>JARHVA010007632.1:532500-638294 GCA_037957365.1 Torreya grandis | reverse complement strand
CCTCATAAATATTCTTGTATAAAAAATAATTTTTTATCATGTAATGGGTTGACTTGATCTTGAGGACTCACCTTTTCTCTATGTTCAACTAAAGGGTGCATGTATCTATGAGTAGGTAGTGGGTGATATGGGCATACCAGTCACCACTAGCTACCTATGTTTCATTGATTTACTTGATGTGAATACATGGATTTATTTTAGTCATGATATAGATGATTCTTTGGACTCACACAATATTTTTAGGTCTGATTTTAAGATAAAACTCTTGTAATTTATCCATTATTTTACCTCTTATCTCTCTTAATTCATTCTAACAAAGCATGAGCTTAATATCTAGGCTAGAATGATGATGTATGTCTTGTTTAAGAGAATATAATTCTTGAATTTATTTATTGATTTCATCAAGGGATATACTATTTATCTATCATAAAATATTTTAGTTATTCATGTTTAAGATTAGTAATCATGAAGGTGAATGGCTATTCATTGTCATCTACCTTTTATGTGAATATTTATACTATAGTGTGTTCTAAAGTAAATGAATACAAAAATAAATCTTTGGTAAAATCATGACTAATTATAACTAGAGCCTGATTAATGGTGGTCTTAATATCTTGAATTTTTTCTTGGATTCAACTATCCATTCTATTTTACTATCCTAATTCAACATGGTGTTTATTGGACTAAAAATCTCTACAAATCTAGAAATGAATTTTCTCACAAATTCTATTTTTCCAAAGAAAGACTTAAATTCTTTTTTATTGTTAGAGGGAATTATCTTTTAAATGGCCTATATTTTTTTGGATCAATGGAAATTATATCTTTTATAATGATAATACCTAATAGTCTTCCCTCTGTAACTCCAAAGATGATCTTTTTTGGACTCAAAGACACTCCATATATCTTACACCTACCAAATACTCTTTGTAGATGATCTACGCAAACATCTGTGTTATTTCAAAACATTTTGAGATCATACATGTAAATCATGATGAATTTTCCAATGATCCCTTGAAAGGTGAAGTCCATGTAACATTGTAAATATGATCCTACATTAATCAGGCTAAAAGGCATCCTTATATATATATAATTTCCCCCAATTGGTGATAAAGGTGGTCTTCATCCTATCCTTAAATTCTACCAACACTTGATTGTAGCTTAAAAATACATCTAGAAAGGACATCATTTGAGATCCATTGACCATTTAAATTACTTCATATAATGATGGAAAAGATAGTTATCCTTTTTATGCTCTATTTAGGTTCTTGAAGTCAACATATAACCTAATTTTCCATTATTTTTCTTAACAGGCATTAAGTTATCAACCGAAGTGAAATTATTGATTGTAAATACAATCTTAATGTCTAATATTTTTTAGAATTTTGTTTGAATGAGGGGATCTACAATTGGATTCACTGGTCTCTATCACTGCCTAAAGGGATTATGCTCTAGATTTAAAGGAATAATATGTGTTATGACCTTGGGATCAAATATTTATATATCTTCATATGTCTAAGATATCATATCTTTGTATTGTGTCAATAAATCCTTTAATATATACTTATCAATTTTATATCAACATATTCTAATTTTTACATACTGAGGATGTTTATTAGTTTCTAGTTTATCTTTAACAAAATCAAATTAATTTATCTTGGAATGATTATTATTTTTAGCCTATGGATCTAAGTCAAAATATCACTCCAATGACACCATTCCCATAGGTATATGATTCTATTTTAGCTATACTATGTCATATTCTCCTAGGTCTTCTATGTTCATAGGATCAACATCCTTTTCATTTATTATTTAAGATTCAAAAGTTTTAAAATTGTACATAAATTGTATGATCTGTTGATCATATTCAAATACTTAAAAGGTTTCCATGTTGTCTAGGATTGAGGTTTAAGGAACCAAATCCATCAATAAATTTTGCATCATAAATTTATAGAATAGTACTAAGTTGGTAGTTGAAGCTGCTAGTGAGTCTATTATCTAATTCTATTCCCTTGGAATAAATATGATATTATATGCTTTGAAGGATTAAATTAGATCCTAAGATCTATGTTTGTAATTTTTTAATTATGTAAGTTTGTTCTAATATTTTCTCCTAATCTAGTCAAAAACTAGATTTGAATCACCAATATCCACATTTACTTATTTTTTAGTGCAAAATTTAAGCCCATAATCAGAGATTTATACTTAGCTTGATTATTGGTGCAAGGGAATTGTAAATTATATGCATATTAATATTTTTTCCCATCTAGGTTGATCAAATCTATGCCAACACCATAACCTTGCTTAGATATATCATTTTCAAAGTGTAAATTCCATAACTGTGAAGGAACTTCAAATTCTTATTCAACATATTCATACTTTGTGTTAAATGACTAAATACCTACATGAAAGGATGCAAATTCAACCTTATCTTCCTTGGAAGTATATTATGTAATTAGGTACTTCATTTCTATTTCTTGATCCACTTGAATCTGATTGCCTAATCCTTTTTAGGGCAACCACATTTATGATAAATCCATTGCCATGTGTCCATTCAATGTCTTTGACCAATCCCAACTCAATAATAAACCATAAGACTCAATAATGTCAACTACCAGAATGTATATATAATGTTTTATACATGTCCCAAAGGTAATTTATATATGCACATTTTTCAACTCCCCAACACATCACACTAAGGATGTATCCATTTGTAATACCACACTTTTCAATTTATTTAAGGTCAACCCTAGTTTATTGCATATAACTATGAAAATCACATTGGCTGAGGCACATGAGTTAGCCAAAAAATTATGCACATTCTTTTTTAAAAAATTGACCAAACATTATATCCTTGTAAACAACCATGTTGTAGTTGGTATGAGTAGCCTTGGATTTATCAGTGGATGGTCTCCCAGTTAATGTCTTGAGAAATAATTATCTTCATTCATTAATATGAGCTAGTTCATAAAGACTAATATTTTCCTTCATATTATTCATATATTTGACTATATTTTACCCACCTTTTCCCTATTGCTCTGTACTTCATTTTTGATCACTTCCTTTTAGAGGATGTATATTTTTATTTTCATTAGGATTTGGAGTAGTGGCACTATTATTTGGGGGTGTCAAAGTAGTAGTAGGTTGGTTATTCCTCAAGATGTAACTATTCCTATGGAACTAGTGAAAGCCATGGATTTCATCTGTATTATCTTTAAGTTCATTCTCATCTTCTACTATAAATGGGAAATCATGTGTCTTAAAGACCATTACTAAGTTGGAAGGACCTAAATTAGTGGAAAGGGGTGGATCTGGCTAATTTGAGAAAAAATTTCACCTATTTGTTTCCTTTTGAAATATATTAAAAGTAGTGTAGAAGTCTATGCAGACCAACTCATGATGTTGTGTTGTATTATTGACTCAACACCAATTAGGTAGTTTATCTTCAAGATATTTATTTTAGGTATCTTATTAGGTGGTTATTATTATGTGTTATTTTTAGATTTATTGAAATAAATATTTTACCTTTAGAATGAAAAATTATAATTGGTACTCTATCCCATGGTGTTTCCCATTTGATTTTGCATGCTCAAGAACTCGTTAACAACATTTTATGCCATCTAATGTATATCATCCAATTATGATTTTTTAGAATAATAATCAATACCTTATGTAGTAGTAGTGTTAACTAGTACCAAGGAATGGTTATAATTTTGTTGACTAGGTGCATATATAAGATTATTCAAAAATCTAAGGTTCTGGTTAGGTGGAGCATGAGCCAGAGGTAGTTAAGTATAAACTTGGTTCTAAATTTGAGTGACACCATTTAGATTATCATTAGGTATAATATTATGGGATATAAAGTTAAGACCAATATTGGGCAAGGATAAAGCCTATAACTAGGGATTAAACTTCTTGTTAATATTGATAGTTTTAGCATAGGCTAGTAGCAGTGTAGTAATATTAGGTACTCTATTGAGAGATATATTTTTCATAAAATACAAGGAATTATTGTACATTTTAGGGGATAAAATAGAATTATGTTTATATTCATTATAAATTCTATTGTTTTGGAATATTTTATTGAAGGCTCTGATTGGCTCATTAGGCTCGCTCTCAATACTTTTAAAATGTTATTATATGACACTTGGGCTAGTGAGATATAGAAATTATTCCAAGAAGGTATCTTGACACTAGGTCAAGAAGGTAACTGAATAATCTCTGATATTGAATATCTAGTCATAAGTAGCATCTTGTAAGGTAATAAGGAAAATTCTACATTCCACATCATATGGTTTACATTTTGTATCCCTAAGGTAGTCTTGAAAGCCTCTATATGTTATTAATTAGTCCTACATCTCGATGGAAAAAAGTAAGGAAGATACTTTTCAATGATTCTATGTAAATCATGCACATCTCTAGGAATAATGATAATAGAACCAACTAGACAAGCTAAGGCCATTACATGTGGGGGGAGACAACCTCTTTTTATTGGGGAATAAAATTAGTTTTGGGTTCTATTAATATGCCTATATCTGACCTAACTTTTCTATAGATATTCTTATTGATGTGGGTTTTATATACACCAAATAATATTATGATGTAGCTTCTAAAATTTTAGGATTGGTCAAAATATTCACTCCATGACATGAGTTGTATGGTATTTAGTTTTGGAAACAAAATATTGGTGGAATAGTGGTGAGTGAAGAAATTGTTTACCTGAAATGGTTTAGGTATGACATGAGTTTGAAATATACTTAAGATAGATTGGTGGATCTAACTTAAGGTGGGAAACATCAAAATAAACTCAAAAAAATGAGGAAGGGTAAGGCATAAAGTAAGGTTTACAAATTAAAGATAGATGAAATCCTACCAAATTAAATCCTTTACTAGGGTTGGACAAGTGATTGGGGAACTAGTGCTTGCTACAAGTTACTATCAGTTTACAAAATACATAAATCTAGTTAGGATTCCAAGAAACCAAATACTAAAAACTTTAGTGTTCATACTTAATGGTTGTTATCGTTGTATGGTTATAATTGTACATCTTCAAAGGAAGATTATTATTATTAAACATAAAAGCATTAAAATAAGTAATTACACAACATGAATAACTATACCAAAAAGACACACAACCCAAATATTAATAATATTATAATGATGGAACTTCTTCAATAAATCACAGGTTTGGGGAATAATAAAGAATGCATGTCAAGATAAACTTGAAAAATAATCTGTAGAATTTCTTTTTCACCTTAATATCCAAAATTATCCTCCCTTTAGAATTGGGAAGATAAAAGTATATATATATATTCTGGATGGGTTTCTTCATCCATTAATAAATTTCTAATATTAAATTTATAATTATATATTTGAGAGTTAAAATTCATGCAGGATATTCATGTATAGGATATTTATAAAATAATTGGCCAAAAATGCATGATCACAATATAAATACAAAAATATTTCTAAGAATAGAATAGAGACCTAATTATCATTATATATATATATATATGTATATGTATATATATGTATGTATGGTGTCAACTTGCCACTAATAGAAGAGGATTTTAATTATATGCTCAACATAGTTACAACAACATTAGATTGAGGATTTGCATGTGAAGAGTTAATCGAAGTGAGACTGATAGGAAAATGCACCACTATGAACCAGAAAATAAGGAAAAGTCCATGAAGGAGGAACTAGTAATGTAATATTTTCTATAGTTTTAGTCTCATTTGCATCCTTGGTTTATTCATATAGTGCATATGCAATGTGTAACTCAACATTGATTATACCAAAATTGAGTATGGATGTATTGAATATTCATATGATTTCATCCATTACCTTCTTGTGATTAGCTTATGAGGCTCTAAATTTATATCTAAGTGCCTCTTCCTTAGTTACCTTTTCCTTTGAGAATTTTATTAGTTTTAAAATATCTTCATTGGTTTTATGCATTATGTCTTATACCTTAGCCAAGCATGCTTTCACAACATATCTAACTAATAGCTCAAAATTTGGCTTATGTACCAATACCCTATAGAGATAATTACACCTATAACTCTAATATCCTTAAAAATTTATATGTCCTCTCTTTATTGGCTCATAAATTGGGCTATCATATCCTTTATGTGTTGACACCAATTAAATGAGCTATCTCTTTTATAAATCACATAATTTAAGGCCCACACAAATTCCTAGGTATAAATTAAATTTAAAAGATTTTGGTCAATATTCCTTTCAAGGATACCAAAAAAATAAGCATCTTTTTCTTAGAACCTAAATAATCTACCTTATAATTTTTTTTTATAGCCTAGTCTTAGATCATGTGAATTTACTTCATATCCTCCCCTGTTGAATTCAAAAAAGCATAAAACTTATCTTCATATTCATCAAGATTATTGGGGTTTATTTTTTAAAGGAAATAAGTTATCCCTTTTATCTAGTATTATTTCCTCCCCTCTCATGTATTATACCTTTATTTTCCTCACCCTTTGAATGGTGTTCAATTTCTTGTCAAAGTGCGTACTTATTGTTGGCAATTCTATGAAGTCCAATCCCATTCTATCTTTATTTTTCTCTTAGAACTTTTTTACCCAAGAAGGGAAGATAAATTATCCTTATTATTTAGGCTAATTAGTATTTTTAGAGGTGGAAGGTGGGATGGATCCTGGTGGGATCATTAAGGCACATTTTTAGATATTCAACTAAAGAGGTGGATAACTGGCCCTACTCCTTACCAATATATATCTCTGAGGTATAGTCTCCACCACATTCCTTATATATATTATGGTCTTTGAGATGTTCATAATGAAAGACTCAGTCTACGTGGATTTAAGAATAGACAAGTAAAATTTGGTATATGGACTTGAGGTTCTAGGTGGTGCTTAGGGATAAAAATTGAAATAGTCACCAAGTTCTCAAAATGAACACTCCTTCTAGGGTCTTGGGGTTTGCATTTGAAATAATTAAAGAATCAAAGGAAATAGAAGTTTTTGACCTAGTTACATAAATATTATCATGGGAAACAATGGCTTAGTTTCTAAACAATAATGATAAAATGACTCATATAGAGATAAGGATACAACATCTAGAGTAGTATAAGGCAAATTAACAACACTAGTATTTACAATTGTAATGGAAGAGATGAAAGAAGACTCTACCTTATTAAGGGATTTATTTTATTCTTCAATAAGAATATTTTATCCTTATGTAGAGACCACTTTGTCTTCTTCCTCCCAAAATTATTTGAGCTTTGTCCCCTCTACTATATCAATTATTTTAATTTCAACCCTTTGTTCTTCCTCTTCCATGGTCTATGGTTCCTCCTCTTCCTTATTTATAGAATAATTTACCAATGAAACTACATCTTCATTATGTTATTCATATTATTCACAAAGAGGATTTACATAAACAAATAAATGCTTTATAGGTCTTTATTATACTTAGGTAATCTTAGGAGAGACTTGATGAGTTATAGGACTCATTTGAAAAGTAAAAATGGGTGGTTGAATAGAAGTGGTGGATTCCCTAAAGTGGATGGAATGGAATATAAAGGGAATTTAGTAGCTAGAGGTGGAATGGAAATGGAATATATGGTATAAGGTGAAATGGATGGGATGGCTATATGGGATGGAGGTGGAGACACTAAAATTATAGGTGCTACCAGTGGAGATGTTGGAGGTGATGAGTATTTTATTATGGATGGAGACACCATAAAATAACTCAATAAAAATTTGGGAATGCTTGCCTATTAGACTATAGTTAGAAGAAGCAAAGGTACCAAAGAGATTCCCCCTATGTCTCCACTTGTAGGAGGTGATGCCATTTTAGTTATTTTATAAGGTTTCACTATGGATATTGGTTGAGGAATTAGAATTCCCCAATAATATTCTTTATTATCTAGGAATATATATCCCATTGAGTGGCATATTCTTCCCCTAGGCCAACTTCTTATTTTTAAGGAGAGGGATGAAGTTTTGATTTTTGAGGTGATTTATCCTATTACCAGGGCCATTGATAGATTATAGCTCTATTTTCTTCCTCCATAATTTCAATTTCCTCCTCTCTAGTAATTGAAGGATCATATTTATTTTTATGCCACCATCATTGGTATATTGTACTTTTTCATCCATATATAGACCTTGGAGACATCCTGACCATTGATAAATATTTCATCATACTCAAAGATTTTATGGTCATAGTAAATTTAGACTCCCATATTCCTTAGATCATTTATATACTACTTGACTCTCCCCTAGGATCCCAATATCTATATATTTCTTCCTCTAAGCCATAATGGGCATTGACCTTACCAAATGAACTGAGGTGCATCCTTACTAAATGCTAAATTTTCCTTATGTTGAGAGGGGTTTTATAGTAGTAGTATTTGTGTTTGGAACTAAAGTCCTCATCTACACTATTATATATTTGATGTGAAATTTCTTTCTATGCAACCTTATTAAGGACATGTCAAGGGAAATATAGGGGAGGTGACCTTATTTCCTCTATTATAATTGTATTAAAATTAGGATAGTACCGATAATATTCTATATTTTATATACTCCTCATATTATTAGAAAGCCTAGGCATTTGATGCCCATAAATGGCTTGGTATAAATATACATAACTATAATATAAGATTCTATTAATTTCAAATCTAAACATGTATACATGCATTATGAATTAATCATCACAAACCATGTTTATAATATATTTAGTACATAGTTTCTAAGGTTTCTCATGATTCTTATATATTGTCAGCATGATTGTATCCAATACATAGGACATCATATATAAATTTATATAATGGGTCCTTTAATAAAATAATAACATATGTTCCCTAAGCCTCACATTCATAATCTTAACAAGTAAAATAATCTTTTCACTAGTCAAAATGATATATAACAAGGGCACCCATTCCTCATGCACATAGTTGGTGCTGGAAAAACCATAATATGTTCATTAATGCCATGGATATTAAAATACCTAGAATAAATTTAAATATGGGGAATAAGGAGATAACACCCTAAACATTAAATTTATATCCATTATTAATCCATTTAATGAGTTTACCCTAAACTATTTTTTTTCTCTACCCAATCATTGGCAGACACCTAGTCATAATTCACATATGGCATTAGGAGTTGCAAATATTTATTAAATTCTTCTCCACAAAATTATGCTACTTCATTTATATTAAGTATAAAGTGAAATCAATCCCCAATAATAGAACCATTAATAACTAAATCATGTAGTAGATTAATATAATGTATTACCTTAGATTTGGTAGATGCATTATGTAATCCCATGGCTTTGATTACCAATAAGTCATCAATGTATCCTTGGTCATCCTCAGATGGTTCTTCCTATGCTAAATATGGTTTTATGTTGTGCAACTTATCCCAAATGGCATAATATTGAGGGAATTTAAACTCAATTTATCCCTTATCAAACATGTTCAATACATTTAGGTGAACATATGATGGTGTATGAGGAAAGAGGTTCACTTGATCATGATGAAAAATACATTGCTATACTTTAAAGTGTTTAAAAAATATCTTAAGGTGAATAAAAGTAATCATATATTTTCCAAGAGAAAAGATAGGGCTTTAGTAATAGGATATCTCAGATTAATAATTTTTCATATTCAATTGATGGAAATAGTGACTTGATGTCATTCAAAAAAATTCATATATGTCCAAAATATCAAGGATTGAATGTTAATTTCATGTGAATTTAATGTAGCAGTGGATTTTATTTTATTTCCCATTTCAATTTTAATTTTAGAATCAACTTTGGTAGATGCCTTTTACCATCTGACAATTTTTCATTCACCATGAGTGCTTAGTCATAACCTTAAGATAAGTTTTCATTTATTGTGTATTGAATTTTGGATGAGATATCAAATTTTACATTTATATTTTGGATATGTATCTCTTCAATTGTGACACTTGTTACAATATAAATTACCTAAGTTTTTTTCTTTATTATTTTGGTTCATAATTTTTATAAGACATTAGTTAATGATATTTGTACACTTGGTACAATTTCAAGAGTTCAGGTTCATTTGATTGTTAAATTTATACATCTTTTTAATATGCACCAAGTGAATCAGATCCTACCACATATTGTGATATCAAGGTTCTAAAGGTTGTCTTAAAACTAATTATGTAGTTTATGTAGTAGGATCTAGGTGGACATGATTGTGACATGTGGATGAATCTTTGGGATTAGAGGGTTCTCCTTCATTTCACTCTTATATCCTCTTTTGAGAGGATATATGACTTTAAGATGATGACTCATGGATGTTTCCTAGATCTCTAGATAAAATATAATCTTGATGGTGTACCTTTAACTAATAGGCTCTGAGTTAATAAGATCACACTACCTAAATATCTCTTAGGGATTTGGAGGCTTTGGAAAATTTGATGTTGTAATTAGACATATGAAGTGGAGAATTTATAGGATCATGACACATGGATTACTCTTTTTAACATAAATACTTAAAACCTTGATAATGTATCATTTTCTATCAAGTTCTAGGTTTTCAAGATGTCAACATGTGAATGACTCTTAATGTTTCAAAGAAAATGAATAATTGGTTATGTACCTTTGACTAATAAGTTTTGGGCTTTAGAGATGATGTCAGTTAGATGGTTCACATTGACCTAGATAAATTTAAAGATAAGTATATGTACTATGGTCTATTATGTTTTGAGTGAAAGGGATAATGCCACATGGAATGATCTTAGCGATTTGAGGCTATTTGAAACTTTGACAATGCGCTTTTTCCTGACTAGTTTCTAGGATTTCTAATTCACATAATGATGCCACTTGTCTTAACCAGAGATTAGGCAAAGAAAATATGCCCTAATTTTGAACTACATTTTATGAGCAATCATGATGTTAAGACATGGATGGTTCTTAGGGATTTGAGTCTATTTTTAATAGATTTTAGCCCAAGAAAACTTAGAATCAATGAGACATGAACACATAGATACATAATTTTTATAAGGACTAAATGTTTAATAAGCCTACGTCCTAGAATCAATCTTTCACATATTCTAAAGTTGAGATGCACTAGAACATCATTTAATTTTCTCTATTAGTTAAATAAATCCAAATAATTTAAATTATAATAAACACTTGAAATAAAATAAAAGATGATAAATAGAGTAATATCCTACCATGTCAAAGCTTTTAAATGTTATTTGAAATGTAAAACTAAAATTGAAATAACCTTAAGTTGTATGGATTAATTCGATATTTTGAATTCTAAGGTTCATCTAGACCATAGAGTAAGGTTTTTTTGATAATAATTATTCCTAATTTTAAATTTGAAAATGGTTTGTGTTGGGTCACAACATGACCTAATGAAACATCTCCAAGAAATAATCTAAGGGCCTTTGTTGCAATAAAAAAATAATGACAGGGAAGAGGAAAACCTTTGTATAATATAAATTTGAAGCTCTAAAGTTTTAGTGAGTTTCCCATTAATTTACACAACTACAAAATCATCTTTAAATATGGAAATTATCATTCTAAAAAATGTATCTTAGAACCCAAAGGCCCTTATCATCATTTCAAAAAAAAACATTCAATTATGTCACAAGATTTTTTAAAATCAATAAAATTCATGCAAACCTTATACTTAGCATCCTTCAACCTATACACACCTTACCAACTAGTTATGAGGTTATAAAGAATATATATACCTTTAACACATCTAGTTGGAGTCATGAAAATGACATCGGGGAGAAGAATTACAAGTATATGAGTAGTATTTTTTTCAAATATTTTATATTACACATTTAGCAAAGTAATAATTCTCCAGTTTATTATTTGAGTACCTTATTTGGTATTAAATTAATAACACAATGGTTGATACCTAAACCAAAAGATCTCACATGTTTGACCTCCTTATATACCTTTATAAATTACAATTTAAGCACCTTATAAAACTTAATTAGAATCCCATAAAAACCTAAGGCCTTGTCATATTATAAGGATTCAATATAAAAATAAACTTCACCATACGAGGAATAACTATCCATAAAAACAACGTTCTCAAAAAATAATTTATTTGCATTATTTCTAGAGCATAAGTTTATGTTTTGTTATATCTGAATACTTGACCTATTTGACATGAAAATAGAAAAATAAGATGTAAATAAAGAATGGTTGATATCATTAACATATTAAAACACCACACCCCAAATATTAATATGTTTGATCTTTTATCTAACATATTTTTCATTAATAATTCTATAGAATTATTTATTCCCTTTATCACCTAGCTTGAGCCAAGTCACTCTTGAACTGGTATGTTTATACATCAAAATATTATCACCTTAATCATTCAATTGATATTTCCATTTATCATGAATAATTCCATTTGAAATAAATAACCATTATCCTAATTAAAAATCTAATTTTATTTCCCACTATATATTTCTTATACCATACTAACCTTTCTATACAACCCACACCATATTAACCCATTGATTATCCCATTAGTACTCCTTTAACAAATTAATCCAACTTTATTTACTAATTTTAAACTCAAAATATATCACTACCTCCCCTAGACAACCTATACATAGATTTTTCTACAAAACCTAGTTTCTTATATCCACCTAAAACCCCTAATCTAATCCCCATTAATCCCTAATGAAATATAGAGACATCTAACTCTATAATATTCTTCTAATCCCTCCATTCATTTATAGTTTTATAAAACTAGAGGATTATTATGAGTTTAAAATTCCTTTTTAATCCACACCACCACCCTATAAATAACCAAGAAAGGCCCTTGGTTTGACTATTTAGAAAATATACAAGCTCATATAGCCTTCATACTCTCTCATTGCATCCATAATATCCAAAATACATCAATCTCTTTGTGTCCATTTGAAGTCTTGAAGCCACCTTGTCTTGAAATTCAACATCATAAAATCCAATTATCCTTGGATAAACTAGTTGAAGATCTTGGAGGGAAGATTAAAAGAAACAAGGTGATTGTAAGAGAATTTTAATTAAGTCATGATTGTTTCTTCATTTTCTCTCATTGATGTTTTTGTGAATTTTGAGTTGATTTATCCTATTTTGTGTATTTAAATATATTTCTCAAATTTTACAAGGATACATTGGTGACCATAGTAGGATCCCTCCTTTAGACTAACCATTGTGTGTGTGAGGTGTGAAAATTTTAGATTATAGGATAGGTTAGGAAGAGACTGGGCTTAAATTTTTGTAAATTTTCACATTATAGGAGACTCATGATTTTGATCTACAATTGGTAGTTTTTTATTTACATTTTTCCAACTGAAATTCATGATTGTGACTTGACCACATGAAATTGACCGATAACTATTATCTTACATAGTGATTTAGTGACACTTTTCAAAATTGCTTATATATATTCATGATTTTGACTATAATCTAAAATTTTGATTTAGTCATTAGTGATTTTGAGTCAAGATTTAAATTAGATATTATTTAATTAACATTAAAAACTTTGATCTTTTTTTTGTTTCTTTACCCTCTGACTAATCTGGTAATCTTACAGGAATAAAACAAAGTCCTTCTATTTAAAAAATAACATGGTATTTTATGCTATGTAAAATCACTTATTACTATTGGTCATATTGACTTCAATTAGTGATTTTGCTTTTGATAGTAGCGATTTTGATTTAGATATAATCTAACCTATAAATTTTTTAATTTACTCCTTTCATAATATCATTTCTTTCTATTTAACCTTGACCTGGTTTCATGGAAGGGGAAATTTTATTTGAATAAGTTAATCAACCCATAAATTAACATGTTGGTCATTTTTATTTAATGTTTCCTATAGCTATAAGTGATTTTGATTCTGAGTCATGATTTTAACATTTTAAAGAGTTATTTTGATGATAATAACTTCTTTTTTCATTCTTATATGGTCCTTACTATAAATAGTATAGCTCTTGTAAATAGTTTAGTTTTTTTAATCATATTATAAGTATTTTTATTACATTGTACATTTTGTATATATTTTAATTTTTCTAGATGCAAAATTACTTCTTGAAAATAATAAGTTTTATTCTAAGAATTGATATTGAAATATTATCAATGATTTTAACTTATAATATTTTGACAAATAAACCCATCTAATATAATTTAGTTAAAACTTATTGTAAAAATTATTGACCTTTTATTTTGCATTAGGTTAAAAATCATTATTTTTTTGTAGAATCACTTGTCATGTTCTATGTTTCTACTCGGCCATTATGATTTTGAATAGAATATAGAAAATTTTGAATACTAATCATGTGGTTTCTATTCAATAACTACATGCAAAATCATAGTTTTCCTATCTATAGTTTTGACCCGCTAGTTATGATTTTTCCTTTTCATAAGTGATTTTGAAACATTTAATTGTGTATACTATGTAGAAGTGAATTTGAAAAAGAAAAAGGTGATTTTGAATTACAATTATTTTTATCAAGACTAATAATAACTTTTGATGTAATAAAAATAAGTAGAATACTATAAATCAAATTTATAACTTATTTTCCTTCAAGACCAAGATGTGGTTTCAGATTTAAGCTTTGAATATATTATAATTCTCTATGTTCATTCATATTTTTGTCATGTACAATAAAATAAGTGGTTAAATAAAAAAAATGTTTGCCTATGTGTCACCCAATAATTTTTCCTTTTATAGGGTACATTTTGACATGGAATTCATCCCCATACATTTGCCTAGTCATTAGGGGTTGGTGACATAAGATTCATCACCATGTAGTCAACCACACTCTATGTTCTAGTAGAGTATAAAAGTTAGGGACAACTATTGTTAGGCCAAGCATTTAACCACATATAGGTCTTTCATGAAGGGAAAGAATTAAATCTATAACATAAGCATTACACAACACCCTATATGGATTTAGGCCCCACATACCTAATGTATATTAGGGATGCCCCTAGAAATCCTTTTCTAACCTAGTGTAGGGCCTTTCAACCATAACAAGTGACTTGTTTCTATGGCCAATATCAGCCCCCATAGTGATCATCCAATACAAATTGGGTTGAGAGGGATTGGGATATTTCATAATGGGTCACCATCCTATAACCTCACTGGTGAAGTCATTAGATGGTGTACTCATTTGGTTGCATTTCCAATTAATTTAATAAATACTAGGACTTGTAATTTGGTACAATTATGTGTGTGTTGTATTAAATCAGTATTTTTTATGAGTTGGGTTAGCCTTATAACCTTGTACAAACACCTAAAAAAACCCTCAATATACACTCGATCTATATAGGACTTAGCTTAAATTATATTAATCTTTTACCATCATCATCTATTCCATTTTACAAAACATTGAGCATTATATTTGTCTTGTGAGTAAGCTATAGTGGTCATTTGTCTTATCTTAAATATCCTATAATTATCCTAATCATCATTACATCCATTCCAAAACATATTACTTTGATTAATTATTACCAAAATCTATAGCTCTACCATATTTTATTTAACACATTATCATCTTGCTTGTTCATAACTATATTTATCTAGTCCTCATCTCACTAATGTGAATATAAGAACCTAGTCATCTCATCATCTATTATTCTTATTAGGTTGAATATCTGTAAGGTTGATACATTACTAACGCTAGGTCATTAATCTTAAAAAATCCAAAATATGAATCCAAATTTAGTCCTTAATCTCAAAAATCTAAAATATCATCCTATCCATTATAAACATATTGATCATTATAGAATAAAACCAAGACAAGTTTTATTTCTCAAAAATCTCAATTCATTCCACCTTATATCAAATCAACACCTATAATCTATATATCACCCTATATTATCCACCATGCTAATAAAAACCCATATACAAGTATTAACATTAGGATAAGGATCAAACCATAAATATGAAATCCTAAGGAAACTAGTTGAATAAAGTAGGGATAATGAAGAAAACCAAAGTGACATGTATACTCTTAGAGGAAACAAAAAAATTAGAAATGACCTTTTCAAAAGTGATGAGATTAGAACACAATAAAACTTGGATTAAATAAATGGGAGGAAAATTACCCCCTACATTTAATCCTAACCTTATAAAACATCTCATCTAAGCAACATATACATTTAATACTCTTATGTGCCAACATGTCATAAACCAAGATGGATAGACTCCTAAATTAATGGATCATAAACAAGAACTAGATGAAGAATAATCCCCTCAAAATAACCATATTGAGGTTGTATAAGGAGATACAACTTGAAATATCATCTAGATTAACTCACCCAACAAATCAACTCGTTAGCATCTCAAATTCACTTTAAAGCTCAAAAGCCCACATCACCTAGAAGAATAATTAGAAACAATAAAATTGATACGCTAAAACCAAAATTAATCCAAAACTATAATTAAAATCCTTTAATGGACCCTTAGTTTTCCCAAGAGTGTAATATTATTAAGGAGACTCTTCAACAAATAGATCATTGCGCTTAGACAATAAAATATAGATATGAAGACTTTTAGACGTCCCCACTAGACATGAGTATTTTATAGATACCCTTCTTAACACATTTTTAAGTTCAAAAATTTGATAAATATAAGGGGAAATGAGAAAATTGTGACCATGTCCAATAATTTTATGTCACATGTCATGAGGTTGCTTAAAATTATTCTTAAAGGCCTCACATGATCTGTGACAGAATGGTTTATGCACTAACCTAAAGTGTCCATGACTATATTTGAAGAATTAACAAAAAAAATTGTGAGAAAATTTTACTTTAACATTGAGCATGATATTTATATAATTTATCTTTATAATAATAAAAAAGGGAATGGAGAGATTCTCACATCATTCTTATAGTGATGAAGAGGACTAGCTAGTCATTTCTAAGACACTATCCTTGAAAAGGAACCAACTAAAATCTTCATCAACAACCTTAATGTAGAATTAAAATACTAATTAAAATTACAGTATGCCAAATAGTTTGATGAAATTATAAAAAATTATATCCAAATTGAAAAATCACTTATTAAAAGGGGGACTATCAAGTTGTATACCAGAAACAAACAAAATCAAAATCAAAATAATGTTTTTTTAGGTAAACCAAAGATCTTTAATAAAAATAAATGCAGTTGGGGATGGTGTTATTGATTATAAACATGTAAAAATAGTACAAAAATATTACCCTACTACAAAAATTCAAAATATGTCTCACATTATTATGAAGAAAATAAATCCAAAACCTAAAATGGGGAAATGTCATATTATAAGTCTTAGTGTGCCAAATGAAATGGTCCTAAAGAAATTAACTATTTTTAATATGATAAATCTCCTAGAGATCAAACCTTTGGATGGCAATATCCCACACCCTAATTGATATCATGAATATGATTTTTTTTATTATCATTATGTGAAAGGGCATGGTACTAAATAATTCATGCAATTAAGACATTTCATCCAAGACTTTATAGAAAAAGGAAAGATAGAATTTGAAGGCAAAAGTCATATAATCTAGTCTGAAAATCATAAATTGGGAATATATTAGGACCCCCTACCAAAACATGACCAAAAATAAAAGAAAACACTAAGGTATCAAGGTCAAGCCTATAACTCCAACACCCATATCACCACATCAACACCATCAAGATCAAAAGCCCCCAAGAGCCCTC
Source organism: Torreya grandis (assembly GCA_037957365.1). Classification (NCBI taxonomy): domain Eukaryota; kingdom Viridiplantae; phylum Streptophyta; class Pinopsida; order Cupressales; family Taxaceae; genus Torreya; species Torreya grandis. Next base: position 620,607 of record JARHVA010007632.1, on the reverse strand, counting down.
AAATACACCTTGTCTATTCCTTAAAATTAATATGGCCACTATATATTGTGTAGTTACCATGAGGCATGGTATTATAATATCTCCTAGAGTACCTCCAAAAGACCCACCCTCCTCTTAATCTCAAAAAATCATTTTCCCTTAGAAAAATGCAAAACTTCTTGATAAAATGTATGGCATTATTTAGTAGTTAGAGAAGACTCTTACTCAAATTTATATCATATATATTCTCAATACTTTATCTATTCTCTAGGAGATATTAAATCAATTCTTACACGATTCAAAATTTCTTAAGGATATTAACACTAATTAAGTTCAATATTTGGTGGGTCACTTGTCTTCATCACAATAAGTCATGTTTAGTGCCTAGGACATGCCACCAATAGGCCCTCATCATAGTTATCCCCTATTCATCAAAATATCCATTATAAACAATAAGATCCCATAGGCTCTTATAGATGGAGGATCTACCTTAAAATTATGCAATATTAAATTCCTCAAGAAGTTTGGAAATTCATAATCATCATTGGGGCCTACTTTGATAATGGTAAAGGCATATGATGACAATGATTGACCATCAGTAGGAAAAATATATCTTCCCATAGAAGTGGGGCATTTAATCCACCAAACATTTATCCATGTAGTGGATGTTGAACTTCCTTATAACATGATTTTGGAATGTCCTTAGATCCATGAGATGAGAGAAATACCTTCTACTCTACATCAATATCTTAAAGTCCCATATTCTAGCATGAAGGTCACCATCCCAAGTGAAATTGAACAATTTTGTGGTTGTCAAATAGAAGGATAAAATTATGATCTTTATTATCTAAGAACTCACAATCTAAAAGCTATGAAATATGTACATCTTGATAGTCTATCATACTCTTCCTTTGAGCCATTATAAGCCACCCATCTAAAAATAATCTCCAAGGGATGTGGGGAATATGAATATAAAACCCTTTGTGCAGGAGATCTTCCATTGTCCCCATGAAGCTATGAGTCCTTGACTATGTGGAAATATAAACTTATCATTCATCAGTTTGGGCAAACTGCTTTCACTAGCACAAGAATGTTATCAAAAGAATATTTTCAAGAGCTTGATAATTCTTAGCTAATTCATGAAGATATATCCCTTTGTTTTTAAAACAAACAATATCCCAAGATACATAAAATTATTCAAAAAGTGAATTTTAGGGGTCAAAGACTAGGTCGAGAAGAACATAAGATTATAGAACCTATCAATATTTAGGAACATCCAGGATGACTTGGATTAGGGTAAAAACCACTAGGAATTAACCTCAACTCTATAATTATAGACTCTTCTTCTATTCTTAAAGAGTTAACCTCTGACAAAAAAATCAAGATAAGTTTCGTCTATCACCTCTATGAATATCTTGCTACCACAAACCTATTCATCGACATATCTATTTCCACCATTAATATTTCTTTTCACTAGCCTAAATTAATAGAATGGTATCACTAGAAAGAATCATCCTTTGATATATTTCAATGTGATGTAGCCATCATTGAGTATATGGAAGCCCAAAGTTTTATTTTGTTAGGGGATCATAAAAATGGATTCACTATTAGTTTAAGTGATTTAACCTATTTTGGAGAGAGAAATAAATCCTTGAATCAATTAGAAGAGGAATATGATGAAAATTACCTCTCTCTAATCACATAAGAAATTTAGTTAAACCCTATTGAATAGAAGTTGTATCAAGAACTATGTGTAGATTTCCAAAGTGATTGATTAGGTGAATATATACCACCACCCCCAACATATATTTAATACCAATCACCTTATTTGATTGATAAAGTCATATAATTCAATATTGGAGATTAAAAAAATATTAAAATAATCAAACTAATGGAAATTTTTAGTTTTGAATAACAAATTATTATTGAGCTTCTCAAAGAGTTTATAGATATATTCGCATGGAGTTATGCAAACATGCCTAGATTATACCCCAATTTGGTGATACATCACCTAGTATTGAATCACTATGTAAAACTAATTAAATAGAAGATTTGATCTATTCAACCCAAAGTGGAATTATTGGTCAAACAATAATTGAAAAAGTTCTTGGAAGTAAGGTTCATTTAGCCAATACATTATTTTGAATGATTTCTAATATTATTCCCATGGCAAAACCATAAGGAGGGATATGCATTTGTAATAATTTTTAAGACATCAACAAGGCATTTAAAATATTAATTTTCTTTTCCTAATATCAACATGATCATGGATTCCATAGTAGGATTCAAAAAAATTTCCCTCATGGATGACCTTTTAGGATATAATCAAATCAAAATTTCTTCAAAAGATCAACACAAAACTACCTCATTACTTCATGGGGGACCTTTTGTTATCAATTAATGGCATTTGGATTGAAAAATGTAGGATTGACCTACCAAAGGGCCATGATATTATTTTTATGACATGATACATGATATTGTATAATATTATGTGGATGATATCTTAGTAAAGTCCAAAATAAGATCAGACCATCTAGTGGTCTTAAGGCAAATCTTTGAGAAGCTTAAATAATATAAGGTCTGATTAAACCATAATAAATGTGTGTTTGAGGTTACTTACAGAAATTTTTTGGGTTTTATAGTATCTTAATGAGTTATTGAATTAGAACCCACTAAATTCAAATCCATTATTGAAATTCCTCTACCCAAAAACCTAAAGTAGTTACATAACCTTCAAGGAAAATTACAAGCCATTCATCATTTTATTGTTTAATTAGCAGATAAATTCCATCTTTTCACTCATTTATTAAAGAAAGGATCTCACTTTGATTGGAATCTAGAATTTCAAATGGCATGTGAAAACTTGAATCAATATCTATTAAAACCTCTAGTTATTTCACTTCTAATATTAGGAAGGCCATTACTTTTGTATATATATGATACACCATGTGTTGTAAGGTCTCTCTTAGCTAAACACAATGATGAAAGAAAAGAATTGGATAAAAACTATTTAATTAGAATTCTAATCTCATATGAGATTAAATATACTCTTATTGAGAAAACCTATTTGGCTATGGCCTTTAATTCTCAAAATCTTGAACATTATAATGTTAAACAACCAAATAAAGTTATGTTGATCCACTTAAATATATGTTATTTAAGTTTTCCTTAATAGGTAGGATGGATAAATGTATTATGTTGTTAAGTGAGTTTGGCATTGAATATGTAAATCAAAGATATATCAAGGGGAATATTATCACATATCAACTAAAAACAACACTTATAGTGGACATGAAACCATTGAAAACAACCTTCATAGATGAATCCATCTTAGTATCTAAAAAATCATTAGGAATGAAGCTTTATTTCGATGGATATTTTACCATGCATAGGTTATGAACTAGAATCATTTTGGTAATACCATAAGGAGACTTGATCCCCAATGATTTTTGAATATATTTCCCATGCATTAATAATATCATTGAATATGAGGCATTATTTATTAGACTGTAAATTACCATCCAATGGAATATTCAACATCTTCAAGTTCTATGAGATTCTTAGTTAATTATAAAAAAGTCAATGAGGAGTTCTAAACTAAATATGAAGTTATTTATGTACAAAAAATGGTTAATCAATTAAATAAACACTCTCAGTATACAACTTTTGAACAAGAATCAATGGGAAGTAATAAATTAGTAAACACAATGGCCACTATTGAGTCTCTAATATATATCTTGAAAGATGTCCTTGAAGGCAATTTTCTGGTTGAATAATCACTATTACCTAAACATTAGGATTCATCTCATTATCATATATGCACAATACTTAATCCATTTCAACCATGGTAACATGACATTTATTCTTACATCTATGACAATATACTTTCACCAGATCTTAATACCCATCAACATAAAGATTCATCCAACATGCTTACCATTACGTTATCCCTAGTAACATTCCATATTTTTGGTGCTATGATGGGACCCTAGTTATATTATTTAACTTAGAGAAGACTCTCTTTTTAATCAAGGAAGTTCATGAAGGTATTTATGGAGGCCATGTCAATGGAATTGTCCTAACTAAGAAGTTACTTTGAATTGGATACTATTGGCCTACCATGGATCATGATGCTCTTCAGTACGTGTGAAAATGTGTGGCTTGTCAAAAACATATGATTATTATAAATGATCTAGCTCAATAAATACAACCTATCATGATCCCCTAGCCTTTCTCAATATGGGGGTTAGATCTCAGTAGTAAAATTAGTCCCACTTCATCAGATGGACACAAATTCATTATTAGAGATACAAAGTATGTTTGAAAATAGGTGTAAGCCATTTTTATCATATACACTATAGGAATTTAGATATCAAAATTTATTATGAACCATCTCATATACCATTTTAGAATTACTTCTAAAATAATATCCAGTAATGGCAAGTCTTCCAAACATTAGGAAGTGAAAGACCTATGTAATAGGTATCATATTAAGTATCATTTTTAAACACCCTATTACCCCAAAGTCAATGGAAAATAAAAGGATACCAATAAAATAATTAATAAAAATGCTTTAAAACATTTTCAATGATGCTGGAAGGAATTGGAATCTAAATTTGTATCCTACACTTTGGTCATATAGAACCAACATTCAAATGCCTTCCAGGGCCACTCTATACTCTTTAGTATATGTAACAAAATACATCTTACCAATTGAGGTTAAATTCCCCTCATGACACATATCCTTATGGGAGATGATAATAGACAATGGATATAAAAATGAGCAGCTACAAGAATTAAAATTATTAGATGAAAAGCATTACAATACTCTTGACCACCTCAAAGCATATCAAAGTAAGTTAAAAGGTCAATATCATAAGAAAATCCAATTGATATAATTTGAAATTGGTGACCTAGTCCTCAACAAAAATCAAAAGAACACCAATGTTGATTAGGAAAAGAAAAGAAATTTTGAGACCCATTGGCTTGGGGACCTACATCATTATTACCAAATTTGGATTTGGGTAATATATGTTGGCCACATTATATGGGGAAGAAATTGATGATCTAATGAATATTATGCATCTTAAATGGTTTTATACTTAAAGGTCATGAAACACTTCATCCTCCATTTTTAAGAGCCTATTCCCAATACTCACCTATAGTTGGGGACATTCCCATCCATCATCATTCATCTCACATAATTATTATTCATCTCCTATCATTCCAAACATTCCATCTAATCTTCCCATCACACACATGAACTTGATCCCTATGGTGGATGAAAGTTATGTACTTCAATAATAAATACAATTATTAGAAATAGGGTAGACTAATGTTAAAATTATAGGGGAAATTATTGAAGAGTCATGTGGAACATTTGATCCACTAAAAAATCAAAATTTACTTCTCACATCCAATTCAAACAAGATCGATTTTCCTAGATAGATCTTCTTCCTATCAGCCTTAAAAACATCTATCTTCCTTCATCCCCATTCACTACCCAAGAATATATCACCCATCCTTGCTAATTTTATCATTATATAAGGGTCATTAATCATCCCTCCTCTAATATGTATAAATAGTTCTGTAAAAGAATAAATAGAATCTTAAAAAATATCACTTAATTCTTAGGATTATAATATACTTAGTTTGATCTAGATTCAATCATCACAAATCATTTCAATCAACTTACTTGTAAATATTCTAGGTCATTTTTTAAATATCTATTTTATATAACCATTATCTTTCTTAAATCTGCATATTAAGTCACTTTGTAATTAGGTCATTTTGTAAAATCCCCTTTTATCCACATATTAATTTATTTTGTAAGTAGGTCATTTTATAAAAATTCTTTGTTCCTACATATTAGGTCATTTTGTAAAAATCTATTTTCAGCATTTATCTTAAAAATATTTATAAATCTCTCTCTCCATATATTAGGTCATTTTACAAATACTCAATATTTTTCTAAATATTTATTCCATCTTATCTTAATTTTTATCACACATTAGGTCATCTTGTAAATATTTACATTCATTATTCTTTTTAATTATGTTTTTAGGTTATTTTGTACATATTTATTCCATAAACTCACATATTAGGTTGATTTCTAAATATTTATCCTATCCTTATTGTAAAAATCATTTATCCACATACTAACTCATTTTGTAAATATTTACAAATCCTTTTTATCTACACATTAGGCCATTTTGTAAATATTTATTCCATGTAAATATTTTTCTCTTTCATATCCTTATATGCACACATTAGGAATCTTTTTTATCATTGTATAAATATTTATTAATCATTTATTTTTCTTATAAAATTTTTGTTTTAGGTGGTTGTGTACATATTTTTTGTGTGTAATTTTGTCTTTTTGAATGAACTCTTTTACAAACATTTGATGTGTGACATCTTTGTCTTATTTGTAAATATTCCTAATTCTATAGGGAATGAAGATGGTAAAAATGACTACCCATTATGATTTGGGAATGCCAATCATAAATTTCCCTCTTAAATCCCTATACATTATAATAACAATGTCACCCTAACTATTCAAATGTCACAGTACATCTTTCACTAAGTGCAATATTAAAATGGATTTCAAACATTTTTTAATGGATTCAAGACATAACCAACATTATAACCTAAATCCATGACCCTTAATCGATAAACTATACCATTTTACATCCTATCCAATTTAGACATACCCCCTAACTAATAGTCTACTAATTGATCTATCCACCCCTTTGGTGTATGAAGATTATTTATTATCCATTTCAAACTTCATGAGATATACAATTAAATTTTAAATACAATCTATTAAAACCTTTTCACATGTCAAAAAAAATATATAACATCTATTTTTCATATAATTACCATTTCACCATTATGACATCACAGCACATTTTTATAATATCCATTTAATATAACTTAATATTAACATATAATCAAAATCCATGCTATTGATGTGCCATGTAAATCATCATCATGTTATTAATTTTGTCATCCCATAATTATATACATCAAATTAAAATACATCCATAAGACATGTAATCATAAACCATTTGAACACATGTAAATAATCCTACTAATCATTATGCATCTAAAATATGTCAACTACGAATATCTATCATATCATACATACAATAAATAAACCAATGTCTAACCTAACATCACATCATAATCACACAAAAAAAACCCATCAACACATAATGAGTCACATCATCTTATAATAATTTAAATCTCCATGAGTTCTATCAAAAATCATATCCAACCAGGTGCGTCACAGACATACATGTGCCAATAATGAAAAATACAAGTCCAATAAGATAAATGTCTCATAATCAATATAAAAATGCCTTAGTGGTCTCCTAGGAGTTAAATGAATAGAATGTGAAGAGGTAATAGTATTGTATGAAGGTTCTCACTAATCAATTAACACAACACCCTCATAAAGGCTTCTATAGCACTATGCCTCCATCATCAATGGAGACATCTATCTCATCACATCACCCAAGACCTAACTCTACAAAAAAGTAGCCCCTCATCTCTCTCTCTCTCTCTCTCTCTCTCTCTCTCTCTCTCTCTCTCTCTCTCTCTCTCTCTCTCTCTCTCTCTCTAAAAAATATAATGTTAACTCACACTAATAAAGTCTTTCCTAAATCTAATTAATATATCCCTATAAATAATCTATCTACCTATCCATATCACCAATCTAAGCTAATAATGTAGTTGTTGTCCAAATTTGAGCTAAAAGTCAAATTGTGACCCCTATACATAAAGGTGTTTTTAGGTGTCTAATATTATCTCATATGGTATGTTATAATCCATTTGATGTTATTTAATGCCTTTTTAACCTTATTCATGGTCTAATAAGTTTATTTATAATTTTGGGTCATTTAGTGGGCTTTTAGGGGTCATAAATTCAAGTGGCATAGTTACCAAGGTGTCCAAGTTTCTTATTTTACTTTCAAACATCTAAGAGGTTAGATTAACTATTAGAAATTTCATTTTAATTAGAATCTTGTAGGTTATATAATTGAAGATCGGGTAATCAACTGAAAAAGTGAAGTTTGGCACTTATACAACCCATGGGGAAAGGTGACACATGGGATAAGGACACGAAACATCTATTAATCTTCCTTAGGTTCATTTACATTCCTTACATGATCTATAAGTTCCATTTTTAAGCTAAAACCATTATGTTCCTTCTTTGACTTTCTAGACACATAATAGTGACCAATAGGGTTGTACTTAGTATAAATAGTTAAAGAGGTTTTAGGTCAAATTATTTTTGGAGGTGGTACTAAAATTAGAGAGATCCATTTCAATAATAATATTTCAAGGATTTTTTAACCATGCCTTATAAACCATCTCTAATAAGTTAATTGTATTTTTCTACTCACTATTTCCTGCACCCTATAGGTTTTGCTCTATTTTTGATAAGTCTGTAGAAGATAGTTGGTGATGTTATCTCCAAATGATGTTTTATATCTTATAAAATGATTTATATACTTATTTTCATGTTTTGTAAACATCTCATGGGTTTTTTAGTTCAATTTGTTGTCCTAGGTGGAATGGCAGTCATTTTCACTACTTGTAGAAGGTTGTGTTCTCTAAAAGAGATTCATGTGAAGGTAATATGATGTTTTCCATGTTTAAATGCCATATTAAATACCTCATTTACATTTTTTACTTCATAATTCCATTTTTTAATAAAACTTTCAATCCTTTGTCATACTCAATCAGATCTTTACCCACTTCTACTTGCAGTCATGGTGAAGTACATGTATGGGGCCTACATAACAAGTTCACAAAAATGTGTTGGAAGTTAAAAACTTTTGTATGTATTTCAACAAAATTTATAAGTAATGTAAGCCTTAAAATGGTTTATAAATTGCTATAACAATCATATATAGTATTTCTACTCAAGCTCCTACCATTAACATGCACCCACAGGTCATGTAACAGGGTTCAACATTGAAAATGATGTGTGTGAGTTTCTTGAGGATATAAAACATCATAAGGTTTCATTTAAATACCATGATATTATATTTAACGACCATTGAAGAAAATTTATGGAGTATATGGACCATTTCATGATTACCATCTATATTTAGAGTACCCACCTATAGGTACTTTATGGAGGATGTAATGTTGAAAGGGGAGGTTTGATAGATGTTTCAATAATTTTGAGTGCTATAAAAGCATTTTAAAACCCTGTTGAATGTCTATAATAATTGAAAAACACATATTCCTTGCTCATTATGTGTCATTCCACATATACTACTTGCATAATGGTATGCACCTATATGTGGCACTAGAAGAAGTATGAAGGTACTTATATGGAGGGATTTGAACATGTTGAAACCTTATTTTAATCCCTATAATGGTGAAGATACCTTATCATATATTACTGGTATGTTAATTTTTACGTGATAAGTGAAGAACCATTCAATAACCCAATGACTAAATTTATGGATATTTTCCCCAAAAATGCAAAATAGAGCACCTGATGGTTTTGTTGATGTCATATGAGGAAGTGTCAAAAATTATTAAGGCATATAAGTGACTAATATTTGTATCCTATATAAATTAAATGAATCCCACAAATTTTTAAGGGTAGAGGAGAAATGGAGATCAGTTTTTGAGAAGTCCAAAATTGCACTTTTATGGATTAAGCTCCAACAGTGCCATCTATAGGTTTTGGTCCCCAAATAAACTTTCCAAATCAAGGTGTAATACAAAAAAAATCTAATTATTAAATAAGTATTACATGGTTTATTATGAGTTTTAATTACCTAAGGGTAATTTCAAGGGATGATTTTTTTTTGGTTCCCCAAACACACCTACAGGCCTCTTTACATCACAAATATGAACCTATACGTTGATTATAGGGTCACCATGAAGAATAGGCTAGGTATCCTTGATAAAAAAAATTTATAAGAATTAAAGGAACACATGTAGATATATTATGGTTTATATATATTCAATTAGTGTTTAATTATTTTCAACAAGGCTTAGATCATATATAATACCTATATGACCTCTCATAGTCAACTGTAGTTGATTGTGAGAGGTAGAGAGCAAAGAGAGTGTGTTTGATTAGGCGTAGCCTATACAAGGTGGATATAATGGATCTAAAAAGGTTTGAAATAAACATAATATACTAAATATATGTTTATTTTTTTTTCAAAGCTTAACCATGTATTTTAACCTATAGGTGCAGTATATTGGAGTAAAACATAATCAAATAATATAACTCAATCTTGAGAGTTCAAGGTATGAGGGTTACATTAAAGGTTAGAGTAGTGAATGGAGATTTTAAAATAAATATAATGATAATTAAAACCTTTATTAATTTTTTACATGACAAATCTTTCATAGAGGAGGGGCACTAATCCAATAAACATAGTTCATATCAAAATATTGTATGCAGTCCCTTCTTATACTGATTATTTTGGGTTTTGTATAAGTTGGGGGGTATATTGAATTGGTAAAAGGTTAAAAATTGGTATATATAACCTTTATAATTTTAATAATTTACTTAATTATTAACTTAGTCAACTAAAATAGGGAAAGTGACCTCTATTTTATCTTAGATAGAGGGCACTCCCTTTATGCACAAACTGATAAGCTTTAAGGGATGGCAATGGAAAGGTGAGTTAGAGGCTGGTAAGACATGGAAATAAGTCTATAAAAGTTTTAAAAAATCTAACCAACATTAAAATCCTTATTTATAATGAGGTAACTAAATATGGACATCTAAAACACCAAGGTTGTAGTCAGACTCAATAGGCAAGGTTTAGGCCTAAAGTTCAAATGAAAGGTTAAATTTAATTTTAGCATGATATGGGAATTAAAAACTATTTAATAATATATTTATCTGGTCATAAATTATATTTAGGATCTATTTTAATTCACTTAAGTCACAAAGAATTCATCTTTTGGCTCAAATTTAACATTAAACCTATGCAAAGGAAAGGAAGGGCTCGAATAGGTAACTTCAAATGCTCACATATTTAGAGAGAATTTTCATTGAAGCCAAAGTAGTTTATAGATGTTAATAGGTTCCTTGAAAATAAAATTATTGAATTTTTTTTTCAACTTCAATGTTAGAGCTTCATGAACAAACCTTAAGAACAGAAAGCACTCAAAACCCTTTTTAAACCCTTACAAGGACCTGATTGGAGAAATGAGGATGGGAAGCTATTATAATGGAATATTTTTCCTATTATTATGATATTGAATTGCATATTACTCTTTTAGGCTCCTCCCTACCCTTTTTAATTGTGTAAATTTATACGTATATGGTACAAAATAGGGTACTTTTGACTATTTTCTGTGTTTGTAGGTTATAAGAGGTTTCAAGAGATGAAATAAAGTTTGGGTGGAATATTAGGAATTTTAATAACTCACTATGTAAATATAATTATTTTTAAAAACTCCAAAGTGTTAAAATAATAGCTCTCATCTCTGTTAGTCAAAATTGGTATAGTGGACAAGCTAATGAAAAGGGTGGAAAACTTCAAGTGAGTTGATTTTAAGGTGTGCCTGATACCTTTAAGGATATGGAGAGTATTTAAACATGTCATACACTCACTCCCACATATTTTCATGGGAAACTGAATCCAATTTTGAGGATAAGTGTGCAAGGTGCATGAAAGAAGAGTTTTTTGGATTGTAGATGGTGATAACTCATTCTAGGAAGATTATAGATGACTGGGACTACAAGAAATTCATGGAGAAGAATGTATAAAATCATTAACATTCAATAAAATATAATACCTATAAATAATCAATTTTTGTATGTCTAACAAGTGTGGATGATGAAATCAGTTTTTTGATCCAACACAAGGAGTCTCATGCCACTTTTCATAAGTTTCATGCCTTGTATGGTCACTTGTCTCTTCTAACCTTACATGGTTTATCCCAAATCCTCTTCTCATGCATAATTAACTCTTTCTCTCATATTTACAAGTGTACTTGTGACCCTTAGACTTCTCTCTTCTCCCCTCTCTCTCTCTCTCTCTCTCTCTCTCTCTCTCTCTCTCTCTCTCTCTCTCTCTCTCTCTCTCTCTCTCTCTCTCTCTCTCTCTCTCTCTCTCTCTCTCTCTCTCTCTCTCTCTCTCTCTCTCTCTCTCTCTCTCTCTCTCAAGTTCTATAAGAACTATCCATTTTGGCCATTGTAACTCATGATCCACCTGAGTATGGTGAAGACTTGATCATTTGAATATCATTTGATCAATAATAATACTTATGTTTACCTCTTCCATAAATATTCATAGTGTTTTTCCTTGGATTACTAATTTTTCTTAGTGATGAGTTTTTATTTCATTAGCATTTTTGTTTCATTCTCTCACCTATTTATAGTTTCAAAACTTTTTCTTGTAGGGCATGTGAAGTGTTCTAGGAAGTGTCAAGGTTGAGTGAGTTATTCTATTCACTAGTGTCATTCAAGGCCTCTTGTCTATTCCTCCTAGCCTAAACATTCATCCATAACCTCATAATGTAATATTGATGTGAGAATAGCTAAGACATCTCATGAAAGGGTGAAAATACAAGTGACAATAGCTTTTGGCATGCCTGATGGGACTCTTGGTTCAAGAGGTTGAGATATTTTTGGTGTTGTATTTCAATAATAAACATTTAGAGATATTTATACAAGCATCAATGGTGACTCTAAATTTACATCAGGTGGTCAAGTAGCTAAGGTATTCCTTTTGAATATTGTTGATAACCATTCCTTATGTTCTTGATTCCTAATGAAGTTCCATGGCTAACCTTGGTATTGAGTACTATGTTACACAAGTTGGTGAGGCATATCTAGCCTTTGGCATTCCATATCAGCCTTATTATGATCCCTACCAATTCTAGTATGATTTTTACCAGCTCAAATATGACACCTATCAGCCGAGTCATGAAGTATGCTAGCCTTAAAATCAACCTTCTCCATATCTTTCTCCTAGTCAACCTAGTCACTTCTTAACTCATTCCATTTCAAACTTCAAGAAAATATTTTTAGGTTATGAGAATTATATGTTAAATCTTGACACATAAATGGGATATGGTCTATATGTTCCTAATAATCATATTCATAAGGTGAGATATGATTTAAAATTGGTCAAAATAGAATGGGTGCCTATTGAGAGAATTAATTGGCAAAGGCTCACAAGTGAGATGCCACATGTGAGTGACCTAATTTCATCCTTCAAAGATAGGATAAAAATTCATGATAATCATCCTCAAAAAACCTATCAAACTTCATAACCACTTTACAAACATTGATATCAGTCCTAGATGATTCCTACTCATGAACCCAATCAAGCTTATCAAAGTCATTCTTTTCCCAATCAACTGGAAGAGAGAGTTGAAAAGATAAACCCTATTTTTGAAGTAAATATTGATAGGTAAATGTATATTATACCATTTCATTATAAAAATAATTGGAATATAATCCCTCATTTCCCTCTCTAATTACATCCCCACCTTAATAAGTGACCTCTAGATATGAGATTCCAAGTTGGAGACAAGGTGGAGAATCCAAGCCTAAGGAAATCCCAAGTTTTATGAACACTTAATCAACTCCTAAAATTCCATAAATACCACAAAAATGGAATCATAACACTGACATCCTAATATGTAATAAGATATTGTAGTCATGGGGAAAGAAAGAGGATAGAATCCTTGATAAGGAGTGTGAATTTGAGAAAGATCTTGATCCTATGCAAGTCCCTCCCACCCTTCCTCAAGAAAATTCTAGTGTTCCATGTCAGCCCTATTGTAATCCTCATCCTCATGAAGATACCTATGAAATTAAAGAAAGACTTTTCCAAGAGAACCTATCCAAGAAAATTGAAGAGTTAGAGTCAAGGATGAAATTGTTGAGTCAAGGTGTGATGGAAGGTTTGGACCCAAAATAATATCCTATGCCTAAACATACCCCATCTAACCTACCTAAAGAGGGTGATCAAGATAAATCAGATGTAAATGAAGTTATTTTCAAATGGAAGGAATAAAATGAATCCATTTTATCCCAAGGTCTCCCTTCCCTTCCTCAAGAGCTTCTAAAAGAATCCCCTACACTTCACTCTCAATCTGATTTTGAGTTCTATATGCCACCTCCACCAATTAGTTCATCTTTTCCTCACCCTATCACCTTTGCCTTGATGAACCTATGGTATGGAAACATAAATAGAAAAAATTGGTTGATAATAATTCATAACTCTTTCTTGAATAAAACATACATCCTTGGCAGCCTCATTGGGCTAGGTCACATGATTTCAAGATGTCTAGTCTTGGCATCACCATGAAGGAGAAGGAGATACGAGATCTTATAGCCCTTGATAAGAAAAATAAAGATATGAAATATGAGATAAAACTTGATATCCCTAAATAGGTCCTAAATTTTTAATATGACTATGCTATTAAGGATGGATAACAATTTTAAGTCATCCCTAAAGAGGTTATAGTCCTAGAAAACTCTCTTGAGACCAAGGTGCAAGATGTTATTCTTGAAGATGACCCAATACCTCAAGCTAATATTGAATCACCATCATATTCATTGTAGCCTGAATAACACCAGATTGATGACCTCATACATTAATAAGATAATATTGAAGAGGTAGTGGTTCTATATGTTAAAGAGGACAAAGATGATTGGTAGTTACAATTGAAGTTATTTCAAGAGCTTAAAGAGCTTTGCCAAGTTGAAGGTCAAGTACATGAAAAGGTGAAGAAAGAGTCTTACATGGAGTATAATGACCAATATTGGGAATAATATGCAAATATTATTGATAAACTAGAAGAACTTGTAGCCGAGAAGAAACCCAATCTTATTAAGAGCACTATGGAAACTAAGAAGGTATGCCTTATTGAACCACCATTGGAGGTTGTAATTGAGGGTCCATATGAGAAGGTTGAGTATATTTGGATGAAATAAGAGTTAATTTCCATAACCAACCTATTTTAAACTACTTATTTCTTAATGAGTATCATGTTAATGAAGCTGGTGAACATCATGAAAAAGTTGGAGGCATCAATGTTAAAGGACAAGAGGCTACATGTCTCACAAAATCCTTCATGTCATGAAGAAATAAGGGTTTAAAACTTCCCCTTTGATCTAGGAGGGATTTTTTTATTTCAGGTTAGTTAGTGTTTGATTCAATTTATTTAGTTTGGTGTGTGTGTTCCATAAGTGCACATAAAGTGCATTTATATTTGTTTTTACTTTGGGTGTGTCTTTAGTTTTATGTGGTTGAGGTAGTAATTGGTCTTGTCTTGATCAAAGCTTGTGGTCAATGGTCAAATTATTATTTTTTGTCTCAAAATTTAGATGAATCCATAATCCTAATGGATTGATAAGGCTACTTGCCTAGTTAGCATAGCAGGCATGCTACCCCTATGACTCACCAATTTATTGACAAAATTTGACCTACAAGTCAAACTAGGATCCTTATAGGTAAAAAATTGAGTTTTATGTGTTTTTATGGGTCTATTATTATGTCATAGGTTATTTTATAATCCATTTGATTTTATTTAATGTTTTTTTTATTATTAGTCATGATCTAATAACTTTATTTGTAATTTTGGGTCATTTAGTGGGCTTTTAGGGGTCATAAATGCAAGTGGTATGGTTCCTAAGGTGTTTAAGTGTCCTATTTTCCTTTAAAACATTGAATACTTAATATTACCTATTAGGATTGTTATTTAAATTAAAATGTTGTAGGTTATCTAACTAAAGATAAGGTAATCAAATAAAAAAGGGATGTTTGGCACTTGTACAGTCCATGGGGAAAGGTGACATGTGGGATAATGACATGTAACATATATTAATATTCATTAGGTTCATTTACATACTTGAAATGATATGGAAGTGTCATTTTTAAGATAAATCCATTCTAATCATTCTTTGCCTTTTTAGAAACATAGAAGTGACTAGCAGGTTTGTGCTTAGTATTGATAGCTGAAGAGGATTCAGGTCAAATGATTTTGATATGTAGTATTACACTCATAGATATCCATTTAAATAACAATATTTAAAGGATTGGTCAACCATGATTTATGAACCATCTCTAGCAAGTTGACTATGTTTTTTTGCTCATTATTTCCTATACCCTTAGGTTTTATGTGAAGGTAATATGGTGTTTCCATGTTAAAATTCCATAGGTAATACCTCATTTCCATATTTTAACTCAATTATATGTCTGGATCAAACTTTTAGTCCATTGTCATACTCAGTCAGCTTTTTACCCACTTTTACTTGCAATCATGGTGAAGTATGTGTATGGGGATTACATAACATGTTAATATACATGTGATTAAGGTTAAAAATCCTTGGTTTGTCTTTAAAAACATGGAGAATTAATTTTATCCTTAAAGTGGTTGAAAAATTACTAAAATAGTCATATACAATATTTCTACTCAGGCTCCTACCATTAGCATGTACCCACATGTCATGTAATAGGGTTCACCATTGAAAATGAGGTGTTTGAATTTTTTGAGGATATGAAACATAATAAGGTTTCATTTAAATACAATGAGATGAGGTAGACTTACCATTGAAGCAAACTCCTAGAGTTTATATACCATTTCATGATTACCATCCATATGCAACTTGAGTAACCACCTACAAGTGCTTTATTGAGGATGTCATATTGAAAGGGGAGTTTTGATAGATTTTTTAGTCCTTTTGAGTGATATAATAAAATTTAAAAACCTTGGTGAATGTATAGAGTAATTTAAAAACTCATATGCCTTGTTCACTACTTGTCATTCCACATATATTGCCTACATAATGGTATACACCTACAGGTGGCATTAGCAGAAGTATAAAGGTACTTGTACAAAGAGATTTGAACATGTTAAAACCTTCCTTTAAGTCCTATCATGATTAAGAGACCCTATCATATATGACTAGTATGTTAAGTGTTAGGTGATAAGTGAAGAACCATTCAATAACCCAATGACTAAATTTAGGGAGATTTTCCTCAAAAATACAAAATAGAGCACCTAATGGTTTTGTTGACATCATATGAGGAAGTGTAAAAATGTATTGAGGCATATAATTGAATAATATTTATATCCTATATAAATTAAATGAACCCAAAGAAATTTTAATGGAAGATGAGAAATGGAGATCCATTTTTAAGAAGTCCAAAATTGCACTTTTATGCAATGAGTTCTAATAGTGCCATCTACAGGTTTTGGTCCCCAATAAAACTTTCCAACTCAAGGTTGTAATACAAACCTTGTCTCATGATTAACTAAGTATTACATGGTTTATTAATAATTTTAATGAATTAATGTTTATTTAAAGGTATGAAATTTTGTGTTTTGGTTTCCCAAACACACCTACATGCCTCTTTACATCACAAATATGCACCTACAGACTAGGTGTAGGGTCACCATGAAGAATAGGCTAGATAGCCTTGATAAAAAACTTATTTACAAGAATTAAATGAAAAAAATTAGATATATTATGGTGTATAGAGATTTAATTAGGGTTTAATTCTTGGCAACAAGGATTAAATCACATATAACACCTACATGACCTCTCATAGTCAACTATAGTTGACTGTGAGAGGCAGAGAGAAAAAGGAGTGTGGTTGATGAGGCCTAGCCTATAAAATGTGGAAAAATGGATCCAAATACATTTTAAATAAACCTAAGGTACTATATATAGGTTTAAAACATTATTTTAAAATATTAACCATGTTATTTTCACCTACAAGTGCAGTATTTTAGAACAAAACATAGTTAAATAATAAAACTTGGTCTTGAGAGTTTAAGTTATGAGGGTTACATGAAAGTTCAAAGTAATAAATGAATATTTTAAAATACCCATAATGATAATTAAAAAATTTATTAATTTTTTACATGATAAATCTTTCATATAGGAGGGGCTCTAATCTAACATACATAGTTCATATCAAAACACTATGCATAATCCCCTTTTGCACTGACTATTTTAGGTTTTGTAGAAGTTGGGGGGTATATTGACCTAGTATAAGGTTATAAATTTGTAAATATCAACTTTATAATTTTAATAATACCCTTAAATATTAATTTTGTATGATAAAATAGGGGAAGTGCCCTCTATTTTGTCTCAAATAGAGGGCACTCCCCTTATGCACAAATTGATAAGCTTTATGAAATGTCAATGGCCAAGTGAGTTAGAGGATATATATAAATGGAAATAAGTATTTAAAAGTTTTAAAACATATAAAAAAACATTAAAATCCTTATTTATAAGGAGGTAACTAACGAGGTAGGTGTAAAACATAAAAGTTGCAGTCAGACTCACTGGGTAGGGTTTAGGCCTAAATTTCAAATGAAAGGTCAAATTCAATTTTAGCATGATATTGGAATTTAAAAATATTTAATAATGTATAAATTGTCATAATAGATATTTATGAGCTATTGGAATGTATGGAAGTCACAAATAAGTCATCTTTTGGCTCAAAGTCAATATTAAGCCTATGAAAAGGAAATGAAGGGCTTAGATAGGTAACTTTAAATTCTCACATATTTTAGGATAATTTTCATGGAAGATAAAGGAGTTTACGGAGGTTAATAGGGTCCTTAGGCATCACATTATTTTAATTTTTTTTCAACTTTATTTTTAGAGCTTCATGAACAAACCTTAAGAACATAAAGCACTCAAAACCCTTACTAAACCCTTACAAGGACCCGATTGGATAAATGAGTATGGGAAGATAATATAATGAAATATTTTGACTATGATGATGATTTTAAATTTAATGGTACTCTTTTAGACTCCTCCCCACCCTTTTTAGTTATATGGATTTGTATGGATAGGTTACAAAATAGGGTACTTTTGACTATTTTGTCTATTTTATAGGTTACATGAGGTTTCAGGAGATGAAATAAAGTTTTGTGGAATATTAAGACTTTTAATAACTCAATATAGCCAAATAATTATTTTAAAAACCTCTTAATTTTTGAAACAATAGATCTCATCTCAGCCAGTCAAAACTAACATAGTGGATAAGCTAGTGAGAAGGGTGGGAAACTTCAAGTGAGATGATTTTAAGGTTTTTATAATGTCTCTAAGGAAATTTAGAGTATTTAAAAATTTCATACACTCCCTCAAACAAATTTTCATGGTAAATTTAATCCAATTTTGAGGCCAAGTGTGCAGGGTACATGAAAGAAGAGTTATTTGGACTACAGATGGTGATATCTCATTTTAGGAAGATTATAGATGATCAAGACTATAATAAATGCATGGAGAGGTAGGTATGAAATCCTTAACATTAATTCAAATAATTATAATTATCCATAACTATTTTTTTGACGTTAAAAAAAGGTGTGGATGATGAAGGTAGTTTTTTGTGCCAATAGGAGTTTCATGGCACTTTTCATAAGTTTCATGCCTTGTATGGCCACTTGTCTCATATAAAATTTCATGGTTAATCCAACATCCTATTCTCATGCATAATTAAATAATCATATTAGCTTGATAAGTGTCCTTGTGACCCTTTTACTTTTCTCTTCTCCTCTCTCTCTCAAGTTATATAAGAACTAGCCATTTTGGCCATTATAACTCATGCTCCACATAATTATGGAAAATCCTTGCTCTTTTGCATACCATTTGAACAATACTAATACTTATTTTTACCTCTTCCATAATTATTCATAGTTTTTTTACTTAGATGATTGATTTTTCTTAGTGATGACTTGTTGTTTCCTTAGCATTATTGTTTCATTCTATCACCTATTTGTAGTTGAAAAGCTTATTTTTTTAGGGCATGTGAAGTGTTCTAGGAATTTTCAAGGTTGAGTTATTCATTCTATTCACTAGTTCCATTAAATTCCTCTTATCTATTCCTCCTAGCCTAAACATTCATCCATAACCTCATAATGTAATATTGATGTGAGAAGATGCAGATTAGAGAAGTGTATGTTTGGTTAGTCCCTTGTTCTCAGATGTAACATATATATGGTTGGTAGTCATGAATTTATTTGGTGTATCACCTCCCTTATGATATTTTTATTTTATTTTTCTCTCTCCCTTTGCCCACAAAGTTTAGGTGTATTAGCGATCCAAAGTGGTACATCAAGGGAGCTATCCATGCCTATAGATTCACCTCATCCTTAGGCTACCCACAAGCCTAACAGTGTTTCAATTATGACACTTAGATGAAGAGAGCTAAGACATATCCTCAAAGGTTGAAAATCCAAGTGATAATAGTATTCAAGTGGGATAATACATGACCCATATACATATCTCATTGAGCTATCTATCCTTATAAATTAATAAAATGTCTCTAGTATCTATACATCTCTATTGTAATCTCAGATGTATGTACAAAGTTATCCCTCACCTCCTGCTCCAAGCTATCTATATGAGATTTTTCCTTATATATAATTAGTTCTCTAGATGGCCCAATAACATTAGGTCCTATCCCTACATCTATCCCTATAGCTCCTTGACCAACCCTTGTGCCTCCATCAATTACCATCAATGCCTAATCATCTCCACCATCCCCTTTCCTAAAACTATTGTATCTAAACCCTACATATCCATAAATTTTCCTATGCCTAAAATACCATTTGAAATAAAAATATCCTCATAGGCATTCAAATATCTCTTAACAACATCCTTAGTCTCCTCTACCTCCACCAACCTATATATGTTGTAGTAACACTAGGATCAACTATCACTATCTAAAAATCACAAATGATGGTATCTATGCTATCATAATTTGCATGAGCCAAAACCCTATCCACTCTACAACCCAACTATGGCCTCTCCCTATCACTCTAATTAAAAATATGATCCTCCCTAAGAACATCTTATTATTGACCAAAGTGGCATTATACCCTATCTGGTTGGTATATCTCCACAATGTATTCATAATGTCTAGTTAGGTAACACTCGATTAATATGCATCTATTATATGCCACATAATTTGGCCAACCCCATTATACCTATTAATAAGACATCCAACTAATCTATGCCTTAGTCAAACTAACAAAAGCCTAATTATAAAATCTCATATCCCCATCATGGTCCCTATGTACACCAAGGATAATATGCCATCAAAACACTAATGGCTAGTCTAGCTTGTAGTTAGCTCATATGATTAGTGGAAACTTTATATCCACATAATCCTAGTAATATATCTATAATAATATGGATTTCCAAGAACTCATTCCCCCTTTGTATGCTCCCATATGAATCTCCTTGTATAAATTTCCTAATACAATCAGCCCTCAAGTAAACACCATATAGTCCTACACTAGATCTACAACCACATCTCCAAATCCTAAATAGAACCACTAATTTCTATTGTCTAGTAATAATATACCAATAATAAGAGACATGAAAACCATCATCAAATGATCCATAGTCCCATCCCTAAAATCTCTATCAATGTCAATATGTGAATCTTGAACCCAAACCTATAAGTGACCATGCAACCTCTGAATAGTAGTTCTTATAAATTGAGATATCCAATAAATCACATCCCCTCTCATCATAAATTTGAATATCTACTAGTCATCTTTGAGGGTCACAGTCATCTCCCATGTAACAAAATGAAATGTACTTACATTTGAGTGCTACCTCTCTACTAGTGTAGTAACTAGATCATAATTTATCCTAATAGATTCTATAATTATGATATAGTACAACCTCATCATCTACAAAATCCAAAAATCTATTGGCCTTATTTGGTGCATCTCATGTAACACCATCAACCACCACAATCTAAATGTTAGAACCCCTAAATCCTCTTGTACCAACCACCCTATTAACCTGTAAATATAGAAAATCTATATCCTAACCCTAATTTTCTTATTCTATCCCTACCTTATCCACCCAATCTACCTATTCCTTTACCTATACCTTATCTAATTAACCCCCACAACTATTTTAAGAAAAAATGCTACTTTATCGTTACCCTAAATCATGATTTTATAAAAGCACTAATTTCTTGTGGTGTGATAGAATATAAACCACTTAGGTTGAATCTTGTGACTAATGAGTGTGGGTCTAAAAGTACTTTATTAATTTCAAAAAAATAAGTACATATAAAGGGTTCCAATATGTTATTAACCCTTTCTAAAATGATAGACATGAATATATAGTTTTCACCTCATGATCGGTAAAAACCAAGTAAGTCATAAAACCAACTATTTATGAGAATGTAACCCATAAGGTAGTTTTATTATTAACTCAAATATAAATATAACTTAATTTATTTATGAGGGTTTCTTTATAAAAATAAGCATACCTTATTTACATTTATTTAATTTAACTTACCAAAATCCTAAACTAAGTTAAGACTTTGCAATAAGTCCTAACAAACCCCTTATGATCTAAAGTCAATTCTTTGGACACATGCCAAGCATTTTTATAAATTTTTCAAATTTGATTATATAAAGGGATTTTGTGAAAATGTCAAATTTTTGATCATTAGTTGAGTAATATATTGGATCAAGTTATTTATTCACCACCACCATTCATAAATAATGATATTTTACATCCATATGTTCTATTTTGGCATGAAATACTAGATTCTTAGATATCTTGATTGCACTTTGATTATCAATGTATAACTATGTAGGATAAATTTGAGAAATCTAAATATTTTCAAGAATGCACCATAAGTAAACAATTTCTCTAAAATTATCCCATGCTATAATTTATTTTGATTCTATTGATGAATTCACCACTATATCCTACTTCTTACAACACCATGTAATGGAAATTAAACCCACATGCATAGTGTATCTTGTTGTGGATACTTTGTCATCAACACATCCAAAAAAATCTACATCACAATACATAACAAGTTTGAAGTTCTTATTATGGTAGTAATCAAGGCCATATGTTTTTCTCCCTAAAGGTAAAAAAGCACTCTTTTTGCCACATGCCAATGAATTTATCTTGGCTCATGTATAAACCTAGAAAAAATTCCAACTAAAAATGATATATCAGGCCTAGTAGTCATCAAATATATCAAACCTCCCACTATTTTTTTGCATTTGGTGCCATCAATAAAAGCAATACCATCATCCTCAGAAAGTTTCAAGTTACTTTCCATGGGACTAAGTCTAGGTTTGTAATCATTCATGCCAAAACTATTTAATAACTCATAAATATACTCAATTTATAAATTGAAAATACTTTACTCTTTCTAGGTTACTTATATGCCAAGTTAGTAGTGAATATGTCAAAGATCTGTCATCTCAAACCCATCTTTTAATTCCTTATTCACAAATTTATTATGGGTTTCATCATTACCTATGACAAACAAGTCATCAACATAGAGAACCAAAATCACCAATTTCATACCCTACACTCAAAAATAGAGAGTATCATTAGATTCACTATGTTTAAATAAAATTTCCTTCAAGTATGAATCCATTTTTTCATATGAAGCCCTGGGTGCCTATTTGAGCCCATACAAAGATTTGATTAATTTACATACTTTGTGCTCTGCACCCACTTTCTCTAAACCTTATGGTTGTTTCATATATAATTATTCCTATAAATAAAAATTTAGAAAGGAAATTTTAACATCCATTTGATGTACTTTCCAACCATTGTATGCTACTAAAGCAAGGACCAGATGAATAGTGTGTCATTTGGCAATTGGTGTAAATGTTTCCTCATAGTCAATACCTTCTTATTGCATGTAACCTTTCACAACAAGTCTTTCCTTATGTTTATCAATGGATCCATCTAATCTATACTTAGTCCTATAAACCTATTTTCATCCTATGGGTTGAACATGTGGAGGAGGATCAACCAAAACCCAATTATTATTGTAAAGTATTGCGTCATACTCACTTTTCATTGCCCATTGCCAAACCTATTTAGTAGAAGCCTCCTCAAAATTAGATGGCTTAGTGGAAGAAGAAGTAATAACCACTACATATTTCACCTATTTACCTAAACTCCTAGGAAATATTAGAGACTCTAGGTTTCACCCTTACTAAGGATAGGAGTGTTCGTGTCCTTATTGCTAAACCTAGGCTAACATGGGAATGACCCTAGGATTTGGGTTATCTAATCTTGGGCCAAACCTCTAGATTTTAAGGTTATATCTCCCTTGATTTGATTTTTTTAGTTCTCTTTCTAAGACCTAAATATTTTAGATGTAAAGGGTAAAGATATTCATAATGAAAACTTACTCTAAAGTGTAGTGATGCACCATAAAGTTAACTATCCACTCACTCAATCTAGACTCTCAACACACTAACAAATAATGCATAGAGTTAAGAGATTACTTAAATGACTTATAAACATAAATATTTCATATATAGGTTATTTTTAATAATAAATTTATAAGTTCAAGAGAATAAGGCCTCATTGAAGGCACTTGTAATCTGATTGGCACTTCAGACATAGGCTATCCACCTTTCAACATACTAGACAACCTATCAAGAAGATTTTTTACCAATTAGGTATACTTGGAACTACAAGAAGGAATATTATATGATTTTTAAATATCATACAAACATAAAAAAATAAAGTGTAAACCATGAAGAAGTTATAAGATGCTTTATCCATCATTCAAAAGGTGCATAAGTACAAATTTTGGTAGAGTATCCTCATACCAGCCTAAGGGATACAAAATAAGGTAAAAATCCTTCAATATATAGAATAAATGAGGAGAGAGGGAGGATAATTTAGTGTATAAGAGTGGATAATAGGTTCATCAATGGCCAAATGCACTTAAAATAGCAGTTACATAGACCCCCTTCTAGCTCTTTCATGTGTTAGACCTTCTTGAATTATCCTTGAATGAGCCATTGACATTGGAAATAAAGTAAATGAAACTAAGTAAACATCAATTAAATAATTTCAAAGGCTTTAACATGATTAAAATATTCTATCACACTCCCTTATGGTAGTTATAATAATTAATTAGGCCACCATGATCATGTAGTAACCCACACTCCTCTGAGGCAAATTGTAGGGTCAAGGAAACGATCTCATTTTTCCATCATAGTCATGAAATGTACATTGAATTACTTCATATGATCAATTACCGATGAAAAATATCTATGTTGATTTATTTAATTGCTCTTTTCAATGCCATTTTGACTCTCTTTGATGACTAATTAGGCCAATTAGGCATATTAGGCCTAATTATCTAAGTATTTGCATCTTTCCCTTCATGAAACCTCTAAGTCTTGAATACATATGTATTAATTTTTTTTTATGCCTAAAACATCATTTCCAACCATGATATAGGCTTATAAAGATGTTAAGAACTTGAAACTTCACTTCCCTAAGCTGATTGGTTCATCTCCTTAATGCACTAATAGACTGGTAGTTTTGAATGTACTTGTAGAGGCTATTATAGCTAAATCCTTGATTATTTTATGCATTTATAAGGTGAATCAAGTCTAAAAATTACTACCTTAATGATTGGAATCATTCTACACTAGTAAATACTCTTCATCCTACTTAAAATCTTGAAAAAGTACATATTTTTGAGGATTACATATATTGTCCATACGGTCAATTAAAATAGCTGGATTCCCCTCTAAATTTTCTTTACCTTACATGAGTTTTTAAAATCATACCTAGGTGTTAAGGCATCAAAATACCAAATTTTCTAAGATTGGTTATACATAGGATTTTAGGTTGGTTAA
This sequence comes from Torreya grandis, assembly GCA_037957365.1. Classification (NCBI taxonomy): domain Eukaryota; kingdom Viridiplantae; phylum Streptophyta; class Pinopsida; order Cupressales; family Taxaceae; genus Torreya; species Torreya grandis. The sequence continues at coordinate 594,984 of JARHVA010007632.1, read as the reverse complement.
TGACTACTTACGGGTCTTAAGGATGGTTTATACATTGTCGACATAAAATATCAAAATAAATTCCATAAATCCCTAGGGTATAGATCTAATCAACTTCTCTGAATGGCTTTAGATCACATGAAAAATATGGATAAAGATATGAGCACCAAAAGATAACCCTAGGGTAGTTTGTAGGCCATTTTGAGTGCCTATGTTCTTAACATTCATTCATAAAATTAGCCTCCCAATTATAAAAAATCTAACATGGATTCTTAGTGCACATGGATAACTAAAACATACTAGGATATTTTTTCCTAAGAGCTCATCTGGTGGATGGGGTGAGTGCTTTAAGTTGGCATTTGAGCTATCTATATGAAATATTGAATGTTTTGAGCAAGATTTTGAAGGTTTTATGATCTTTTCCCCACTCCTTTCCATATTATAGATCCTTTAGTAGGATTATAGCATCCTTATAACTTCCCCACTTAAATTTACCATCTATTATTATATCATAAAGGGGCTTTTATGTGGCACTAAGCCATGAAAATAGGCCTAAAGCTTGCTTGTTTGGCTTGTCTTTCATGACATTTGGTAGTACTTGTGAGTGATAGACTCCTTTGAAGTAATAATTAGTATCTCTTCACAAAATTTCATTGACTCAACACCATCTAAGGGTTATATTTTACCTTATATACCTCTCAACACTTGATTTTGTCTATTTAGCCTCCAAACTGGTTACCTAAACCTATCTTGGTCTGAGATAAAATAGTGGGTATAAAAACTATTTGTCTTAATAATATAATAGGATAGTCACCTTTCATTACTCATGATGACCTTCTCCTTAAACTTTGGATACTTAACTCTACTGCTAAGTGCCTCAAATGGCTATTTTGGTCCAAACTTGCCCTATAGTACCTACAACTATGATTGAGCATGGAAACTTGAGTGTTTAAGCCTATTTTAGGTGAGTTAATAGAAAAAAATCCTCATAATTATTTATTCTATATGACCTCCATCATTATCTACAAATTTATGGTATGACTAGCCTTTCTAAGCATCTAATTTGTATATGCAGGGTTTGGATGAGGGATGCTTGGTTTGACCCTTAAAGGTATATATATATGTTTTCTAAAATCCCTTAAATTTTAAACTCCTTGAATTATCTTAGAAATATTCATTAGAATCTCTTTGGCCTTACCACCTTGATTCATCCCCTATTTCAACTTTCTTAGCATCCCCTTATCATATGAGTACCTTTTTAGTGTAAGTTGAATGCATTTTATTAGAAACCCTACATTCACCTTTATCCACTTATATCTTGAATGATTATGGTTTCAAATTATTCCCATAATTAATTCCAAGTTTTCATGACTAATATTCACTTAAGGAATAAAACTCTGCATCAAGACCATTGTGTTTTCCTTGAATGGTTCATCTTGAATTTTAAAACTCTATGTTCCCTCCCATGATTTGACTGAGTATATACTTCATGGGATGGTCTTTGGGCATATTATTATCCTATTTTAAATCTACCTTTATCTTATCCTTTTCCTATGACTTTTGGTGTCCCTAATGCACATGAATGCCCCTTAGGTTTACTTGACTCAACTTTACTAGAAACCCTACATATACCCTTTCCTTGATCTATGACTTGTTTACAGTGTGATCTTATTTTTACATTCATTTCATTATTTTTGGATAATTAAATCTCTTTACTCATATATTGAGAATTTTTTATTTTCTTTTGGCCTCTATTCCATGGAGATAACAATGATCTCTCTCCTTAAACCTACCATGGTGACTGTACTATAGGTGTTTACTTGCATTATTAATTGAGTGGTGAGGTAGTCATTCCTATTTTATGTGAGTGTTTTAGGTGTATTTACTATAAATATAAATTTTTTAGTGGTATCTATAAGTTCAACCACTCTTTCCATTAACTTAATAGTTACATCTAACCCTTGCAACTTAGCTCCCTTGTTGTTGATTGTAATTATTTGATGAGACTAGTATAGGTTGTTATCTCCTATGTTAGACCCTCCTATAAGGGCTAATGTATTAATCAGATGTGATTTAAACTTATTTGAGTATAATTTACACTTATATTTCCCACTAGACACCCCATAATCCCATGGAGCACATTCCATCTTCAACTTCCCTATCATGCCATGAACACACCAATTTAGGTGGTTGCAGATGTTACTTTGCCAAAAAGGTAGTGGTTGAATTGGATCTTGAGGTGAATATGTGATGACCCCACCTATAAGGTTTAATCATACATTTGAGACAACTCACTACCTACATTTAAAGTTATCTACTATTCATTATACTTAAGGCCAAAACTTTTGACTATCTTCTCAATGCCCAACTACCTAGGAGGGAAGACTATGATTTACAGACTGATAGTAGTCCAAGTGCATCTCCTGAGGTGTAAATTTATTTGAGATACTTATGATGATCACCTAATGTTGGGTACTTGAATAGAATTCATGACATTCCTCTTATCTCTTTGATTTGTCCATAAAAGGTCCTTTTGTCACTCATGTAATGCCTTTTTGTATCTCTATTATAGCATGTCAGAGTTTGGTTATAGGTGCTTAAGAGGTTTGTGATGGTCAAAGTAACTTGAAACATTTCAAATTATTGCAACATGACCATGAATCATCATTTATCCTTTGGGATGCCTATCTATTGGAATCCTTATCAACCTCTCATCTAGTTGAATGGTCTCATCTGATCCCTTAAGTGCTCCATGATAGTAACCCAATGGTTGGTTGTAGGTACTTGTTAGGTCCTTTTGATATGGTTTATAACCAAATAACTTCAAAAATTAATATATTCATCCCTTTCAAGAGATCAAGGGAGTATGAGGGGTCTCGAAACATGGTTTAGACTTTGGAAGGGGGATGAATGAGTGGGGAAAGTAGAAATAGAGTGATAAGGGGATGAAAACACAAAAATAGGGGAAGCAACCTAATGAAAAAGTAGTGATGGCAGTGTGAAAGACAAAGTATGGACTATGGCTTGAAAGGTATGGTGAGACACTTTCGTAGACCAACCATACTACACCTTGGGGAACCTCATACCCTTATTCAAACCATGATGAAGGTTTGGAGGCATGGATAAACATATAAAGCCTCAATGTGAAACTTTGAAAATTCCATGAAACCTTAATTTTCATGAAAAAACCTTCAACTTTGTAAAAAAGTGATTGAGCTTGCTAAAGGAGTAGAACTAGGTATGCAAGGACAATGAAAGCATATGGATGATTGAAGAGATGTTTTTAATGCATGAATACCATCCACTACCATGGTACCACTTCCTTCATATCCCATGAGGCACATTGAAATCATGTAGGTGATCTTGGACTATATACATAGTCCAATTTGTAGTGTCTTTCAACCATACATATATTGACCTTTATGAAGTTTTCTAAGGTAAAAATAGGATCATTAAAATTTTTATCTAGGTGAGAAGGCATTGAAGGGCATGGCACATCCCTAGAACTCTATAACTTGTCTAACACTCCTAATAGAGGCACCTCAAAACATGATTCTTGCATAGAATGGTGTATAAACCATGCATAGAAACTATTCAAGGATATTATCCTTCTACTTGAACTCACATGAGTTGATTCCATGCTAAAATCTTGATAGAAGGATTCTACATTACTTGAGAGACTAGGATAACTAATTGTTTTTAGCAAATGAATTCATATCCTTTAAAAACCATTGGTATCAAAAGTGTCTATGTAGATGTGAAGTATAAACACATTCCTTAAATTATTTATAAAGGTTCATAAAGTTTGGGGGACCAATATTCAAACAATTTCTCATGATGGGAAACTGGTTGAGTCTATTTCTTATGGCCAAGAGTTAGGACCCTGAATTTCTCTCTCCTATATGGTAAAATCAAGAACTTGAGGGGCTATCCAAGATTGTAAAGGTGGGTTTAAGATGTTTAGATTATATTTGGGCTTGAATGGAATCCTTTCCTCATGAAGCATTTCATAGAAATCACACTTTGGCTCACCTTCATCTTTAGATCTCTTACCATATGGTACCATCCATACAATCATAACAAGTGTAGAATAAGCTCTCAAAACCTTTCATTTTAATTTTTTTCTCATTTTTTAAGATATTAAAACAGAATATAGGGGTAAAATGAGGTAATCCATATAGTCATAATCATTTTCAAAGAAAAAGAAACATAAGGGAGAAGTGTAAAGGCTATATAATGCCACATGGGTCTCAGTTAGCTAGTGGAAAGGGTGTGGGTGGTTATTAAAAAGACTTTGTGTGGCATGAATTAAATTTATAAGGAAATTGGCATGGATGGGATCTATTCAAGTCCCTTTTTAGCTAAAATAATCAAATTATGCACTTTTCTAAGGTTTTCAAAAGGTAATATAAGCTCATAAGGTGGTTTAAGGGGTCATAAGGGGTCAAATGGAATTTATGATGAATGTTTCAAGTAAAATGACTTGAATGCATCATGATCTCCATATTATAGCCTCAAAAATTATCATAACACCTTTATATTTACAAATACCACTATATTACTCAAATAAGGCCAAGACATTCATTAGATTTCAAGCATTTTGATAACCTTCTCTCTCACCTAAGGAATTATGACACCCATTATATCATCACAAGGGCTCCACATACTCATGACATCAAGGGCTGAAGCATAAAACCATGACACATCTTTAAAATCATGATAAGGACTCCAATATTTTCATTGATACAAAGAATACATGACCATGTTGGGTGTAATCATAAGTAGGCTAAAATAATGATCACCAAAAGTTTTGAATATTGAGGTTAATAGTTAGCTTGTTAAACCAAAATGTCAACATGACTCATTAGACCAAATTCATATTATTTCAAGTCATAAAAAATACTTTGAGCCCATTTTTGATACTTATATAAATTATTCAGATCAGGAACACTAGAATTCTCATCATGTGCACAATTTAAAAGAATACTTAGATAATTTTCAACATTTTCTAAGTCATGAACCTATGAAATAGTAGAGGAAGGAGAGGAAATATAAGGGATACTATTATCATACCATAACCTATGAGATTTGGCCTCATTATTCAATCCCTTATCACATTTTTCAATCTTCCTCTCTAACTTATCAAATTGAGAATCAAGCTCTATAGTGTTCATAATACTAGATTCATCAAATATCACATCTCTACTCACTATAATTTGCCTATATCCCAAGAAAGAAAAAACTAATCCTTTTTATTTTCTAAATATCCAAGAAAGATGCATTTTTAACTTCATGGTTCCAACTTAGTTCTATGTTTAGTGGGAACTAAGTGAAATAAAGGCATCCAAAAACTTTCAAATGTTTAAATTTTATTTTAAATCCACACTAAGCCTCATATGGAGTTTGTCCCAAAATCACAACTATAAGGGACCTATTTATAAAATACACTATAGTACCAATGTCTTTGGCCTAAAAATTATCATCGAGCTATTTATAGTATAGTGTAGCACGTGTTATGCCTTCTAAAGTCCTATTCATCCAATAAGATATTCTATTTTATTATGGAGTATAAGCATTCCTATATTGTCGATGAATGCCATGTTCTTGACAATAATCCAAAAAATAATTTGAAGTATACTAACCACCATTGTCTAAATTAAGAGTGGACAAGTATGAACCTATTTCTTTTTCAACTAAGCTTAATCAATCAACAAACTTGGTGAAAACTTCTGATTTATTTTTCATGAAAAACACCTAAGTCATCCTATAAAAATCATCAATAAACAACACCAAATACCTACACCCTTAAATGGATGACTTATTCATGTCACATACATCACTATGAACTAAATTCAAACATATGTTAACTCACCATGAATAATTATTAAGAAAAATTTACCGGTTCTATTTTCCTAAAACACATGATTCACAAAGAATGCTATCTTTGGAAAAAGTGGGCAATCCACTCATCATACCATATCTCTACAAGTCCACTAAAGAATTAAAATTCAAATGTCCATAGAAGATATTCCATAACTACTATGTAGACATAGTACCTATACCTATATCCATAAGTTCCACTATGGGAGGAATCACTTTACAATTTAATCTAACCAAATTTCCATCCTTATATCTTGTATACATGGTTTTGTATCCATCCTTCACTGAATTGATATAAATGAGCCCTTTTTGAATCACAATTTTATAACCTTTATTGTGAATAGTTACTAAAGAAAGAATATGTTTTTTCAATGTGGGAACATACCAACCATTTTCAAAGTATTTTATAGATCCATTAGGAAGGATAATCCAAATTGACCCAAGACCTTATGGAGTATGCATAGACTTATCTACCAAGGAGACCAAAGAGAGAGAAGCTTCTTTGAAATTCCAAAATAAGTCTCACATAAATGTCATTTGTTTACTTTTTCCTATATCTAAAACACATACATCTGTGAGCTCATATCTAGCCTCATATTCCATATAATCAATATTCCCTAAAGTAGTGAATGAAGATTCATGAGCAACATTGATAGACTCATCATAATCATGATCAACATATTAATCAAATTTATAATTTGTCATTTTTTGTGGCCTCTAATTTTTTTCAAAATGAATCCTCCACTAAGAGGTAATGTGACCAAATTTCCCACATCTATGACACTATGTTGGAACACAACTATCTATTGAGAGGGGGTGTGAATCAATAGATCAACTAAAACTACTCCTTTAATACCTTTTAGAATAAATTAAAAAATATATGTAGATAAAAAAAATATGTAGATATCAAACACATACAAATTCACATGACACCAAATTTACATGTGAAAAATCCAAAGGGAAAAACCATGATGATAATAGCTACTAGAAACTATTTTTCTAATCTAGCCTCATAGTTCAAAGCCTAACTGGTAAACCTCACTAGTTACACTTTTAAGGGAACTAACCCTAAGGAGACACAAATATCCTAACTGAGTATAATAATAGCTAAACCTCACTAGTTACAAATTTTAAGGGACACCAACCTTAACAAGACACCAATCCCCTAACTAAGCACCAACTCAGTTTATCTGATGGCACCAACCAATTAGATGTCTATGAAGCTATGACTTTAAATTACAATGTTTATTCATAAAATAATCTAATCTCTATTGTATATTATAGGTCTAGTTTGTAACTTCTCATGCTCTACTCATTATCTCTTGTGTCTTTTTTCTCTCTACCCCTCTATCTTTGTGTCTAGATATGTCTCTATTCAACACACTTCATCTCTCTCTCTCTCACTCTGCTCCTTTGTGTCTCTAAATTTCTAGTTTGACACAATTCATCAACAAGAAATCATCATATTTGCATGTCTATTTCTATGTCTCTATATACTTTTCAATGACACAATACCAACAACATGTGCCTATATCCTAGATGACATATATATAACCATTTGATCTATGTCAAGCTCCTTTATTGTGTTTATACTAGTGTGTTAACACATCACACTCTATTCTCAACTTAGTTCATTATTTTTGAATTATAAGTTTCCCACATCTTGAAATCATGATCCACCACCATGATTCCTAGTCTAATTACTATATCTAGCAAATCTTGAGATTTGGTTTTGATGCACATGCCTTGTTACACAAATTTGATTGATCAAAATGATCTAACTCATTATTTGTGTCATGATTTATATCTTAACTTCAATTTATTACATGTTCTAATGCTTGACCATTGGAATGAAAATACATTTAATATTAACCATTGATCTTCAGTTTGGCATTACAATTTAATGATCCAAATTCAATTCACTCATCTTTAAAACACATCTATTAGATCAATCTTTGACATGATCACACATTTCATTCAATCTTTTTACACTTCTATAATTTAACCATTTCAAATTTAAAATAAATCCATTGATATTAATAATTCAAGCTCCCATGTGTCATTAGATCTTCAAACTAGAATGATCTTTACTTTTATCTTAACATTAACCATTGAGATCTTTAACCCATGTCTCTACATCCTGAGTCTTTGGAACGTTTACACTCTATTGATCTTCTCAAACTTCCTTGGTATTTAACTCCCCATTGTGTCAATAAACCTTGATCATTTTATCTAATATAATTCCACTCACTCCATTGGATCTCCTTTGCATGACCATCTACTAAATGTTATATCTTATAAAAAGCTCAATCTTTATCTTAAATTAGCTCTCAAGAATGTGACACTTAGAATTAGCATGTGTTTTTTGCATATTATTGTCATTTCCTTCTATTGAGACACTCAAAAATCTTGCATTTCTCATTGATATTTTGGATTTAAACTAATTTATATATTTAATATGTAGGATCTATGATTGTGAAATTTATCACTAGTGCCTTTAGTTAGAGATGCCTTTGACAAATTAACTTTGCTACACTCTATTGGATCTTCAACATATGATTAAGCATTATTCATTGATCAAGTTGAGATAAATACTAAGTCAAGGACTTAGGAAATATTAAGAGCTTTTATCACTACTCAAGTTGGTAATTACTAGGTTGAAGGGGCCAATTTCACAATGAAGATAAGGAATTAATTTATAACTTACATTACCAGGTCCCAACTATATCCAGTCAACATAAATATAGAACATGCTTGTTGATGCCATTAATTAAACCCTTAGGGTCTAACTAAGAAACTCTGGTAATGGTTGAGAGACAAAATAAATAATTTATGAGATAATTCTTATGAATTTGAACTTATAGACCATATATTTTAAGATGCTCATAAGAAACCCATAATGAATCTTCTATCTGTTTCACTTCAAACATCCATAGATCATCTCCATAAAATCATGACAACTTTTCACTAATGCAACTATGAAACATGATATTTTATCCATTAATAATGCATGATCCTTGGACATAAATGTCATGATTATGATGTCCCTTTTGACATAAATGACAACTATATTAAAAAAAATCTCCTCCTTTGGCATTGATGGCAAACTAAATTATCTGATGTAAACTAAATGCTCTGATCTTTTGATGCTTTTTTCCTTCTATGGTATTGATTGCATTGGCTTATGATAAATATGAGATAAATATATTTATACCAAAGTTATTCCCCCTTAGTAAATGACACATTTGCCTAAATTCAACTTGGACCCTTGCTCTACTTCTTTCTTTTATAGAGAGCATTTGCACTCTTTCTCCCCCTTTCACATCAATGGTAAAGTTACTCCAGGTTTGTAACTATTTATCTAAATTTTTCTCCCCCTTTTTTATATAAAAGAATTTTTCCAAGAGTATAGAACCACTAAATCATTATAAATTTTCAAAATATGCATACTTGAGTTGCCTTATCTGTCTTATTCTAGGGATTAATAAGACTTTTGTGATTCTCCCCTTGGATTCATGCCTTATCACTAAGATATAGTGACATGGTGTAGGAGCCACCAATCCCAAATTCTATCTCATATATTCAAATTATTACTTAGGAAGAGGATTGGTGAATGTCTAAAATTTTATCCTTGGTTGTCATATATTCCATTATGACATCTTGATATACAACCTTCTCTCTCAAAAAGTGATACTTGATTGATATGTGTTTTGTTATTGAATGCATCATTGGATTTTTTGATATATTAATAAAACTTGAATTATCACAAAGAATAGAGATAGGTGACCTGTACTCTACCTTGATGTCTTTGAGTGTTTTCTTCATCCATAAGACTTGAGTGTAACATGTGACTACTAATACATATTTTACTTATACTTTAGAAAGAGTAACTAACTCTTGATTTTTTCTCATCCATGAAACAAGTTTGTTTTCAAATAAAAATGTACCACCAATAGTGATTCTTATATCATCCATAATTCCTTCCCAGTCAACATCTATATAAGATATCAAAGTGAAATATTCACTTATAGGATACCATAGGCCATAGCCAATTATGATCTTGATGTATCTAAAGATCCTTTTCACCGTATTAACATGTGATTCTTTGGGAGCAACTTGAAATCTTGAAACCATGCACACTACTTGCATGATATCTAGTCTTGATGTAGTTAAGTATAGCAAGTTATATATTATTAATTTGTATATTATCTAATTTGTATCATGGGACTCATCCTCTTTTCTCAACTTGCATCTAGTTATCATGGGAGTACTAACTAGTTTGTTATCTTCCATTCCAAATTTTTTGAGAATTTCCTTAGCATAGTTGGTTTGGGATATGAATATACCTTCATCACATTATGTTATCTATAGACTAGGGAAGAAAGAAAGTTGTCTAAGCATAGACATCTCAAAATCATTTTGCATTTGAGTAGTAAATTCTTTGCACATCCTATTATTTCTACCATAAAAAATGATGTCATATATATATACAACAATAATTAACATATTCTCACCTTCATATTTCAAGTACGTATTACTATCTGCACATCCTTTGTTGAAACTTTATTGTTTCAGGTACTGATCCAATCTTGAGTACCATGCTCTAGGTGCCTATTTCAGACCATACACAACTTTATTTAGTTTGAAAACAAAATATTCTTCTTATTATAGCTAAAAACATTTTGGTTGTTCAGTATAGACTTCCTCTTCTAGGTTCCCTTTCAAGAAATTAGACTTGACATCCATTTCATAGACTTTGAACTTCTTATAAACAAATAATGATAAAAACATTATTATGGATTCAAATCTAGAAAATGGAGAAAATGTTTCCTCAAAGTATATGCCCTCAAATTGTGCATATCCTTTGTACACCAATATTACCTTATTCCTTATAATAATTCCATATTCATTGAGCTTGTTTATAAATACCCACTTTTTACCTATTGCATTCTTATTAGAAGGTCTGTAACTAATTCCTATGTTTTATTCTTTTCTATCTAACTCAGTTCTTCATCCATGGATTTTGGCCAATTCTCATCCTTATTAGCTTCAACATAGCTTTTAGGCTCAATTTCAGACATTAGAGCAAAACTTGCTTGCTCCTTGTTTTGTGCAATTATTTTCCTTGTATGAACTCCTACATTATTATTTCCAATGATCTTCTCTACGGGATGATATTTTTGAACAAATCTTATAGGAGCCTTTTTAATCATTTCCTTGGCCTCTTCATTATCTGCTTCTTTTTCAAGATCTAATTCTTCAACACATATTTCCTTGTCAAGTTAAACATGTTTCAAGCCTTTTTAAACCTTGACATTGATGCTTTATGCCATATTATGTAGCCTTTTATTGTAACATATATAGGTTTTTCTTTGAGTGGAATAACCAATAAATATTCCTTCATCACATCTAGATTCAAAAAATCCTAATTTGTCCTCTTTTCTGTTGATGTAGCATTTGTTACCAAACACTCTAAAATACTTCACAGAGGTAGGTTTTCCATAACATAGTTCATAGGGAGTTTTATCACTATTTACCATTAATTTAACTCTATCCAAGATGTATACTATTGTCTGGACTACTTCTCTCCAATATCCATCAGAAAAATTGGCCTCTTTTAGCATTATTTTGGCCATCTCCTTAACTATATTGTTCTTTCTTTCAATAACTCCATTTTGATATGGAGTACTTGTTGTAGACTAATGCCTTTTGATCCCATGATTCTCATAATAATCTTATGAAATCATTTGAGGTGAATTATCCACCTTTATCAGATCTTAATAATTTGATTTTTTATTTAATATCTTTCTCCACCATAGCCATAAAGATCTTGAATCTCTCAAATGCTAGATACTTGTCCTTCAAAAATGTTACCCATTTCATTATTGAGTAATCATCTAGAAATAACATGCAATATCTTTCTCCTTTATATCCTCTTGCCTTAGTAAGACCATAAAGATAAATATGAACTAACTCTAAAGTCTTTATAGTTGCATACTCCTTTTTTTGAAATCTGACCTTTGTCTGCTTGCCTTGTTGACACTCCTTGCAAGTAGTGACTATAGGTTTGGTTATCTTAGGCATGTGTCAAACACACTTATTTGAGCTTACTTTGACTAGGTTATCAAAATTGACATGACCCATTCTTCTATTTTATAACTAACTCTCATCAATATTTATTATAAGGTAGCTATTTATATTTACTTCACTAAGATTGTAGATATTGCTTTCATTTATTTTCCCTTTTGTAATTGTTATTCCTTATTTTGTAGCCTTATACATTAAATGTGACCTTATATCCATTATCACACATTTGATAGATACTTAACAGATTATGCTTCAATCCTTCAACATAAAGGACATCATGAGTAGGTAGTTTTACATTTATGTTCAAGGTTCCTTTACCTTAGATCTTTAATATAGTATTGTCTCCCAAGATAACAAATCCTTCCTTACATTTGATCAGTTTGATGAACTTGATGTTATCACCAATAATGTGTTTTGATTAACCATTTTTTATTACCCATAAATTTTTCTCCTTGACATGGAGTGTAATTTGAAAAATCATAGATTGATCTTTCACTTTCCACACATCCTTAGTTTTCTTATTGGGCTTATTTTTCTCCTTTTTAGAGACTAGTGAACTTTTGTTCATACTAGGAGGCATGATTCTATTTTTACTTTATACTTTTGGTCTTATATATCTTGGTCTACATTATTTAGCTATGTGACCAAAATTATTATAGTTATAACACATTACATTTATATCTAACAAGGGTAAAAATGAATTTTTTCTTACAAAATTAGTTCTCCTTGTAAGTATAACTCTATAATTACTAGCCTTATGACCAAAATGATTATAGATATAATAATAACCATATAAATATGAGGAATACCTGGTCATATAATTTCTCTATGTTGGATGAGGAGGTCTTCTCAAGATTGTCTTCTTCAAGTCTTTCACCTTTATGTAACCATCTGCATCAGCTACCTTTGTCTTCTACATCTTCCTTGAGTTTGTATAGATTGACTCATTATCCTTCTTATTTTCTTCAGCCTTTTTTTAGCTTTCTTCTCATCATTAGTGTGTGTGTGTTTCTTTGTATCCTTAAAATCTTTGAAGTTGTCATACAAGTTTTTAGATGTACTAGTTATGGAACTCTTCCCTTTTTCATAACCAAGACCGGATTTCTCTTTTGAAGGATTTTAAGAATTTATTAACTCTTCAAGAAATTTTGAACCTCCTTTAGTTTTAGGCCTTTATCTATTTTTACTTTAGATTTTTCAAGTTCTTTTCTCAAAGCCACTATTTATACTTTTAGCTTCATACATTCATCATATTTGGATTAAAATTCAAGTTTGACTATATCTTCTATTCTTTTAGCTGCTTAAACTTGTGTCTTTAGGATCACTACCATCTGATTAGATCTTTCAAGACGTTTAGATAGTTTTTTAATTTACTTTTGTCCAATCTTCTTCTACTTTGAGTTATCTTTTCTCAACTTGTTAATCTCATATAGAGCATAGATGAGTTCACACTCTAGATCTAATTCTCCTTCCTCTTATTCATTAGATTCTATAACTTCTTATATTTCTTGATTCACTAAATCTGATCTTTATGCCATAAATAGGACTTCATTTCCCTCAGCCATAAACGCACAATCATGACTATCATCTGATCGATCACTATCATCCATTGAGTCACTATATTCCTTTATGTATACACCCTTATTATTTTTAAATAAGTTATTCTTCTTAGAGTAGTGGTGTTTCACCTTTTTACTCTCCTATTATTTCTCAAAGTTATCCTTTTTTTTGTAAGGGCATTTAGTATCAAAATGTCCTACCTTACCACAATTAAAGAATTTAAAGGGTAATTTACCTTTGTACTTTCTAGATCCTCTTTTTAATCTTATAACAAATTTGGCTTCTTCTTCGTTGGTATCATTAGATCTAGATGAGGATGCTTCTACTTTTACTTTATTGGCTACTTTAATTGCAACTTCTCTCTTGAAATTATTTACTTCTCCCATTTTCATCTCGTAGGTAGTGAAGGTTCCATGCAACTCATCAACAATGAGTTTATCTTGATCTCTTGCTTCTTCTATTACAAAAATTTTAGAGTCATACCATGATGGCAGAGATCTTAGGACCTTTTTGACAATTAATGATTCTTTCATCTCTTCTCTAAGACCTCTAATTACACTGACTATTTTATCCACCCTAAGGAGATAATATACAATTTTATATTCCTTGTTCATTTTAAGGATTTAAAACTTGCCTTTGTAAGTTTGTAGCTTGGCCTACTCTACCTTATCATCTCCTTCATATATGCTCTTCAATTTTTTCTGAATATCTTGTGTATTTTGACATTGCATCACTTTGACAAACTTTGAATTAGACAGTCTACATAGAATAGCATAATTAGCCTTGACATTCCTCTCATATGATTTCTTGGTATCTTGATTGGTAAGAGTTGTAGCAAGAGCTATATATCCATTCATAATATACATCCATATATAAAACCTTAATTAATATAGATATGATTCCATTATTATGCTCTAGAATGCATAATTTGATCCATGAAATAGAGGTGCTTTGTTTGAATAAGATCCTTCTTGACTAGCCATTTATGTTCACTATTCCAAGACTTGCCTAAGCTAATTAAGCTTCTTTCAAGGAACTAGGGCTCTGATACTAATTATTGGAACATATATATCTACTAAGAGGGGAGGTGAATCAATATATCAAAAAAAACTAGTCCTTTAATACCTTTTAGATTAGATTAAAAAATATATGTAGATAAAAATAAATATGTATAGATAACACACATACAAATTCACATGACACCATATTTATACGTGGAAAATCCAAAGGGAAAAACCATGGTGATAATAGCTTATATAAACTATTATTCTAATCCAAACTCATAGTTTAAAGCCTCACTAGTTACACTTTTGATGGCACTGACCTTAAGGAGACATAAATACCCTAATTGAGCACCAACTCAGTTAAAAATCACTAGTTACAAAGTTTAAGGGAACCAACCCTAAGGAGACACCAATCCCCTAACTAAACACCAACTTAGTTTGTCTGATGGCACCAACCAATTAGATGTATATATAACTATGACTCCAAATTATAATGTTAATTCATAAAATAATCCAATCTCTATTCTCTATTATAGGTGTGGTCTATAACTGCTCATGCTCTACTCATTATCTCTTTGTGCCTTTTTTCTCTCCACCCCTTTGTCTCTATGTCTAGATATGTCTTTGTTTAAAACACTTCATCTCTCTCTCACTCTACTCCTCTATGTCTCTATATTTTTAGTTTGACATAATTCATCAACATCTCATCCTCTATGCATGTATATCTATGTGTCTCTATATACCTATATATGAAACAATACTAGTAAAGTGTGCCTATATCCTAGATGGCATATATATATATATATATATATATATATATATATATATATATATATATATATATATATATATATATATATATATATATATATATATATCTAGGTCAAGAACCTTCACTATGTTCACACTAGTTATCTAACACATCACACTCTATTCCCAACTTAGTACATTATTTTTGAGCTATAAGTTTCCCACATCTTAAACTCATGCTCCACCACTATGATTCATAGTCTAATTACTATATTTATCAAATCTTAGAATTTGGTTTTGATACACATGCCTTGTTACAAAATTTTGATTGATTACAGTGATCTAATTTTTTATCTATGTCATGATTTACATCTTAACTACAAGTTCCTACATGTTTCAATGCTTGATCATTGGGATGAATAGACCTTTAAGTATCAATTATTGATATTCAATTTGGCACCATGATCTAATGATCCAAATTTAATTTTTATCATCTTTAAAATGTATCTATTTGATCAATCTCTAATAGGCTCATGCACTCCATTTGATCTTTGTACACTTCTAAACTTTAACTATTTCAACTTTAAAATGCATCCATTGATGTTCTTAATTTGATCTCTCATGTGTCATTAGATATTCAAACTAGCATGATATTCAGTTCTATATTAACATCAACCATCAAGCTCTTTATCCCATCTCACTAATTTTTGAGTCTTTGGAATGCTTACACTCTATCGATCTTATTAAACTTGCCTGGTCTTTAACTCACCACTATACGATAAAACTCAAGAAATTTATCTCATTTGAGTCCAATAACTCTAATGGATCTCCTTTACATGATCATCTACTCACCATCAAATCTTTTGATAAGCTCAATCTTTATCTTTGCTTAGCTCTAGATAATGTGACACTTGGCATTAATACATTCCTTCTACACATTAAAATGAGTTCTTGCTACTGAGACACTTATCAATCTCACATTTATCATTAAACTTTTGAATTTAAACTACTCCATATATTTACTATGTAGGCTCTATGATTATGAACTTCTCACTAGTGCATTTAGTTAAAGCTTCCTTTGACAAATTGACTTTGCTACACTCCATCACATCTTTACTATAAAATTAAGTACTAGTCATTGATATAGATGGGATAAACACTAAGTTAAGGACTTAGGAAATATTAAGAACATTGATCACTGCTTGAGATAATAATTACTCAGTTAAAGAGGCTTGTTTCACAATTATGATATAACTTAAGCTATTGGGTCCCAACTATATCTAATCAACATAAAAAAGAACATGCCTATTGATGCCATGACTTAAACCCTTAGGGTTTAACTAAAAAGCCTTGGTAATGATTGAGAGTGAAAATAAATAATTTTGAGCTTATTCATGTGCATTTGAACCTACAAACCATATATATAAGATGCTTATAAAAAACCCATAACATATCTTATATCTATTTCACTTCAAACATCCATAAATGGTCTCTATAAAAGCATGACAAATTTTCACTAATGTAACTTTGAAACTTGATCTTATCTTCATAAATATTGCTTGATATTTAGAAATCAATGACATGCTTATAATTTCCCTTTTTACATTAATGATAACCATATTGCTAACACACTGAATGTTAATCTATCTTGACCTCTATCTCTATAAGAGTTGTGACCACATCCTCTATCACTCATCTCATTTAAATGAGAATGTATTGATTGTTAATTTGAATAATTATTTTGATGATATCCTCTATCTAATTTTTTAAATCTTCCTTATCTATAACCTTAACCCCCTCTATAATTGTTCCTTCTATAGTTTTTTTGACCAAAAGAACATGGAATAGGCTTGAAGTCTAAAACATGGGATTCCTTAATTTTCTTAGATTTATTCGGTATAGAGACGTTATTTTGAATAAGATACTCAACCAATCTATCAAAATTGATGCCTATGATCTTGTTAGAGACATGAAAAATTTCTACAAAGTTCATATAAGACATATGTAGTCCTTTTAATGTAGTAGTAACTATGAGATCATCATCTAGTTTTCCAAACCCAGCCTTGGTGTACTCAGTACCAATATTCTTCAACTTAGACATGTACTCTCCTGTATCTCCATCTTTCTCTAATGATAAATTAAACAACTACATGTGGATATATATCTTCTTATGCTAAGGTTTCTTATCATACAAATCAGATAAAGTTTTCCATGGAGTTTAACTATGAGGAGAGTTTTCAATATGTAAGTATCCTAAGTACAACAAGACTTGATTAAAGCTAGGACCTTAAAATCACATAGATTAAAAACATCAAGTTTGGCTTGTTCTGAAGGAAATGTAGGATTTTCATTCTTTGCAACATCCCATAGCTCATTAAGAACTAATGAATCTTCCATCAAACATTTCCAATAATAATAAATTGTTAATCTATCACCATCTGAAAGCAAATTCTAAATCTCTAGAATCTTGATATGAAAATAAGTGCGCCAAATAAAATTAATTGTGACAAAATGCAAAACAAGTGTGACAAATGAAAGAAACAACACACTCACTAATATCACTTTGCATAGGACAATGCTTCTACAAGTTTTTTTACTTAACCTCCATGTAGAGAAAAAAATGGATTTTTGATGGGTTTTGCACTTAACCTCACCAAAAAATCAAAATATTACATCCTTAATTCACCAAAATACACCCTTATTTCACCAAAATACAACCTTATTTCATAAAAAACCAAAAAAAGCAAACTTCTATTGCATTTTTCCAACTAGTATTCATGCTTTTATAGTAAGTATGCTTTTTAAAACTTAAAAAACATACAAAAAAATGATTTTAAAAAGGAATATTCCCTTCAAAAAGCATATACCAACTAAAAAATTATTCCAAAAGAGAGATTGGAACCCTTGACCTCCTTAATTCAAAGCTTTACAAAAAATTAGCCCTTCCAAGTACTCTAAGAGGATTTACAACTTATAAAGAGAGAAATTTACACATAAAATTGATTTTTTGCTCTATGAAAAAAAAATTACTTGGGTATGTAAAATTTTATTTATCCATGAAATATTTTCTAAGAAAAAAACAAACTCTTTGCTTAGCTTGAGTGGGACCCTCTCAAACCCTAATTTTTTTGGAAACTATATTAAAAACTTTACCAAATCAAATTTTTAATTTTTGTGACACAACACCATACTTGGATGTCACGGTTGCTCTGGGAAAATATAAAACTATTCTTCCACTACTCTAAGCCGTATCATTTTGTACAAGGTCATATTATTCAAGATTTATCTCTATTTGAGACTGTTAGAGAGGATTTTAATGAAGTAAATCTAGTTTTTGATGAGTTGGGGTGTTGAGGAGGATGCACAAGTGCAAATATGGGTCGTAAAATTAAAATTTTCATCTTGGATAACATCTTAGAGGCATTTAGATACTATATTTGGTCTTTTATAAACTTAAGCACATCAAAATCTAACTAGGTGGATTTTTTAAAAATTGAAAGTCGTACTATATTATCATAAAAGTCTCCATACTGAAAGAAAGCCATATAGATGGATATTTGGGTATAAAATAGGGTTTGTAAATCAAATTTCATTAAAAAACAACATACAAACCATTCTATGATATTGAAAAAAATGAAGGATCTAAGTTCTTATTGTTGTTCCAGTCATATGGCTATATAATATAGGATTATTCACACATAAATTTACTCAAGATTTATAAAAGCAATGTAAAATATTTGAAAATTTTAATATTTTGATAATTTTTCAAAATTTTAACCTTAGACCAAAATTACCAAAGGGCATACCTTATACTACTCATGTATTTTTCCAAATTTGACTTCACATGAGTCTTCTTTATTTCCACATGAGTAAATATATCACCTTTGTTTCCACCTGAATTCACTGTGTACTTAATTACCACACTATGATACCATTGATAACACATAAACCACTTAAGTTAAATCTTATTCCTAATGAGTGTGGGTCCACAAGTATTTTATTAATTTCAAAAAATAAGTACATAAAAAGGGTACCATATGTTGTTAACTCTTTTTACAAAGCCATACATGAATATATAGTTTTCACCTCATTACCGATAAAAACCATCTAACTTATACAACCAACTATTTATAAGAATTCAACCCATCAGGTAGTTTTATTATCAACTCAAATATAAATCTAACTTAATTTATTTACAAGGGTATCTTTATAAAAATAAACATGCCTCGTTTACATTTATTTAATTTAACTTAC
Source organism: Torreya grandis (assembly GCA_037957365.1). Taxonomy (NCBI): domain Eukaryota; kingdom Viridiplantae; phylum Streptophyta; class Pinopsida; order Cupressales; family Taxaceae; genus Torreya; species Torreya grandis. Next base: position 575,470 of record JARHVA010007632.1, on the reverse strand, counting down.
CAAATTCTTCAACTAAGTTAAGACTTTAGAACAAGTCATAACATGTTGATTTTAAAAAATTGTGAGTCCTTTGTTGTGGTCTTGAAAAACAAAAACTCACCATTTGTAGTTTTACAATACCACAAATAACCTACTATGATTTTGAAAAATAACCTATCTCTAGTCATGAATTTACAAAATTGTGAATGATGAGAGCAATATCATAGTTTGAGAGAGAAAATTGTAACTAGGGGTAATGCCTCTATCTATGATTTTTCACTCTTTCCTTTTTCCCCAAATAAATGCATAATTAAATGAATTAAATGTAAATATTAAGAATATGGGGAGAATTAGTTACTATTGGTCCAACCTCTATAGGTCTCTAATACTCATGAACCCTCTCACCATGATGTGATGCATGAGGAATGTTATCCATGATCACGATCTCTAAATCATTATTTTGATATCACCAAGAGTAAAAATGAATCCATTTTACACACCTTTTCCTATTTTACCACCATACCCATTCTCTTTTTCCCCCAAGTACTCCCATCTAATCTCCACTAACCTTTTCCTATCACTCTTTATTTTTTAATCCTTCCATATAAGCATTTAATCACATTCCTCATTAATACTTTAACCATTTTTAGGTGCATGGTCTTCCTTCTCCCTGCTTATTGTGTAACATCTAGAGTTAGAATTGCATCAGCTTGAGGTCTCTTTAGACCATGTAGGTAACACTTGGACACTTTTTAGTGTCAAAGGATAACTCGAGCACTAGATTTTTTTTGTCACCTCGTGGTCACTCAAATTTATGAAATATTGTTGAAATACACTATCACATCATTGTATTAAATCATATCATCATCTCAAATTCATTATAATTCTTTTTTATAAAATTGTATCTTTCCCTTGCATGGATCCTTACTTGGGATATAATGGAAGCTCTTTATTTTCTTGGCATGCATTCATTCCTATAATATGTCCTGGTTTATCCATTTCCTAGACATCTCAAGATTACTAATCTTAACCATCATATCTACTTTCCTCTTTCTTCAGCATTAGTCTCTAACTAAGACTCATATTAAGAGGCTAATCATTATTGTTGAGGTGCATTCCCCCTTGGGACTAGTCTTACATATGTAACTTTATTTACTTACATTTTATCTTGGGGAATTATATAACTCATAGCTTAAATACCATACAAGGAATCCTAAACCATACTTTTCTTGACTACATACCCACCCATGTCTCTTTTCAAGTGGTCATCTAGTCTATTCCTCCCCACATGCCCTCTCGATGAGGCATCATGCAACATATTTTTTATTAAACCATCATATAATGGTTCTTATTTTAAATACCATTACTTCCACTATATCACATGTAATTCCCTTTCAAAAAGGGGTAAAATGTATACATCTAAATATACTCACCTTAATCATTCAATTAATCTCAACATTTATCATGACTAATTTTATTTAAAATAAATAACCATTGTCCTAATTAAAAATCTAATTCTATTTCCCAATATAAATTTATTATACCATACTAACCTTTATATTCACCCCACACCATATTAATCCATTGATTATCACATTAATAATCCATTAACTCACTAATCCTACTTCATTTAATAACCACTTTCCCACTTACAAATTTTAAATTCAAAATATATCACCTAACTCCCCTAGCCAACCTATACATAGCTTCTCTTACAAAACTTAGTTTCTTAAATCCACCTAAAACCCCTAATCTAATCCCCATTAATCCATACTGAAATATAGAGACCTATAACTCTATAATCTTCTTCTAATCCCTCCATTCCTATAGAATTCTCTAAACCTAGATGATTACTATGAATTTAAAATTCTTTTTTAATAACCCCCACCCTAAAAAATAACCAATAAAGGTCCTTGGATAGAGCAATTAGAAAATATAAAGCTGGTATAGCCTTTATAATCTCTCCTTACAACCATAATCTCTAAAATCCATGAATCCTTTTGCGTCCATTTTATGTCTTTAATCTACCTTGTCTTGAAATTCAACATCATACAATCCAATTACCCTTGGACAATTTATTTAAAGATCTTGGAGGGAATATTCAAAGAAAGAAAGGTGATGGTAATATCATTATAATTAATTTATGATTATTTTTCATTTCTATATCATTGATGTTTATGTGAATTTTTAGTTTATTTAGTCTATTTTTTGTATTTAAATCTATTGCTCAAATTTTACAAGGATATAATATGAGCACCTTTAGTAATGTCTTTTTAGACCATTATATGATAGTGCTTAAGCCTAATCAAGTCATTAAGAGACTTAACATTAGTAGGATTATTTTGAAGCTTGCCTTTAGTATTAATAAGTTGTTTCTTAACATAAATAGAATATTTCCTTCTACTTTTAGATTTGTCTTTCCTAAATCTCCTCAAAAACATTATACTAAGGTCAATGTATTGGTTCCAAGTATTGATGTTGGATGGGGAGTAGATCTATATTTGGATAAATTTCAAGAGGATTTAATTCATTCCAAGAATTCAATTTACATAAGGCAAGACACATTAATCTTATACAATACCTTCCATTCCTCCACCTTATGCTCTTTAAGAGTTTGTAAAACAAAATTTTGTTTCAGTGGGATGATAGTCCAATATAGTGAATGGTAAGACTTTAACCTAATTATCACCATCCAAGAGTTGTATTTTAAAGTGTTATTTATTAATTTAAAAACTATCAAGTATAGAATAAACTCTATTTTCACCAATATTCCTTTACTATTGCCTTTATTATTTCATAATCGATCAAAACAATTATGAATACACTTCATTTTAGACCAAAATAAAAGCTCACTACCATTAAAAATTGACTATATAACACCATAATTATCCTATATATCCTAAATCATGTTTAATTAACCTATAATTATCAATATAATTCCATCCAAATTATAAGAAATCCAATTTAACAACTTAGTTTTATCCCTATAGTCATTCAGATAATAAACCAATAAAATCCGAAACTATTACTCATTATGTATAATATTAAGCCAAATAAATATTTGACATGGTGAAAAACCATGATAAATGATATCATAAAACAATTATTATTAAATATTATTATGGATTTTAAAAAATTTCAAGGCATTAATCTAATCATATTTTATAGCTTAAGCCCAATCCTAGTTTCATTAACTTATTATGAACGAAGAAAATCAACTTTGTCTCTAGAGTTCCTAAACTATCTTATAATGGGTCTCATGTCCTAATATTACAATCCTCTAACATTAAAACTAACTATATTCATAATAAATAAAATTACTTAAACTCTTGTGGGGGTTTAAAACCCCTTTTTCTAGTACAACCTATTAAAAAAATAAGAGATTTTAAAATCATTATTTTACTTCTTATTTTCTACACCATTTGGTTGTGAGGTATCTTGATATTTATTAGACTCATCAAATCTCATATATTTAGTTATGAATTAGCCTAAAATTTATTTCTTAAGATTCTTGGTACCAAGTTTGGTCCTAGTAGGGAGTAGGGACCATTTTCACTACTTGAAGATCCACACTCTTCATCAATAAGGTTTGAAAATTTTCCTATTACCTCATCATATACTAAAGGCACAACCAAATCTTGACATATTAATTTTTTTCATCTTTATTTTTAGAGAATATACCACATAAAAACTCTATGCATTAATAACTTCATCCTTTTCAAGTCTAGAACCTTCCAAGCTGATAGGGTTGTATGTCTCTATGGTAAGAGGTTTGGCTAGATTAATTATATACTCCTCAGATCCCTTCTAATAAGGGTGTCAGAAATATGAAAAACCTTATCAAGAGGTTCCACATAAAATTTATTAAAGGTAGATTACAAACTTTAAATGAAGTGAAATTCTCAAGGGGAGGGTAAAAAGAGGGGAACAAAGGTTCACTTTGAAAATAATAAGGGAGTGGGTCCCCTACATAGGGAAAATGGAGGCTCAATACCTCTCTAATAGAATCTTCTAAAGCCTAGGAATTTATAATATTAAAACAACCTTTAGATTCCAACCTTACCTCTTCTTCAAAATGAGGATTCTTATACATTTCTACATCAATATTCAAAAAACTATAATTTTTATTAATATTTATAACTACCTTTTCAAAACTTCTTTTAGATACACCATTCATAGTCCTATTTTATTCATTTTTTCTTATTAGAGTATTTTTTCTAATATGTCCATAATTTTTACACAAAAAAAAAATTAAAACCACCCAACCCCACTATAAGGAAAGAAAAAGTCTCATATTCTAAAATAAAGACTAGGGTTTCTAGGAATAAATCAAGTGGTCTTGATGAAAATAAAACCCAAGTATTAATATATGAAAGGTAGGATAAGATATACTAAACTTATAGAACATACCATATTAAATTAAATCATTGGAGAAGGAAATACCAAAATTTAATCAACACAATCTTTATTTCCATCCACCTAGGCATGTACTTGATCATAAATTATTTATAGTCTAGGTTAGGATTTTATGGAATCACCCTAAAGTTTTATTTCCCCATGTTACATAAGAACCTACTTATATCCATTATTTTCATAATAGAATCCTTAAATGAACCCAAAAGATACATTTTTCATAATTATATAGAAAATTACATAAATTCCAAATTGTTTACCCCACACCATATCTATCCAATTTTTGTCTATGTCATCATATCTACCCTCCATAGTAAATACTTATTCATAATAAGTATTTATGGATTTACTATTCAAAAATTTACATCAAAAGTATGAATTATATCACTTGTAATTATTAAATTAATACAATTTATATATTTTTCTTGATTAATCTTATCATGATTGCATAAATATATAACCCATGGAAGTGCACGGTTTTTATAGATTTTGCATGTTTCAATAAAACATGTAACGGTGGGAATCATAGTTTGAGTTATAAAATAAAAATATATGTTTATATAATATATCCATGAGTAATTTTTTAATGAGTAAAAATAAAATATCAAATATAAAAATTATACTAATACATATAAATTTGAAACCCTAGAAATAAGGATGAAACCTTGAGGAAAAACATAGGGTTTGTTGTTATCACTGTATTAGCGGGTTCATAAATATGTTTTAATTTATTTTTTATTTTAATAATATGTAAATTTATCACTATTTATATTATTTAGTTTAAGATTAAAAAAAAAAATTAAATGCTAAATCTGATTATGATTGAATTATTTAATCTTACTATAAATGGAAATAACCTAAGGTATTAAGAAACTTGTTATTGTTTTATGCATGACTAAGATTGTGTAGGTGATAGAAAGTGTTGGAAATGGATTATAAGTTTATTAGATAAATAAAATGAGTGTTTATATATTCCTATATGTTTTTTTATGCTATATACATTTGCATCAATATAGAGGCATTTGTTCTTTCCATATTTTCCATGTGAATTGGCACATGTTGTTATAGTTGATTTAAATTTGTCTTCATATGTGATTAATTTAACCTGTTAGGATTTTACAAGTGTAAATTATAATTTAGATCAAAGGAATGAGATGTTTAAATTAGTTAAATAATATTCAATAATTAAGCATTGATTTGTTAAGGATTTTACATATTTTGACTTTATGAAAATAGTAATAAATATGCATAAATAAAGACTTATCTAGAAAGTGACTGTCATGGATGATCTAGGTTCTAAAAATTGGATTTTAGATAAGTTTAAGTGTCATCAATAGGGTTCTAGGATTTTTTTTCTCATTAGACAATAGCATCCATCTTGGATATTAGCACCATACTACCGTAGTGTCCTTAAAGTGGTACTAGTGTCCTCTTTGCAAGACTATTGCTATTATATGGGAACACATATGCCTATGTTTCTAGGCCCTATTCTTACATGCATGAAATATATAACTCTATTTTGTTCCTAGAAAACATGATTTATTATTAAAACCATAATCCTCATTAAAAATATAACATGAGAAATAAATGTGTGTTGGCTAGTAAGATAGGCTAGACATCCTCAAATACCCTGCTATGAAGAGAGTTTTCTACCTACCAATTCTCTCAGGAGGGATCAAGCCTGATGTAGTTCTCACACCTAGTGTTTTGTGAAATTTTATGAATAAAATAATTAGATTGGTCTTGAATGCCTTGAGTGTGCTTGAGCTTTGAAATCATTAAAATCTAGGTTTAGGATCCTATAGATGGGAGTATGTAGATGTTGGATAGACTAGGGATCAAATACCTTAATTATTTTAAATTTTTTTATTATTTGGATAGGATTTTGCATCTATTTTAAATCTATTGAATAGAGGTAAAATATTTTTGTATTTATATATATATATATATATATATATATATATATATATATATATATATATATATATATATATATATATATCTATAGCTTGTTTAGATAATAAAATTTACTTAGGCCAACCTTAGGAGGGGTACACATTTGGAAAAGTACCTGTTAAAGAGAGTTAGGGTAAGGTACATTAGCTCCAATTTGGGGAGACTAACACCATGTGGCTATAGTTTCCTTAGTGTGGTGATAATTTTCACATGTTATACTATTTGGCACACTCAATTGGTATCTAAGAATGCAATTCTAAGATTGTGTTTGAGCTGATTATAGATGTTTATGGTCTGCACAATGGATGGAAAAGTGTAGTAAAGCCTTCAAAATAGGTCTAGGTCTAAGAAAAAAATAGGATAACTCAATAATAAATCTTAGCATCCAAATATCACTTTTATGTGGTTACATTTCCCCCACCCCCCCCCCCCCCCCCACATTTATGCTAGAAATGCATCAAAGTGAAATGACTAGTTTAAATGAAAAAGAAACATACTTGGACTTACCTTGGAAGTGAAGCACATGTAGGTGAGTCTAAGTATATAAATCTAAGTTTGCATATGTGAAACATGATCCAAAATAATAACCTATAATGAAACATGAAAAAATTAGTCCTTATTTAAGAGGTTATCAAAAGTAAAAAACTATGATAAATAAAGTAACTAAATAAAGAGAGATGAAAGGAATGAATACACCTCGTTGTGTATGCTAACCAATGCATAAACCTAGTGATAACCTATGTGTGTGAGTGTAAATATTTATCATACCATTGAATAAATTATATTGAGATGATAGCTTGCTCAATCCTCATATGGGTGGCTCAAGAACTCAATCCATTTTTGACTCCATCATTGTCCACCCCTACATAATGGATCATGATATGTGAATAACCTGGATAAGACTGTAAGTGTGTTTAACCCTCTCATGTGGGTGACTCAATAACTCAATTAGGCCATGAATCCATCATTACCAACTTATGTGAAGTAGATACATCTAAAAATATACTACACAAAGTGTTAAAATTATCTAACTAGGTATATATAACTATGTATGTTAGCTTTATGGCCACTTGGGTACATTAGGTGACTCTAGGCTACTCAGGAATTCCAACCACTATAAATGAAGTAAGGCATGAAACTAGTGACGAATTAGAATATGATAGAAATTGTATATAGTATAGATAATGGCATATATTTTACCATTCCATCTAATCTACCTATGTATAATTGAGCATATGGAAATTATGTGTAGTGCACATGCCCCCAATCTGATATATAAGTATACTAATTCTGAACTAAGTGTGTAATAACTAAATATATGTATCTAAAATAAATGTGGGAGTGATCATGCCACATATGATGCCCCTAAATCTAATCAATTAGTATGAATCTAAGCTGAAATGAGTGTATTTGAACAAAATTTGAGCATAATTATCAAACCTCTAACTATATTTGTCCAAATTTATATTATACCTATTTTATTGGTCTAATTAATCTAGACTATCTTGAAGCTATGGATATTGGAAAGTAACAACTTATAGTGGATAGTATCACCATGTGGTACTAGTGTCCCAATGTGGGCACTAATGTTTGTTTAGTCTGAAATTTGGGTGATTAGATTGCTTTTTGGATCTCTATTTTTTCTATGTCTGATTTCTAAAACTAAGCCTATGTGTTTAAATATAATATATGAATACAAAATTAGGAGTTTGATATCTATGAAAAACCCTTATGAATGCCCCATATTTTGAGGGTAGTTGTATAACATGTGTAATAATTATCCTCAAAATAATTAGCTTTACAAAAAATGTTATCTAAAGCATATAAATGATAAATGTGTGATATTACAATACAATGTGCAAACATAACATCATAATGTAAAAGTATCTAAGTAGAAGTAGGTAATGTGAGATGTATGTTATAATCTAGAATTATACAAGTGTGTCAAGATAGATGTAATAAATGTGTATAAAAAACATCTGAGTAACTACCTAGGGTAATAGGGCATGATGTCCATCATGGCACCCAAGTAGGAATGGTAGATACATGAGGTTCCTCATGGCAATAAAAACTTGTGTGTTTGTGTGTGCAACAAGTAAATACAAGTGTCAGTGTCAAGAATAATATAAAGAATCATACATAAAAACACATGAGGCATGAAAAAGTAGACCGAGGGGACACCATACAAGGGACATGGGCACATGTTACTAAATATAAGAATGAAGACATACAAAACCATGTTCAAATGTCCATATATGCAAGAAACAAAAAATTTGACCTAGAGACACATAGAAGGACATGTTCAAATTCCCTCATATACAATTATGAAAACACACACAAGTGAAATGGGAACATGTCAAAGGCATACAAGAATAGACATGGAATAAATCCAAAGAACAATGGAATATTCAAATTCCCTTGAATGTAATAAGCATAAGAAAGAAAATAAAGTCTAAACTAAGAAAGCTAGAAATGAAAGCATGTATAATTATGTAATGCAAATCTATGGAAATGCTAGGATGTACATATGCTAAGTCAAACTAGTGATAGAAAACAAAAAATATGATAAATGAGTAACAATGATCAATATTAAGATATATCAATGTGTAGATTATAATTATGGTATGTAAAGATAGAACGTGGTAGTAAAAATAATGTAGGATATGCCCCCAAGTGGGTAGATGTATCAAATGAATAAGCCTGTAATTATGTGTATTCCCCCAATGGGTATGTGATAGAAATTCTAGATTATTTTAGTGGACCAAGGTCTTGTATGTAATCTAAAAACACTCAACAAGAACAATTAAATCATGTGTATGATAAAATTAACTATACTAAGATAACTAGCAATATGCAATATATAGTGTAGTATAAATGTAAACATACCAATGCATACAATAAATAAATTTGTGTTTCCTAAGTAATATTTTAATTTTTTTATATTTTGAAAAGTTATGTTATTTTTTTGTTTTTAAGATATAGTCTATGTACAAGAAAATGAAAATAAATTATGTACTAAGAGTGTGAAAGATAAGGAAGTATGTACAAGAATAGAAACCATACTAACCAATGAGTCTTATGGAAACTCACTATCACCATGTCTTATGTCAAATAAGGGAATTGTGATTGTGTATAGGGTGTGAAAGGGAAACTATGATCTCATGATCTTTTATGTAGAGTAATTTATGTCTTAATTTGCCCATGAAGTGATGCTATGATGTTATAGCACTAACTACGATACCCTATGAATTATAGGGGTCTTAGGGACCCATTTGATAGAATAATAATCTAAAAGTAAGGTAGTTTCCCTATGATGAGAACCCCTAGAACCCAATAAAATTTATCTTAGCATAAATTAAGAAGAGGAAGTTCCTCTAGAATATGTGAGATATATCTGATGTAGGGGTCTCTCTAGTAATGGTCTCCATGGGTGAGTATGTGTATGTGTAGATACTATAAGATTAGACCTAGCTTTCACTGATGCCTCTATTGAAATCTATGATGACCGATAGTTGTCCAATATTTGGTAATGGTGTTATAACTATAACTAGTGTTTGTGTTAGAACTTTAGCTAGAAACTATGATGGAAATGTAGTTGGAATCTATGATAGAATTACCTATGGAATGGGTAGAGGATAATCATATGGGACACCCTATACCTTAACCACCTAATTTTCATGTATATATTTCATGCATTAGTGTACTATGGATGGGATGGATCAAAGCTACTATAACCATGGCCTACCTAATAATATGTTGAATACAATTGCACTAATTATTACTAAATAAACTAGTGGCTATGTGTGCCATGAAAACTTATAATAGAAGCAAAATATCCCTAATGGAAATCTAAATTTGGCCATTGAAACCACTAATGACTATAACTTTGAGGAATATATCCCACTCTATGTATCCCAAGTGTTGTAAGAGTGTCATAGCTCACATGTTTATGCTTGACCCATTATCAACCATAACACTTTGAAAAGGATTTTGGTGTATGTATGCTCATATGTAAAGTTCATGTAAATCTATGTCATCATCCATAATCTCCTACTCTAAAAATGTGATCAGTGGTCTAGGTGGAACTGTAGTGTGATACATGTAAATAATGTTATGTAAGGGATGTGCCTCCTCTATAATTGTGTGATATAAATCCAATGATGGATATGCCTGGTATGTATAGTGAACACCTAATATGCCCCCTAACCCATTTGTTGTATGATTTGGGAAAGGATATAAAAATATATTTAGTGTTTTATCCTCTATTTGATATAGTTTTGGTGCCTCTATGGGTGTGCCCACATCAATAATATTAGCCTCAATTAGATATTGTATCTTGTGTTTTAGGCTAAAGCCTATATTTTTCATGTATCTTGGTGCCCTATGATACTCATAGAATGCATTTGAATCATATTTATTTGGAAGAGGCCATGTTGTATCAAACTCTTTAATGGGAGGGAGAGATATGACATTGTATTCCAAGATTTATTGTAGAACCCATGTTGGTGATTATGGAAGATTATTGAAGACTCCACACTAAGGAGTGGATAAAACCAATTGAGGAGATGGTTTAGAATCTGTGTTGACTATGGCCTTTTAATAACTTTTATTTTCTATGTCCCTTAACTTATATATATGTTTGTTTGAACTCTTAATAGTTTATTTTGATCTATTTGTGTACTTGAGTTTTCCCATTGATAAGAGCTTAACCTCTCTTTCCTTGACTATGTGGCATAAATTGGTAAATGTAGGAAACTTATTATAAGAGACTTTGTTTAAATATATCTTGAAGATCTCTATATATCATGGGGATTGTTAATTTGACTAATATTTTCTTGTATTGTGAGACATAATCTACAATACACTCATTTGAATTTTTATTTAACTATGCCACTTATGAATATGATATATTATCATTGATGTTGATAGATAAATGTGCTAGAAACATGTTGGCTAAAGGATTGAATGCCATGATAGATGGATTTGGTAAATCATAAAGCCATTGTAGGGCATAATATTTAAGACTACATGAAAATAACTTCATAAGAATCCAATCATTGGACACATAGTCCAAGCATGATGCATGTAAAGAGTTGAGATGATGCTCTGGGTCACCCTTGCCATCATATAATGTAATTTTGGGTGCCAAAAAACTAGAGATCAATGGAGTTATGTCTATGTGATGTGCCAAAGGTGTGTGTAAGATAATGTTGGAATATAAGTCATGTGATGGCCTAGTGGTTCCCTTCTCAAGATGTAACACCTTAGACTATAGATTATGAATCTCATGTATAGGGGATTGTACATCTGGAGTGAATGAATCAACCATAATTAGTGTATATATCATTTATTCTTGAATAAAAATCTTAGGTTGTGATATTTGAGTTAGTTGAGTTAGTGCCACTAGAGGTGTAACAACATTATTAACTAGGGGAGTTGATGATTGACCATTGTTTATTTTTTGGAGATCTTATTGAAGAATTTTTATGAAGTTATATTCTATATCTATGTGTTTGTGACAAAATCTTGTAACTATTGTAATCTAATATTTTGTATATATACTTATATTTTAATTCCAAAATATTAGATTATTGTCATATTTAATTTTTTACAATCTTTCTTAGATTAATATTCTTAAAAGGTTATAAAAAAGGATATAAACCCTAAGTGTGTCTAGGCTTAGGTTTTCTTAAATCTAGGGTTTCTTTGCAACAATTTAAATTATATTCAAATAAACTGAAACCCTAATATGAAATTGATATAATTTAGCTAGGTTATCTAAAAATATTAGAAATATGCAGCCCTAATTTATTGCACATTTTTTTTGGAATTAATGAAAACTAGGGTTTGAAGTAATATTCAAAGTAAGTCAAGTTCACCAAATTATTTAACCTTTTGGGGTTTTACAAGTGTAAATCCTAAGTTAGATTAAAGGGTTTAAATGTCTAGTTTAGTTAAATAATATGCAATGATTAAACACTAGTTTGTTATGGATTTTGAATTCTTTTGAATTCCTAAAAATAGTAATAAATATGAATAAATAGATACTTATTTGTAAATTGACTATCATGGATTATCTAGGTTTTGAAAACTAGGTTTTAGATAGGTCTGAGTGTCAATAATAGGGTTTTGAGATCTATTTTCTCATTAGAAAATAACACCCCACCTAGATAGTAGTGTCATACTATTATAGTGTCCTCAAAGTTATGACAATGTCCTCTTTGTAAGATTGTTCCTATTTTCTAGGATCACCTACACCTATGTTTTTGGGTCCTATTCCTTCATGCACAAAATTAAGAACTCTATGTTGTGCTTAGAAAAATTGATTTAGTGTGAAAACCCTAATCCTCCTTACAATTATGGCATGATATATAAATGCATTTTAATTAGTATGATAGGATATACATCTTTAACACCCTATTGTGAAGAGATTTTACTACATACTAATACTTTGAGGAGGCATGAAACCCAATGTAGTTCTCCCACCCAGTGCTTGGTTCAAGTGCATGTGCATGATAAACTGAGAGTTGTCTTGAATGCCTTGAGTGTGTTTGAGATTTTAAATCTTTGAAATTTGGGCTTAGAGTTATTCTAGATGGTAGTATGTATAAGTAGGGTAGAATAAAGATCAAATACCTTAATTTTTCTCAATTTATTTCTTATTTGGATAGGATTTTGCATATATTTTCCATCTAATTAATAGAGGTCAAATATTCTTGTATTTATAGGGATATATAGCTTATGTGGAAAATAAAATGTACTTAGGCTGACCTTATAGGGGCACATATTTGTAAAATTATTTGTTTGGGAGAGTTAGGGAAAGGTACAATAACACCCAATTGGGGAAAATAGTGACATGTGGCTACAATGCCCTTAGTGTGGTGCTAATGTCAACATAGTAGACTATTAGGCATATTAGGTTGGGATTTAAGAATGTTGTTTTGGGATTATGTTTGCACTGATTGTAGATATCTATGGTTTTCACAATGGTTTTAAAAGTGTGGTAAAGTCTTTAGGATAGGTCTATGGATAAACTAGGAATATGCTAACTCAATTAATACTCTTAACATCCAAATACCACTTTTAGGTGATTACAATGATATTAGGTTCTCACTATGTGCATAAGTATATAAACATATATCATTCACTTTAAAACACCTTCAATTTTGACATTAATTTTAGACTTGTCAAAGTAGGTGAGAAAGGTGAGTTGATATGACCTCAAATACTCCCCAATGAATAGTTGAGCACTCCCTACATATCCAATACTCCAAGGATGGAATTAAAGTTACACATATATATCTCCATTAAGTTATACATGCACTGATTATCCTTTAATGAATGCAATATGTATTCTATATTTCAACAATTGATAGTAAAAAACTAAAACTAGCTTAGGTACTTCAAACTTTTCTAGGACATGCTCCCTATGACTAATTTATAATCTTAGAATTTTAGGTAAACCCCTTTGTATGTGAAAGTGTTATAATAGGATGTATTTTTGATTTTTTTTATAATTCTATACATCATCATAGGATTATACATATTATGTATTTATATGGAAATATTTGGGTAAATTTTCACACCATTGAGGTGGAAAACATACAAGCTAACCCATAAAGATAATTTTAATTTTAAAAATAATCATTACTTGGTGTAAGTAAATGATCATTAGACTTGGATACCTACTGAATTATGAGGTCATATGAGTTTTAATAGAATAATATGAGAGGTAAGAATATATATTTGATGATTTAAATATAGTTTTATTAGAATTTTAAGTAGGTTAGACATAAACTAAGTAGTTATTATAGGTGATTGATATCAAATCGAGAGGTTAGACCATATAAGGCATGCAAAGAGAAGATAAAGGTGTACACAATTCATATGTGTATGAATTAGTCATGTGAGGTTAAATTAGGTCAATAATTGATTTTTTAAGTATCTAATACAATATTTTAGTGTCCACACCATCTAGAGTGATCACAATCCTTTCCAATACATTCTCAAAACTCATGTAGAGTGTTTGAAGTGAATATATACATTGTTTTCATAATAATATGACCTTCCTAGTAATTCTAGGTTATGATATTATTCTACTAAATAATCACCTAAAAATACACTTTGAACTAGACTCTTATGATGGTAAAACTTAATATTCCTTAAGACCTCTAGTTGTTTCAAACTTGAGGTATTTGCCATGAAAAATAACATTAGTCAAGGGTGACAACATAGGAATTCCAATAATATTCCATACATCCTATGTAAATATATTTACTTTTGTACCTATGTTAATAAATATATCTCATAACTCCCATTAATTTATAGAAACATATAACATTAGCTCCTAGTTATACTATACATTTATAGTAACATGAAGTTTTCTCATTATTATATGGAATTTTTTATCCACTCCCACCATACTCATCTTATTATAGTATTTTAAGAATGTAAAAATTTATTATTTATTCAACATGGACAAAATTCCTATAATTTATGGTGTTTCCGTGTCATTGGAACTCTTTATCAATTTATTACCTCTTATCCTTGCATTGGTGTTCTTAGCTATGTGTAACTATTCCTAAAGATTCTATATAATATATTTGTTATTATCCAATAATATTTTATCCACTATTGTATCATAGTCTAAAAACACTCATTTTGGTTTGTGTATAGTATCTTTTTTTGGAACCAACATATTCCTTGCCTAAGCATGCACACCATCTAATTCAGCAATGTTAATTTTAGACATTTTATTATATTTTAAATAGAGTATTTCTAATTTGTGTCATGGGGATCAATATCATGTGTGTAAATTACAAATAGGTAATTATATTTAAGCTATGTGGTTGTAAATAATGAGCACTATGTCAGATTGTAAAAATTAAACCAACACACATTCAAACAAGAATAAATTTTATACTTTAAATAAATGTAATTTTTTTTTAAATGTGATGAATAGGTATAAGTAGAGAGTTTTAAAATAATATATCAAGGATATAAGTTGAGACTCCTATGATCATAAATTAAAATACTTACTTTGATTTTCCTTGACTGAAGGTGTAGATAATGCATATGAGAAAAATTACATGTTCAAGGTATGATATCTATCACTACAATTTGTAAGTCATTGTCCCTTGGTCACATGAGTATGTTTCATATTTATGCATAGACTTACAAGAGGTATTTACAACCATTTATAGTTATAATTAAATCCATATTCATCATATATGATGGTTTATATTGCTCTAGGTGCATGATGTTTGAGCTACACAATCACAATTAATTAGAGATATTCCTTGACATAGAATTGGGAATTTCCACTTGGAAAGACATGTAGATATGGTTTGATAAAAATATATGTAAAAGGTATGAAAAATGTTGCATAGGTTCTATGAGGCACAAGAGGCTTTACATAGAAGTGAATTTTTACATGGCAACATGATGGTACACAATTTATACTAGGAAAAATGGGATCAATGTAAAATTAATTTAAGAATTGTGTTCATATTGAATGAATGTGACATAGACTCCAAGATAATTTATACACAATCTATATAGGTGCACAAAGTATAAATGTAATTAGTTATGTGTATGTGCATGGATCATTCAAAATTTCATGAAGAGTAATGGTATCCATACCATCATTCTATAGTTTTAAAAATTAAATTTGAAGTTTCTTAGATTTAAAACACTTGTATTTATTACAATACTACCATAATTTTACCACTTTACAAATTTTATGTGCCCCATGGTATGTGCGTGTTTTTCACTTCAATAATATGATCTTCATCTGGAGGGTGTAAGTGTTTGGGATCCATATTATAGTGATGTGTAATTATTGGATCAAGAAGTGGAGGTTATTAAGGTTTAAGAAGTTCCACATTGAATATTATGTACATGCCCAAGTATGGAGGAAAATAAAAAATGAATGAAATCTAAATAGTTTCATGGAGAATGGTGTAAGGACCATATCTTACAGGCTTCATATTATAATGTGGACCTTGAAGCATTAATCATAATAATAAAAAAATATTATTCATATATTTTTTATTATAAAAAATTATTTTCCAACAATGGATCTTACATATAATGATATTATTATATTTTATAATCTATTATATGCTATTGATGTTAACATACACCTAAAAATGAATCTAATAAAACCTATAAGATTATTTTCCTCCCAAAATAACATAGTTAAATAAATTAATATAAATGAGTAAATAATTACCTAATTTATTAATTTATTATTAGATTTCCTCCTTAATTTATCATATTATTAAGAGTAAAAGACAACCTTAAAATTACTCAAACTTGTCACATTTAAAGTACTTTATGAAGACATCTTCAAATAGATCGTGAGTGGGGAAAAGTTGGAGATGAATAATAATAATAATAATAATAATAATAATAATAATAATAATAATAATAATAATAATAATAATAATAATAATAACAACAACAACAACAACAACAACAATAACAATAACAATAACAATAACAATAACAATAACAATAACAATAACAATAACTTATTGTTATTATTGTTATTATTATTATTATTATTATTATTATTATTATTATTATTGGTAAACAAAAGAGATTTAACAAGAAGATATAACAAAGGACTAAAAACCTAAATACACAATAATAATTAAAATAAGTCAAAATCTAAAACCACAAAAAGAAACAATGTAGCCAAAAAATGGCACAAAAATAGTATAAAAACACCTAGTCTTTCTAGCCACCAAAGACTTCTTCCAAGCTTCTAACCATTCTCTTCAAGTTCACGTATAACTTTTGAAACAACTAGGGGACTTGACCAATTTCATTGGTATAGACATTTAAATTTACCTTATTTCTAGAGGATGTCTCAACCTATTCTATCATTCCTCCCAACATAGCTATAAGAGTTTCCATATGAGTAATGCTACTTTTTATAGAGACTTTACTAAGCATCACCAAAATATTAATGCTCTCTTTTAGCTATGCATTTTCACATTCAAAATTGTTTTATTTGTCTCTAAGCCTTTTCAACTATGTATTCAAATCACTTTGTTCATATTTGTTTTGAATAAGGATTATCTCCTAGATAGAAAGTTTCATCTATTCCTTTAAAGTCATATGCTCTTAAAAAATCATCTAATAAAAGCCTTTTGTAATCCAAGTTCTTCCCCCAAGTTATCCTCAATATTTATTTATAATATTCTCCCCTATCTTCTAAAAATAGTCACTGAGGTTAAGATTTTACATCCAAGGGATGAATTTACTTACATTTATTCTTTGGGTCTTTGGTAGGTACTCCTTCCTAAACACTTTTATATTCATGGGAGAAAACAACAACATTATTATCTAGAAAATGAAGGCCCTCCAATATTTCCTCTACTATGTCCTATTGAATATCCAAAGGACTTACTTTGGATGCTTCTCCTCTAATTTTAGCTTCCCCACCTTATAGACTAGCCTTTAAGGTTTTAGAAGTACTCCTCAAAATGCATTGAAAACTTTCCTTCAAGAATTATGTTTCCCACATGGACTAGTAGGATTCTCCTTGACCAAATTATCATCACCACAGGTAATACCAATTTCCAAATCATTCTTAATTTATTTTACATTTCTCCTCAATGGCCATTTGATCCCTCCCTTGGATTTATTTTATTTTTCTTAGGTTGGATTGCAAACTAGACTCTTGTTAACCCCCTCAAAAAACTTATGATCAAGAAATTATATCTTGGTTTAGAGGTTGAGATTTTTTTCAGCTCTTGACATCCATCACAAATATCTCAAGATAAATAAGGATGTATAAATGAATACTAAGGGTGATATTATGGTGGAAATAGTTCAAGAAAATAAAATGGGACCAAAGCACCACCTCTTGTGTTCCTTCAAGAATAATGTATATAATTACTTGTCTTTCCACTTCTCTGAATGTCTGAGGGTAATATTCTTGTGAAAACCCATTATGTAAAGTAATTATATCTTCACATTCTAATAGGAACATTCTCTTTACCTCATTGAATTTTTTTCCAGTATTAAAGACTTTAGTGACCTCTACTCTAAGACCTATGAATTGAGTAATGAAAACCTTGGCAATCTTAATCTTCATCCCACTAAAATAAAAAATTATATAATTTCATCCCCTAATAAACATATAATATATATATATATATATATATATATATATTAAACATTCCCCATAACTTACTACATAAAATTATCCATTCCCCCTTCCTAAAGGTTTTCCACAACTCTCCATCCTCTTTGACATAGTTTGACATGATCGGCTCAATTCTATGGAGATGTCCACCCATAATGAGACCCATGAAATTATACATAGATATAACAAGTATATTTATCCTTCTTGTACAATTACCAAGAGTGGTGACATGATTACCATGGGACTCCATACAATACTTTAGATTTTAGCACAAGTTCTTGGCATCATTATAATTATTGTTAACCAATTCTGAATCTTTCTCCTTAAGTCTCAATATTTGCCATCTAATGATCCCCACAAAGAGACTCATGATGAAACATAATGAATTTTTACCATTAATTTTAACTCACCTCATGAATAATTAACACATTAACTTGAAAGATATGCTTCCAACTCAATCCTTTGATGTATTATTCCATGTAAATATTCCTTACTGGGAAACTTTTAAATGTCATTTAAGAAACTCCATAATTAGAAAATCAATTTGTATAATGTTTTCACCACTGTATATATGTTGATACAAAGTCTTTTAAATGAGTTGATTAGGGTAGTAACTTCTTCCATTTTTTTTTAATATTCAATCTAATCAAATTATTTATAGATAAAT
The DNA here is from genome assembly GCA_037957365.1 of Torreya grandis. Lineage (NCBI taxonomy): Eukaryota > Viridiplantae > Streptophyta > Pinopsida > Cupressales > Taxaceae > Torreya > Torreya grandis. The sequence goes on along the minus strand of JARHVA010007632.1, from coordinate 556,295 downwards.
AATTGATGATATTAAGAGAACATCCTTCAATTATAATCTTGTTATACATAAATATTTTAACAATACCAAGCCTCATCAATTTTCAAGTGCTTCCACATAATGGTTAAATTTATTTCCCATTCCTCCTACAAAGGTTTATATAAAACTACATTTATCATGATGAAGTATTCCTCCTCCTCCTAAAACCCCTCAGTTTCCCTTAGAAGCCCCATCAAAGTTGAGTTTTAACTGAGGGGGTGGGATAATCCATCTTGTGTTTTTTATTGCTTTAACTCTTGGATAATTTATAGTTATTTTGTAGCTCTCTATCTACCAATTATTGGTAATCTTAATCTCCTCTTTAGTCATTACATTGTATTTTATAGGTAGTCTAACTCTAAATATTTCCCTAATACTTTCATAGATATTTATGCCCACCTTTTTCCTAGAAAGATTATTCTCTTTAAGCACCCTATTGTTTCTCTCCCTCAAAATACCCCAAATGATATGAGGCAAGGATAAATTACAAATATTTCTCATTGTCTCATTAGCAAAATGGGAAAGAATTTATGCCATCCATAAGTCTAAAACAAATAGAGTATGCACCAGATCTATTTTAAATTTTTATAGGATAATAATCTATATTTCATGAGAATATGTGCAACTAATCAACAAATTATCACCCATTTCATTCTCAATCTCTAAAAGATAAAATCTAATCACAAGGACCAGTCCCCTTTTCCTAAAATTATCAATTGTTAATATCTTGTTTTGCATAACTAACCACAAAGATATATTTATCTTAGGTATAAGAATCTTTTTATATATCTTAGGCTAATCAATATCATCTCTAGGCATAAGAGAGATCATATTATAACTAGATTTCACATTATAATTTACATCAAAGGATTTTTTTGAAATAAACTCATCCTCTTTTATAATGTTTGGAATGTGTAAGTTCCTAAGAATATAATCTATATTATCAAGAATAACCTTTCCTTAAGCTTTGAATTTATCATTCTTGATATGTTTCCAAATTCTACCTTCCTTATAAACTTAGATATATTCCTACACATTATACCCTTGAAAATTTTGGAGGATGGTCCAATTTTTCCTAAGGTTCCATGGATATAATGGGATAATTTAAATAACCATGTATATTCCTAAAATCTCAACTTTTATCCATTTCCAATTGTCCATTTTCAGCCATTGATGATATTCTATTTAGTGTATAGCATAAAAGTAAAAAATCTAGAACCTTTAACACAATAAAATTCTTACAAAAACCATAAAGCATATCTTGAGTCTAAGTACTTATTCTAAATAATCCTATTTGGATGAGTGGAATTAGTAATGAATCGCTAAGACAATTTGGTGATTAGGGATTCATTCATCCATTTTAATGTCCTTATACCTAATTCCCCATTACATTTAGGGTTACACACCCTATCCCAAGACACAAATGGGAATATAATTTTTTCTTCTAAGCCTACCCATAGAAATATTCTCTAAATCTTTTCAATTTTTTATACTGTAATATTGGGAATCTTGAATAGAGAAACCATGTATACTAGCAAATTCTGCAAAGTTACCTTAATGAGTTGTAACTTATCTTCCTAAGTTAATATGGACCCATTCCAACTATCCATATTCTTCTTGTTATATTTCACCAAGATCTCTATATAGCAGTCACATGATGAATGCCAAATTCTTGTAGAGGTAGAATGAGAGATCCAAAAATAATAAAATTACACAAAGGAAATGTTTGCATTAACCAACTTAGAATAAGAAGAAGAAGAAAGTACATATAGGATGAAATTAGGTCACCAAAAAATTAAAACCCTAATTTAAAATTAGAACCCACTTGAAGTTAGATGACTCCTAATGACTTAATAAACTAACCTAAGTAAGCTAAAAATATATGTAGGTAAAACCACTAGGTGGGAAGATGCCTACACTAACACCCACCCTAAAACATAAATTAGGTGGGAAGAAGAATTAGGTCCTAGAAATGAGGCCTGATGAGGTACCCAAGCACAATACAACCCCCATAAAATAAGGTAAATGAGAAAACTTGTAGGAACAAAACTTCTCCCCAAAAGAGAGAAAAGAAGAGAAGAGAGATAAAAATTCCCACTAAGGTCTATAATTGACTGTAGCCACTCGATGTCCCCCAGAGGAATGATTGAAAGTGATTGTCAATCAAAAGTAGATCTAGTTAATAATGGTTCACCCTAAAATAGTGGGTTTATTCTCCAAGTGCCTGATGGATCTTCAACCAAGGTATAATTCCTACTAAAAGAATGATTCTCATACTATGAGGTAGATGGGCCAATTTCTCTATGCCAAGATGGTGAACTAGAAGTAGAGGCAAAGGTCTATGAAATCCTCTATTATTATGGAGTAGACTACTCAATTTATAATATATCCTAGATCAGTAGACCTTTTCCCTATAATTTTAGAAGTAGAATAGAGGTGGGTGGATTAGGAACTAACTCTTGAATATCTAGAAGGTGACAAGGAGATGGTGGAGGTGTATCGACTTCACTACTATAGTCATCTATAGAAGAAGAGTTGTCAATATCAAATAGAAGCTTAGGATAGAAGTTTAAATAGGTACAAGTGATTCTGAAGAGGGATCTAAATAATTTGAAGGATGGTCAAGATCAAAGTGTGAGAATCTATATAGCTAAGTCTAATGACTGACCATTCCCATAGCTAAAATAGTATCACTATGTAACTCCCTAATGTACAATGAATCTAGAGTGAATTCAACTCACATGCCCAAACTAAGGTGAGTGATTTGGTATATTGATAGAATATTAGTTAAGAGTGAGGGCACACTTAGAACATTATTGAATGTTCCACCACTCACTTCAATAGACCCTCTTCTAAGAACCTCTTTAGAAGTGTTGTCACCCAGTTATATATAGGACATGTCACATGGTTCCAAAAAACTAAAATAAATCTATGAAGAGTTTATGTGATGTGAATAACTAGAGTTAATGACCCATGTAGGAAGATTTGGAGGCATAATTGCAACTAAGGAGTTTCCATTTTATTTCCCCTTGACATTCTCTTTTTCCTTTTCTTTGTTAGAGTTGCTTGCCTTAGTGGATTCATGGGTTGATGAAGATGGTTTCATAGAATCTAGAATACCCATGTTATTCTAAATAAGAAGGATAGTAAGATGGTCAATTTGTTTCTGCAAAAAATTTCTCTCATCATACTTACTTGAGCAATGCCGACATTTGATCTAATCTTTCTTAGGCTTATGACTAGAGAAGAGGTCACATTATTTGATTTGGAGGTGGAAATATTTTTAGCCTTATCATTATTTTTATTACTCTAATTTTTCTCTCTACTATTAGAATCCTTGTCTTTCTCATCAAGTAATGTATGATATTTATATGACTTCACTGTGCTTATCTGTATCAACTTATCTTGCTCACAAATCAAGTCAATAATAAAGGTATCTAAGGAAGGCATCTTCCATGTAGTGTCAAGATAAATCCTAGTGGCATGGAAAGTGGACACAAATATATAATATTCATGACCCCATTTAGAGAGTATTGATAGAACAAGTTACACATCTTTCTTATCAATTCTACATGCTTTCAATTGCAATCTCAAAAGTTTGAACTAGGTGAAGAAGTCTTGAAGAGTGTCAAAGTCATCTAGTTTCAATCTAATGAGATCATTTTTTATCTCATGTACTCTCATCACATACTTCACCCCAAATATCTTGGTGAGTTGATCCCACACTTTAGTTTGTGTTTTGGTATATTTAATGTGAAAGAGTAGATCTAGGGAGATGAAAAGACACAGTAGTCCATGGACTTTGTCACAATAGTTAGACCATTTGATTTTTTATCCAACATCAGTAGATTCAATATCAATTCCCATTATAATTTGATGGTAACCCTTAGATTTTAATATTATTTCCATTCTATGTTTCCCATTTATGATAATTAAATGGTGTAAGTAGACTAATAGAGAGTGAATCCATAGTGTAGAAGTAATGATTGTTGTAGTAACTAAAGAAGAATGTAAAAAAATAAATAATGCATAACATAACATAGTACCCCATTATAACTATCATTAGTGACCCCCTTGGATGTTTCAAATGTAATCATGCTCACATAGACATTAAATTCAACTGAAAATGCATCCAAGAGAGAGTACAATAAGGATGAAGTGATATTTAATTCATTACACCATGAAGAAAATGGATGTTACAAAAGACTAAAAAAATACCACCAATGTGTATATATTAAAAAACTGTAAAATTTCAAAACAAAAATCACCCAAAATAGAGATATGGATTGAAAGTTATGGCACTTACAAGTTATTACTCCCACATATTCCTAGATCCTTTCAAAAAATGGATTTATTTTTCAAACTTGTGTTTTTCATCCAAAAATGGCAAAAAATTAAATCTATTTCTTCATTACCTTTCACCTAAATCTTAATGCCCTCCTAAATGTCACACAAGGTTCTAAATCTTTCTTACTCAGACTTTTGAAGGAGTATTAATTGCTCAGGAGTTCCATTATACTTTACTTAGGCTTTCAACTCAGCATTACTTTCTTGGGGTTTCAAACAACTTCTACTTGGGTTTTTGACTGAGCATTACTTGCTCAGGGTTTTGAACAACTATTACTCAAATTTTTAAATAGCTTGATAACTTATAGAAGTAAGTCTCCTTTGAAACATTGAACAAGTCTAGTAGTTGAACTTTTGAGTAACTGCTACTTCAAGTTTTTGAATAACTAGAACTCAGGAACTCGAAGAAGTAAGAATCCTTCAAAAACATGAATCTTCAAGAAAGTTGTTAGGTTTCAAAAGTTTGTTTACTTCTAAGTTATTGGGGATGTGAAGTTTGATTTCTTAAGTAATTGGATTTGTGGTTTTTGTAGGTGCTTCTACTCATCTGTATAAACATTTATTAGTAAGAATAAAACTTGATTTTTTGAAAATCTATGAAATTTCTCAAAAATATAAGAGAGACCCATTTGATATCTCTAAAAACCCACAAGTAATATGTAACTATATTTTTTATCTAAGGTCATTTGACATGAGTTTCAAGGTAGATAATAATCACCCCTCTAAGGTCAAAAAAGTGGCCATGAAAGAACAAAACTAGCTATGACAAATGCAAGAGGATCATGCCAAAGGAGAAACATTTATGAGGCTATTAGGAAAGCTCTAATACCATTTTAAATTTTTCCAAGATATCTATGTAGTGGTCATGTGATGAATGTTTAATTCTTGTAGAGGTAGAATGAGAGCTCCAAAAACAAGAAAACTCCACAAAGAAATTTTTTTCATTAACCAACTTAGAAGAAGAAGAAAGTACATATAGGGTGAAATTAGGTCACCAAAAAAGTAAAAAATTAATTCATAATTAGAACCTAATTAAAGGTAAATGACCCCTAATGACTTAATTAACTAACATAAGCAAGCTAAAAAGGCATGTAGGTAAAACCACTAGGGGGAAAACACCTACACTAACACTTCTAAAATCTTCCCAAAAAAGGTTCCACACCATGGGTTTAAGATTTTACCAAAGGCACTCCAAGATAAATGGATATAAATTATTTAATTTGGAAAACTAGAATAGTATCAATCATATTTTATCTAATCATAAGAGTATTGAAGAAATAGAGAGAGATTTTATCAAAATTTATTTTATGATTTGATGTTGATTCATACTTCATAATTATTCTTTTTAATTCTATAGCTTCTCTCATAGAGGATTCATCGATAATAATTATATCATCAACAAATTGTTGATGCAATGAAAAATTCATGTTCTAGGCCATTTCAAATGATTTTAAGATTCCATCTTAGACATTTATTGATAAAGATCTACTGAAAAACTCAGCCATAATGGTAAAAAGTAATGCAGATAAAGGATCACCTTGTATGATTCCATTTTTACTATTGAAAAACATTTAGGCACCCATTGATAAGAATAAAAAACATGACCAAACATATTCATGCTCTTATGAGATGTCTAAATATTTATTGAAATTAAAATTACATCATTACCTTGTCCAAAAACTTAGAATCCAATCTATCATAGGATTTGTTCATGTCGAGCTTGAGCACCATACCTACTTGGTTACTTTTTCAAATTGAGTGTAAGGTTTTTTGAACCAAAATTATGTTTTCTCAAATCTGTCTACCCAAAAAAAATACACCTTTATGTATGTCTATGATTTTGTCCATAATAGGCTACATCCCAATAGAGATTATTTTAGTGAAAATTTTGTATACCACATTACGCAAGTTAAAATGTTAAAAATCAATAAATTTATTAGTTAATTCCTTATTAAGGATGAGAATGATAAAATATTTGTTTAAATATTGTAATATCTACCCCAAGGAGATAAAATCATTATCTACTACAACCAAGTCTTATTTAACAATTTCCCTAAAAACCTAGAAAAAACTATACAATAACCATAAAGGAAAATTTCCTTATCTTTGTTTAAGAAGAAGACAACTAACTTGACTTCATATAAAGATATATGAACTACTATAATAGAATTATCTTCTTGACTGACCATCTCTAGAATTACATGCAAAATTTCTCTCTCCATTCTTTCATTAGTTCTAGGATTTTCCTCAAAGAGTTTCTTAAAATAATTTACACTTTTTTCCTTGATGACATCTTTATTCGAACAAGCTTCCTCATCATTATTTTTTCTTTCCATTATATAATTAAGAGTTATATGATTTAAAGCTGATAGGTGAAAAAATATAATATTCTTATCTCCTTCCTTCAGCAATATGGCCCTAAATTCTACCTCTAAAGACATTCCTCTCTAGTAGCCAAAGTATGATACTCATAGAGCAAATGTTTCACCTTCAAACTAGTTTGAGGGTCTAACCTATGAGCAGCCATATTATCTTCAATATTGGATAACTCTTCCCTCAACATGTTATTTTAAATAAAAATATTTTAAAGAACTTTTTACTACATATTAGAATATTTTTCTTTACATTCTTCATTTTAATAAATAGTCTATACATAGTTAACCCATATACCACAAGAGTCAACCATTCCAAAAATTTATCTTGAATCTTAGGAAGTTTAAACCACATGTGTTTCAGCCTCATTGGATATGAATGTTGTGTTGTTAAACTTGATCACCTATGAATTAAAATTGAAATTTGATGTGTTTTGTGCACTCATAAAACACTAGATTTTAAAAAGGCTTTAGAATACTTTGATTATCATAGTAAAGTACCACATGTTTTGTTTATGGTGAAATATGTTATAAAAGTATGTGGCATAGCCATATCACCTCACAAATGTATCCTTATACTAAATGATATTATGCCTCAATGGAAGATCATGAGTTAAAAAATTTATTTTCATTGCCCCATGAGATAGGAAAATATTTCAAAACTAAAGGAATCCAGATGTGGATTTCCTATAACCAATTGAACCTACATGATCTACATTCATGTAACTTGTAAGGAATAATTTACCATTCATATTATATTGTAGGTCATATTGCATTATAACTCATATGTATCTTAGCATCCAATTTTCTACTTTATAGTGACTCATCTTGATAGAATAATCAAAAAAATCATAAAGTAATAATGTTGAAAGTAAGTAAATAAGTGCATACAAGAAAGTTGTCACTATAGACACATAAATTAACTTATTAAGTGATTTAAAATGTTTATTATTGACATTATTACCCTTGGTCTATTTGACATTTCACTAAATCTAAATATATAATATCACCTTCAATATCTTTTAAGTACTAAACATATCATACAAACATCCCTATTTTAGCTACATTCATCCCTATTCAGCTCACAAGCTCTTATCAGACCTATTTGAATAGTGAATGATCTTCTATGGCAAGTCCATGCTTGTCAAATAGGGACACCCTATGAACTTTTCCCTTAATGTGACATTGTACCACACACCCTAAAAATCACTTTTTTGAATCAAGATGTTTCATAATGGCTCTCTTTCACATTTGGTAAATTTGGTTATCAAAATTATTCCAAAGAATCCCTTACAAAAGCACATCGAGGGAACTCATTATCCACCCAATTTATATCTCTAATAATTACACTGCACACTAACCAAAATAACATTAAGTATTATAATTTAAAATTTTTAGAATTATAATAGTCATAGGCCAAATTCAAATATTATTTATTTTAGGTTAAGGAAATCCATTGTTGAGCCTTTTAAATACTTTTATAAGTATTATAATTTAGTTTCATAATCATGGATAACATAATAACCCTAGGAGGGAGAATTACATTAGTTTTAGGTCCATTTAGGCTATGTTAGCAAGCATCAATTCCATAGGGTTTCTGAGGATAGATAGGTTATTCCCCTTACCCATTCCCTACTTTTAAATTTTATTTCCATCTTAATTATTATAAAAGAACCAAGGGTTTTATATTTATATATTATTCTATGTGAAAACAAAGAACAAATTATTCATTGCTCAATGTTCACAAGTAGTCCCACACACCTAGATTGAAAAATTGCGTACATAATCAACTAAGATGCAACTACAATCAATAGATAAAGCTATAGTTCACCCTTGTCCACCTCTTATGGAATTGTCACAACAAACTATGAATTAATATTTTATAAATGCCTTGATTTATATGTTATTGTACAAAATTTTAAGTTATAGTAAGCCTAGCCAACGAACATTTAATTTTTGTTAGGGAGGTTTTAACATCCTTAGGCCTACTTAATTTTCTTATCATGTTTATGATTTCTATAAATTTTGTAGCGTATTATATTTTAATATTAGATTATTATATATCAACATTCTAATTTCAATAGTTTAAATCATATAAAATAAAAAAGTGCTAAACATTCCTTTTAATCCTAGTCTCCTATTCCTCCATCACCTTCAAGGTGAGTTTCTCAATATAAGGGATATTATATTATTAACCAACTATGTTATAACCCTACCAAGGTTTATATTTTCGAACTACGATATCCATTTTTTCCTCTATAAATAATTAATAATTAATTAATGGATTATACAATGATATTTATAGATCTAATATTTATTATTTAGTTGGATTATTATATTATCTAATGTGATAGTAAATTATTGTTTAATATCTATTCAGGTAATTATTACTTATGGTTAGTATTCTATATGATCAAGTGGATTAATTTCACATTCACATATTATTATTTAGTAGTTTATTCATGGTTATTGGTTGATTTTATCATGAATCGGGATAACCACCTTTTTGTGGTTACTGAGGTAGATGTAGGCCCAGACTACCCTCTAGACTACTATAGAGGGAGAGAATCATCAGAGAGGGTAGAGTAGATGGTGACATGGTGGGAAGATATAATGAAAATAAGAACCCTGCTCACCATAATTAGTTGTCGTATATCATTGCTTATTTTCATTTGTATCTAATTTGTTTATGTTGTTAGTCTCTTATTGTGTTGTGATGTTTTCATTTATGTAGTAGATATAAAGTGAATACATTGTTGACTCATTAATTGATTTAGATGATCACATTACCAATTGTGTATAATTATTACAAGGTAATATATTAATATTCTCATCTAATTATATGCTGACCATGATGGAAATTATGGTTTATTTGAACTTGTTTTAGTGTTGATTTATCACATCTTGATTTCTCTCTAGACATAATAACCTATTGATTCATGGATTTTCATGGTTATTATTTGTTTAATTATTGTTTTTATTAAGTTGAATTTCAAATATTGATTATGGATAGTTATATTTTGTTTAATTTACATGATTATTAATCATGGAGTTAGTTGTACTTTTATATATTATGCATGATGATCATGTTTGTTAGTTTATTTTAGTAGTATATTATGGATTATATAATGTTTCAAGATAAATAACTTAATTATTATGAGGTGGATGTAAGATAGATCCATCCTTTAGAGTATGATAAAAGGAGGTCATCATCATAGAGGGTGGCATAAATGGAGGCATTGGGGGATGAAAGACTAAATAATTAGATACCCACACACATACCACAAATAGATTAATGTGCTTTGAATAGTGTTTGAATTAGATAGATATTAGTATGTATTTTATTAATATTATGTTTTCTACATTTGAGTGACTATTAGCATGTTTTCAGCTGTGAACTTGATTATTATTTGATGCTTATATTAATCTAATTGTGTGTTACATTTATGTTTCCATATATAAATTTTCTCGTATGATGATGTTAATTTGACAAATAGTTGATTTTAAATGTCTACCATATGTTTTACTATTGTATTTTGGTATAATGTAATGTTTTCATGGAAGTATATTATTTTAAATACCTTGAAAATGAAGATAATTTCATGTGTGTTAACTTAATTGGACTCATCATAGTCTCTATGATTAGAAAAAATATTAGTTGATTGGTAACTAAACACTAGTATTCTATTAAATTCATGTTATTATAGTTTGTCATGATCATTGTGATATTAGTTTTTGACTAATGATTATTATAAAATATTTGTGCTTAGATATTGTTAATGAGACTATGATAAGTTAATTACAATAATTACATTGCTTAATGAATATTGTTGAAGTCATTGTGTTAGTCGATGTGATAATGACTAGTAGTGAAGGTCAATTTATTTGATAATAGTTATAAGTTTTAATGACCTTGTGAAAGTTGTTTACTTAAGGAAGTAAGCTTAATGTGAGTTTGTGAATTCAATGTACATGCATAATTTCAAAGGGATTATAACTAATATTATTTTTTTTAATATGGAATGTTCAAAATATTATGGTTTTATTCTGGTGTTGACTTGAGCTAACAATAAAATATGCAAATAGTCACAAAGTTTAGGATTTTTTCATGAGAAAATTATGGAGGAATTTTAGTTTCTATTAGTTGTTTGTTACATGATTTGACTTATCCATTATTTTTTCAAAAATATTGGGGGATTATAGTAAAATGTAAGAATAAAATGAAGGGAAGGGAGGCCTATGTTTACATGGATGATAGAGAGAAAATTAAGAGAGAGGAGAAAGAGTGGGGTTCAAGGGAAATTAAAAAGGATAATTTAAATTCAAATAATTATGCATGACATATAGGTCGGTCTATCTATTTTCATTTGTATTGATTTTTTATGAAATAAATGAATGAAATTTAGTTATAGGTTTTTGGTTTTTATCATTATTTGGAAAAATTATAAACTAGGGTATATGTTTGGTACTACCAATGGATTGGCCATCCATAGAATAAACATATAATACATTAAACCCTATATTTGTCCTTAAAATTTAAATGGAGTTGCCATAAAATAATAAGTTGTGTAACCCTAGTTTGGAATGAAAATATTTTTCTACATTATGTATAAATTATGATTCATGGAAATAATGATAAGGAAATTTTTATGGGTTTTAGTGGGTTGAATTTAAACACTAGGAAATGATGTAAGGTAAAGTGTTATTATCTTAGTATCTAAGCGTAAACCTACTAATAACATGATTAGAATAATAAATAACATGGTTAGTTTTATGAAAATTTAATTAGTGAAGTTTATATAGAAAACCATCTCTGAACTAGTGTAAAATAGTTAGGATTTTATTCCATTTATTAACTTACATGGAATAATCTGTACATACATAGATATATAGCTTCTTTAGGACTTAATTGACCTCACACACACACACACACATACATATGTGTGTATATACATATATATACACATATATAGATATACACACATATACGTACATATAAATATACATATATAAATGTGTGTGTGTGTGTGTCTATATATATATATATATATATATATATATATATATATATATCTGTCTATGTGTATGTGTGTGTGGAATACATATGATTTGTTGATTTAGTACAAATATAAAATATGTATACCATAAATACATATGCACTCAATTAATGTTTCAAAAAATTACATGATATAAAAAATATAAATAGGTGTATTTTTCATTTGAATTTCATGGCTAAGATATACATATATACATGTGTGTGTGTGTGTGTGTGTGTGTGTGTGTGTGTTTAACTATTGATGAAACATTTAAATATGGGGTATTTATGGTTAAATAAAAAATGTGATGATTATTAGTGTTTGAATTGGCTTATTTTCCTACTTTTGATAAGTAAACACTAACCTATAAATATATGTTATTTAGATGAAATAACATTTGAAGTTATATGTTGATATTTGGTAACTTGATGTCTAGATATATTTCTTACTCAGATGGCATGATTTCATTGAGGGCTATTTTTTAAATCTATTTTTTATACAATAAAAAATTGTATGATTTTAGATTCATTGCATTACAATTGATAGACTAAATGTATGTATTTTATATTTTTGTGTTTTTCACATTTTACATTTGTTAGTATGGAAAATTCTTTATGAATCTGTTAGTTTTTATATTATTATATATAACCAAATACCACATTAATGTCCCTAAATAAGTAGTTTGAGGGATTCCACTTTGTTAATTAGATCCACTAATTCATAAAAAAGGGGTAATTTGATTGAGTGGTGTGTATGAAATTAATTGATCCTAGAGATCAATAATTATATGAAACTTTGGGCAAAGTAATGTTTATATTTAAACATTATAATTTCATGTGTTTGATATAGTTTACATGCTTTTAAGATATAATGTTAGCGTATATTTCTTTATGGTATACATCATGTATTAGTTATCTTACAACACACAGGTTCTATTTTTTCACTCTGGAATGCCACACCAACATTATCTACCAATTTGTTAGATGAGAGACATTCCCTAGTTGGGATATAGTGTGAGGGATCAATGGTATGTTAAGACCCCTGTTTCATGGATATTTGTATCATTTTATATTATTATTGAGACATTTATTATTTTTAAAAATATATTTTTTATTCATATGTAAAATTACACTAGTTGGTTGTAATGTTGTATCAGTCATGGCTTAATTTTTAATAATAATTTTAGGAATCAAATGTAGTTTTTATTATGTAATCAACATTATACCTAATCTTGATATATTAATATTATGGTTATCATTAGATAAATATACTAGTTATAGACCTTTATAAGGATAACTAAAAATAATGTATTTAGTTAAATATCACTCTTGTAGGTTTCATAGTGATGAAATATGTTAATTGAATTTGTGTATTCAATTAATAATTTTTACCCTATTATAGTAAAACATAATGGGGTTATTACATTGTGATATCATAGCTAAGACTCAAACTCTAGGATTTAACGTGTCTACTAATGCAAATGTATTATCCTATTAAACATGAAGAAGAATGGTGAAGCTAGACATGGAGGTGAGGGTACCTAAAATACTAATCATACCATTTATTTTAATCAATTCACCACTAAGCAAGCTACAAATTTGGATTAAAACCTCACATCTATGAACAAAACTAGGGACCAAATCATGTCCCTAGAGTAGGAAGTGCATAGGCATGCTGAGGAGAATGTTTAGGAAGAACCTGAAGATCATCTTTCTAAGTAGGAAAATATTCAAGAGTAGAGGCATGAAGAAGTGCCTCAAGATGAAATAGCTTGAGCAGCTATAGAATTGGCATAGGATATGAAAAAGGTGAATCCACTTAAGTTAAATAGAACATTTTGGGAGATGGATTTGAAGTGTGAATGATAGATATGGAGAAATATTTCAAAATTTAAAATTACTATGAATTCACCAAGGCACTCTGGGGAGCATATTAGAATGTTGTTGAAATAACAACTTGGTGGGAAAATAAGAAAATTGAGATGGACATCAAATTTACCACCACCACTTGAGAATATTTTTGACATTATTTAGGTCATGGTGGCTTCCACAACTACATTTTGACTAGAAGCTGACATATTTTTAGAATTCTAAGCAAGGAGATATTTATATGAATGAATGTTATGAGTAATTCACAAATATATTAAAGTAAGTACCTCAGTATCATAAGGATGAGAGGTTTAGACTCAATAAATTTATTATGGGATTAAAACCCCAAATTGGATGTGAGGTGGATGTGCATGGGCTATCTACCATGGTTAGGTCTTTGAGAAGGTGGTCAAGTAGGAATAGAAGCTAAAATATCTTTCCCAAGTTAGAGATAAGTTCAAGAAAAAGTTTGGAATTTATAAAATAAATTTTATAAAGAATAAATAGAAGCAAAGGAGTGGAGAATCCAATAGTTATTTCAAGGGCCAAAATTCTAAGTTTAACAATAGCTCAAGGAATAGGAACTATAGAAATGGTTTCAAGGGAGGTTTTAAGGGAAACCAATAGTCTTATAGGAAAGGACCACCTAGAGGTTGATTCATTTATGGAGGTGATCATTAAACTCAAGAGTGTAGTTAAGATAAGTTAGGAGGAAATAAAAAGGTTTATGCTTCTCAATAGGTAACTTTTCTATAGTGGATTCATGCAACTATTTACAATCCTTAGGCTGAGTTCTAAGATTCACCCATTGAACTATTAGTTATTTTTTTATCATCCACTTTCAATTTTCATTGACACTGGGGATACTTAATGTTTTATTCCTCATAAAATGCTTAATAAGTTGTCTAGAAAATTTATAGTTATCAAAAATTCATGGTCAGTATAGTATGTAAATGAGTCAAAGGTCAAGGTTGATAAGTGTCTAGTAAAAGTTGAGAATAGGTTGTCTAAATTCACTATAGTAGTGGATCTATATGATGAACCATTATGGTCATATGATGTTATCCTAGAAGTCAATTAGATTTTAGAGCATAAATCTAAGGTTGAGTGTTAAGATGATTTTTGAAATTAGACAAAACTTTAGGGTGAAAAAAACAGTTGAATATTAGGCAATTTTTTATAATTCAACTCAATAAACTTTATAGGAAAGGATGCCAAGCATTTATAATTAACATAAATGATATGGAGGAATCTAAAAAACCTTCTATCAAGGATTATTATTTTATAAGGAACTTATAGGATGTGTTTCCAAAGGAATTGCCTAGATTACCACCTAAATCTGAGTTTGATTTCTTCATTGACATCATAATTATATCTAAATCACAATCCAAGGCACAATACAAGATGACAAATACTAAATTGGTTGAGTTAAAATCTCAACATTAGGAGTTTTTATCAAAAGGTTTGATTTGACCAAGTGTTTTCCCATGGAGTGCCCCCATCATGTTCATCAAGAAGAAGTATATTAATATTCACCTATGAATTGATTATAGGATGTTTAACAAGGTGATAATCAAGAACATATATCTATTACCTTGCATTGATGATCACTTTAATCAAATTCCAAGGTAACCATTTTTTATAAGATTCCTCTTAGATTAGGGTATCATCAGTTTAGAATTAGAGATGAAGATATTCCAAAAACAACATTCAAAACTCAATATAGGCAGTATGAGTTCAGAGTGTTACATTTTGGGTTGACAGATACTCTAACAACATTTATGAATCTCATGAATAGTGTGTTTAGGGATTATCTAGAACACTTTATGTTGGTATTTATAGATGAAATCCTCATATATTCTAAGGATGAGGAAGAACATATTCAACATCTAGAATCAAGTTTTCCAAATGTACATTTTTCCAAAAGAAAGTATAATATTTGGGACTTATTATCTCTATAGATGGAAATTTAGTAGATCTAGTGAAGATAAGAACCATAATGTAGTGGCTAGTGCCTAAGAATGCGCATGAGATAATAATTTTCATGGGATTAAAAATCTATTATAAGAAATTTGTTCTAAATTTATCAAAGATAACTAATCCAATTACCTCTCTTGAGTGGAAGAATCATAATTTAGTCTGGTCAGACAAATGTGAGAAAGCCTTTTAGTAACTAAAAAGGAGGCTTACTTCAACACAAGTTCTAAGTGTTCTCAATCCTAATGGTCAATTCTCAGTGATTATAGATGCATCTAGGGATAGACTTGGATGATTTATTATGTAGGAAGGTTTATTTCTATCATACGAGTCCATAAGATTGAAGCCTTATGAGGTGAATTATGCCCCTCATGATCTAGAAATTGCTGAAATATTATATGCCTTATAAGTTTGGAGGCATTATCTATTAGGGAAACCATTTTAACTTAAGACTAAAAATTTATGATACAATTACATATTCACCCAATCAAACCTAAATAGACATCAAATATGCTAGTTAGAATTATTATCTTATTACAATTTTGATATTAATTATATCAAGGGCAAGAAGAATAGAGTTATTGATGCTATAAGTTGTATAAGGTACATAGCATCCTTGATACTATCAGGAGTACTTTCCATGATCAGGTAATAAAATTATTTATAGGAGATGAATTTTATGATCAGATTAAGAAGGCATTATCATAGAATGATCAAAATCATAGGTATAAAGGATTCAAGTTAGAGAGTGATGGTCTTTTGAAGTATAATAATATGATGTATGTGCCTAATAGAGATAATTTGAGGAGCATGGTACTAAAATAATTACACATATTCAAGACATCTTGATGTAACCAAGCTCATGGATAAGCTAAGACCTCTCTATTTATGAAACGGAAAAAATAAAGATGTAATGGATTTTCCATCTAATTGTTTGGAATACGAGCATGAAAAATCTGAACATGTGCATTTGGAAAGATTTTTATATCCTCATGATATATCATAATGTAAGTGGAAGGTGATTAGCATGGACTTTGTGTAAGGGTTACCATTATCATAGAATTAGCATGACATGTTTTTGGTTTTAGTTGGTAAACTAACCAAGGTAGTTCACTTCATATGATGTAACTTGACATATGATGCACCTATGATTGTGAAAAGATTCATGAAATAGGTGTACCAATTGCATGGATTTATAGGAAAGTTCATTTCATATTCAGATCCAAGAATGACTTATAGATTTTGGTTGAATTTAAATTTAGCTCTAGGTACACAGTTGAACTTTAGCACTGCATATCACCAAAAATTTGATGGATATATAGAGAAACTTAACCAATTTTTAGAAGATATATTTCATATGTATTACATGGATCAATAATACAAGTGAGAGGAGTACCTTGCATTGGTTGAGTTTTCTTAAAAAAATCCATACAAATCAGTGTCAAATATGGCTCTATTTGAGAAATTATATGGAAGGAGGTGTAAAACACCAATCAATTGGTATATGTTAGAAGATAGGGTAGTCTTTGGACCTGAGATCTTATGTAAATAGAAGAAAAAGTTAGGACAATCAGGTAGAGGTTAGTTGAGGCTAATGATAGACATAAAATTTATACTAATCTGAAGAGAACAAGGTAGTTTTCTATAAGTGATAAATTATTTATCCTGGTTAAACCTCACAAAATCTCAATTAAGTTTAGGAAGTTAGCTAAATTTCATAGAGATATGTGGGACCCTTTAATGTTTTGGAAGTGGTCAATCTTGTAGTGTATAATATTTCATTGCCACCATCTCTAGCTCTTTTAAATAATGTCTTACATGTGTCTTATCTTAAAAAGTATGTTGATAATCCTTCACATGTGTTGGATTTGAATACTTTGTAGGTTCTAGATCTGACGGTGGTCATAGTAGAACCAATCAAAATAATTAACAATCACAAAGTCAGTTTGCATAATAGATAAGTGTCATAGTGCAAGGTCCAAAGAGACCAATATTTTGAAGATATTGCCACTCAGGAGGATTATGATGAGTTTTTTAGGCTATTTCCACATTTGTTTACTTGATATGTTACTGGATATTATTTATTTATATTGAATATTATTTCAAAACTTATGTTTGAATAAGTGTCACTAGGATGATGACTATATTTAGGGGAAAGATGTTACATCCTAATTTCTCTAGACCTAATAATATATTGATTCAAGGATTTTCATGGTTATTATTTGGTTAATTACTATTTTGGTTAAGCTAAATTTCATATGTTGATTATGGACAGCTATATGTTGCTTAATTTACATGATTGTTAACCATGGAGTTAGTTTTACTTTTATATTATGTGCATGATGATAATGTTGTTAGTTTATTTCATTATTATATTATGCATTATATATTATTTTGGGCTAACTACATTCATTCTTGTGAGGTAGATGCATGATAGATCCATCCCTTAAAGTGTGATAGAGAGAGAGGGCATCATTGGAGAGGGTGGCATAGATGGAGGCATTATGGGTGATAGATATAAGAACTACAAACCCATGTACACAATACAAATATATTAATTTTATTTTATCAATGATTGAAATAGATAGCTTTTGTATGTATTTTATTACTATTACATTGTCTGTATTTGAATTACTGTTAGTATGCTTTTAGCTATGACCTTGGTTGTTGTTTTATGATTATATTAATTGGGTTGTGTGTTGCATTTATGTTTCCATATTTATATTGTCTTGTATGATGATTCCAATTTTAATAAATTGTTGAATCCATATATATATGATATGTTTTTCTACCCTTTTTTGGTATAATGGATTGTTTTCATGATACTATCTTGTTGGAAATACCTTGAAAAGGAATATAGTTTCATGTTTTAAGTTAATTAGACTTAGTATAGTCTCTATGATTATCAAAAGTGTTAGTTTACTGGTAACTAAACACTAATATTTTTCTAAGTTCATGTTATTATAGTCTAGCATGATCATTGTGATATTATTTTTTGACTAATAACTATTTTAAAATATTTTTGCTTAGGTATTGTTAATAACCCTATGCTAAGTTAATTATAGTAATTACATTAATTAAATAATATTGGTGAAGTCATTATGTTAGTCAATGTGGTAACAACTAGTATTGAAGGTCAATTTTTTTTATAATAGTTATAATGTTTAATGACCTTGTGAAAGTCAATTTCTTAATGCAATAAGCTTAAAGTGAGTTTGTGAAGTCAATTTGCATGATTAATTTTGAATGGATTATAACTATTATTATATTATTTAATTTGGAATGTTTGAGATATTAGGGTTTTAATCTAGTGTTGACTTGAGTTAACAAGCAAGTATACAAATGGTCACATAGTTTATTATTTTTTCATCAAAAAATTATGGAGGACTATTAGTTTATGCTAGTTGTTTATTACCTGATTTAACTCAGCCATTATTTTTCTAGAAAGATTTGGGATTTTGGTAACATTCAAGAGAGTAAAATGAAGGGAAGGGAGGCCTGTGTTGAAATAACTGAAGATGGAAGAGAGAAATGAAAGAGATTTGAGAAAGAGAGGTGTTCAATGTAAAATTGTATAGGAAAAATTATAATTGGCATAATCATGCATCACATATAAGTTGGTATATTAATTTTCAATCATATTTATTTTGAATGAAATAAATGAATGAAATTTGGTTATGGGTTTTGGGTTTTTATCATTGTTTGGAAAAATTAGAATCTAGGATATATTTCTAGTATTTCAGATGGATCATCCATCCAAAAAACCAAACATGTAACCCATTAAACCCTATATTTGTTCTTAAAATTTAAATGGAGCTTCCATAAAATAATAAGTTGATTAATCCTAGTTTTGAATAATTTTTTTCTACATTATGTATAAACTATGAGTCATGGAAATAGTGATAAGGAAATTTATGTGGTTTTTAATGGGTCAAACTTAAACCCTAGGCAATGATGTAAGGTAGAGTTTTATTATATTAGTATATAAGTGTAAACCTTCTAATAACATGCTCAAAATAATAAATAACACAACTAGGTTTGTGAAAATTTAAGTATTGAAGTTTATAGAAAACCCTCTCTGAACTAGTATAAAATAGTTAGGGTTATATTCCATTGACTTATATAGAAGAATATACACACACATAGATATACATATACATACATATACATACATACATACATATATATATATATATATATATATATATATATATATATATATATGTATATATATATGTATATGTATATGTATATATATATATATATATATATATATATATATATATATATATGTATACATATACATATACATATATATATATATATATATATACATATATATATATATACATATATATATATATATATACATATATATATATATACATATATATATACACATATATATATATACATATATATATATATATATATACATATATACATATATATATACATACACACACACACACACACACACACACACACACACACACACACACACACACATACATATATATATGTATACATACATACATACATATATATATATATGTGTGTCACACACACACACACACACACATATATATATATATGTATGTATGTATGTATACATATATATATGTATGTGTGTGTGTGTGTGTGTGTGTGTGTGTGTGTGTGTGTGTGTGTGTGTGTGTGTGTGTGTGTGTGTCTATATATATATATATATATATATATATATATATATATATATATATATATATATGTGTTTGTGCATATGTATGTATCTATGTATGTATGTATACATAGAAAATTCAAGATAAAATAAATTTGTATAAACTTACAACACTATAAAAATATGAGGTTTGTATCATAAAATGGATGTTAATAAAGTAATGGATACTCATTGTAGTTTTCTATTTTTAATATATAATCATTCATGGACATATGCATATAACTTATAGGCATTGGGTAAATAAAAGGACCTATTTATATGCTTATTTTGATATGTGTTTATAAGGGTAAATCATATTTATATGTTAGAGATCTACTTACTTATATATATATATATATATATATATATATATATATATATATATATATATATATATATATATATATATATATATATATATATATAAGGTTAAACTAATAATGACTTTATGTGCTAATTTATTTATCTCTTGAGTTTATATTAGGACATATACATACATGTACCCATCCACAAATCCTTTGAAAACTATTAAATATAGTCAGATAAGTTTGTGTTTATGGATGTATACTTTTGTTACACAAAACATGAATAATGAGTATAAAATAAAGTATAAAGTATATAGACAAATTATTTCAGTTTGAATTGCTTTATGTTGTGAAGAATAAATATATTCACATCCACTTTAAACTTAACTATATTTAGATATATTTGGGTGTGTCCATAAATAGGACCATGTGTATTTGGATAATAATATATATTTTTTTATATAAATTTGCTTACTATAAGACATGGTTGAGTTGCTTATAAGGTTGTGTAAAAGTTTAATATGAGAAATAGGGACTAAGAGTTATGAGGATATAAAACATAGTTATTGTTTTATACTCAATGTTTCTTATAATTTAAATGAGTTTGATGTAATTATTAAGTTTGAATTATATAACATAATGGATACTCTAGTAGATGGACACAAATTTGTCTAATTAGGGTATAATGTATACTATGCATTTTTAGACTAGTTGTTGACTTATTTCATTATATATAGAATTGATCATTTTAAAAAGTATATATATGTGGAATACATATGATTTTTTTATTTAATAAAAATCTAAAATATGTATACCATATATATATATACACAAACTCAATTAATTCCTCAAAAATGTTACATGATATAACAAATTAAAATAAGTGTATTTATCATTTGAGTTTTCATGGTTGAGATATAAATGTGTTTAACTGTTGATGAAACATTTAAATATGGGTTGTTTAGGATTAAATACAAAACATGGTGATTATTAGTGTGTGAATTGGCTTATTATTGTACTTTTGATAAGTAAACACTAAGATGGAAGTATATGTTATTTAGATGAAATAACATTTGAAGTTACATATTGATATTTGGTAACTTGATGTCTAGATATATTTCTTACCTAGATGGTATGATTTTATTGAGGACAATTTTTGAAATTTGTTTATTTTATAGTAATAATATATATGATTTAAGATTTATTTCATTACATTTGATGGACTAAATGTATGTATTTGATATTTTCATGTTTAGAACATTTTACATTGTTAGTAGGGAATATTTTTAAGAATATGTTAGTTTTATTATTATTGTATATAACTAAAACTTGTATTAATGTCCCTAAATAAGCATTGTGATGGATTACACTTGCTTAACTAGAGACATTAATGTGCATATATGATGCAATCTAATTGAGTGGTGAGTATGAAATTGAATGCTCCTAGAGATCAATAACTATATGAAAAATTTGGCCAAAGTAATGTTTATAGTTAAACATTTTCATTTCATGTGTTTGATATAGTTTACATGTTTATAACATATCATATTATAATAAATTTATTTATGGTATACATCAAGTATTAGTTATGTTATAACACATGGGTTCTAGTTTGTCTCTTTGGATTCTCGTACCATCATTATCTACCCATCTATGAAGAGAGGGGCATTCCCTAGTTGGGAGATAGTGTAGGGGATCGATGGTATATGGTTGGTGTGAAGAATCACTCAAATTATGCTCTCCCTCCCTACAACAGTACTACACTAGAGACTACACTTGAGATTACTTCTGAATACTATGAGTTTGTTGAGAATCATTCTCTGTGGAGCTTTGTATCATTGTATATTATTATTAAGACATTTATTAATGTTGAAACTATATTTTTTATTCATATGTATAATTAAAATAGTTGGTTATAATTTTCTATCAATCGTGGCTAAATTTTTAATAATAATTTTATGAATAAAATTTAGTCTTTATTATGTAATCAAAATTGTACCTCTTCTTGATATATTATTGTTATGGTGATCATTAGCTAAATAGATTAGCTATAGACCTTTCTAAGGGTAACTAAAAATAATATATTTAGTTAAAGATCACTTTTGTAGGTTTGATGGTGATGAATTATGTTAATTGAATTTGTGTGATTAATTGTCTTATTAAAAATTACCTTATTCAATTAAAACCTAGTGGGGTTGTTACATGATTCCTGGATATATTTTGGCATGAGTTGATAGTGCAATTCAATGTACTTGTCTAATTTGATAAACCTTGGGGTTAGACAAGAAACACATAATTCAGTCTAAAGATTCCAAAATGGACTATATATGCATAGTCAATACTTTAATAAAAAAATATTAACATAAAACCTAGTTTGGTTATAAATTGTGGTGAAGATTGTAAAAACCTTATTATGATTGGAATAATATTAGAACTATTATAAAGTTAAAATTTGGTTTATTCAAAGTCATTATTTTTTTGGAGGAATATGGAAATACCTTATATCACTACATGGTTTATGATCATTATGTTGGTTGACCTAACTTGTATAATGAGAGTGATGACATTCATGTTAAACTAAACATGAGTTTTATCAAATAGAATTGCAAGTATAATTATTATAGCATGTATGATTTATGTAATTGGTTTGACATGCAACAAAAGAATTGAAAAAGGAGGTTGAAACAAGATATATGATGGATGGGGAAGAAATATGAAAAAGGTAAAAAGAGTGGAAGAGGAGAAGCTCAACATTCTTGGTGAAAAAGGGCTTTTGGATCTTAGACGGGTCCTCAACAAGGATAAGGTGTAGAATTGACTTATTTTATAAATTTACTAGTAAAGTAAATATGAATAAAGAAATAAAATAATTTTTTTCTTGTTCTTGTTTGGACCATGGATTTTTTTCATTAACAATTTAGTAGAGGAACTTAAAACAAACCCTAGATGTGAGTACTATTAACCTAGAAATGGAGATTGTTTCATTGGTCTATAGAGATTATGGTTGAACCACAATTATTGAAGGTCAAGCTAGCTATGTGTGTTATTATATAGTTTTAATATTTTATAAATTGGTTGTAGGTTTAGGGAGAAATCTTGGTATTTAATTTTTCCAATTCCATAATAGAAATAAACCCTAGTAGGGAGTTAGGATTTGAGGAATAATTAGAATTGTG
>JARHVA010007632.1:217500-527500 GCA_037957365.1 Torreya grandis | reverse complement strand
TTTTAATTATGTATCTTAGAAAGGTCCACTACAAAGGAGGTTAGGAATTCATTTTTAAAATAGATTAAATGAAAGAATTAGAAGAGCCTTTCATTGAATATTATCAATTTTTAAGAGTTTTAGAATGTTTTCCTAAAGAATTATCAGGGTTAATACCTGAAAATGAGTTTAACTTCACCATTGATATCATTCTCAGGTCAGAACCCTAGTCAAAGGTTCCCTATATAATGACCACAACTGAACTAATTGAGTTAAAAGCTAAACTTCAAGAGCTATTAACAAAAGGTCTAATCTAACTAAGTGTGTCACCATGGGGTATAGCTATATAATTTTTTAAGAATAAGATGGAACCCTTTGTTTTTGTATCAACTATAGGATGTTAAATAAACTATTAAAAATAGCTATCCTTTATCCTATATCGATGATCTTTTCAATCAAATACATGGATCATTAGTATTTTTGAAGATTGATATTTGAGCTATGTACCATCAATTATGAATCAAAGAGGAAGATATACCCAAGATGAAATTTATAAATAATTATGTTCATAATGAATTCACAATGCTTCCATTTGGATTAAAAAATACACCTATATTGTTCATGAATCTTATAAACAGTGTGTTTAAAGATTACGTGGGTTTTTTAATTTTAGTATTCCTTGATGATGTCCTCATTTATTAAAGGAATGAAGAATAAGATTTAGAACATTTAGGAATGGTTTTTTAATGGATGTGGAGTCAAAAATTCTTCAATAAATTATCTAGGTGTGCATTCTTTTAGAATAGAGTACAATACTTACTTTCCAAGTTGGCATCTCAAATTGGTAATTTATAAAAAGAGGGGTGAAAGGATGAACACTATCTTGGGTCTTTCCTCCTTAATGGGAAAACTCATTTTATTGTTTTGTATCTACTCCTCTGAGTCAAACATGTCTTTTAGAAATTACTTTATAATAAGTCTAGAAGGGTGACAATGAAATCCACTTGCTACTTCAATTTCCCCCACATCCTTGTGTTGCTTGCTTAGTTTGGTCAGCCTGCTAAGATCTTAAAATCCCCCAATGGGCTAGGAGAAATGTTGAATTTGGAATTCCTAAGACCTCCTTTCTAGATTCACAAATTTATGCATAATAGAGTCTTCCTGGTATATGCAACAAGCTCCTAAATCTTCTCTAGCACTCAGGCTTATGCCCTCATAAGTTCCTTCCTTAGAAGATGATGGTTTAACATCAATACCTAAATAAAATTCATATAGATCATCCAAAATAATTATTCTTCTAGCTACTCTTATTTCATCTACATAAGATGACTTGTCTCAGCCTCACTTGTGTTTTCTTACCCAAAAGATAACAACTCATTAATTGTTTTAGCTTCTACCCCCTAAAATTTTAAGTCTTATGTTGAAGCAAGAAAAGGTTATCTCTCCTCAAATTTACTTGAGACATTCCCCTATTCATTTAAATGATCCTCATCCACTCTCTATTTAATAGGTCTTCCTATAAAAAGGGATATGGTGGGAGGGTGAGGGGGTTCAACTAATGAAATAGGAGAGTCTTTAATAAGGTTGGGAATCTTGAAATCAAGATGCTTGGTATAAGAAGACTACCATGTTTGATTTTGAAGCTCTTGAACATGAATAAGATTTTGAGTTTTCATGGGTGTAGGCTTCTCCACAAAAGGGTAATTTATGAAAATTATGATTTTGAATCTAGGAGGTTCTCTAGAAGGCTCATGGGGATTACCTTTCTTAAAGCTAAGGTTATTGAGCATAGAATATTCCAACCCCATAGATGGATTGATGATCTTAAGAGAATATTTTTTGAAGCTAAGGATGGAAGGAATTTCTTGGGGATTAAATCCTTGTTTTTTATCAAGAATTTGGTGTATTTATTCTTCCTTGGCTATGATTTTTTATAACCAATAATTCATCTTCTTATATTTTTTGTTCCCTTATTTGTTGTTGGTGGATGTGAGTCTGGTAAGAAAGCTCCTCCTATTGTCTATAATACTCCATCTCCTTATCAATCTCCCTCATTGCTGGTTTAAGTCCAAAAGGATATTTATAATGCTTTTTTGGGGCTGGTTAGGAGGGTAACAATGTTGATTAGGAGTAACATGGATTTTGAAAAACTAGTTGGAAGCATGAAAAGGCCACCATAGGGATTGAACTAGGGTTATATAGAGGAAAACATTATGAGGAGGTTGGTATCTATTGATTTAGGATAATTTTGGTTGAAATTGAAAGTAATCTTAGCTTTACATAGATCTAAAGAGGGCATAAAAATGACATTTTCATAGAGTGGGGATGAAAAGACATATTTTTGAGCACTCAAGTTATTTAATCTAGTAGATGTGACATTTAAAGTCTATATATGATCTATAGAGTGTCTTTAACACTTTAATCACTGAGATTAGTATAGATCTCTTAGTAAAATTTTGAATTTGGTCCCATTAGTCAAAAAAATTTATCACTCAAAACATGCACCCATGTATGAAAGTCTCTCATGCACATTGGCTCTTCCACACTTAGTACCTTGGACTTATGTGATAGAGAGAAATTCATTGTCTCATTTTAATAACTATATCATCCCCCAAGGTTTGGTACTCTTTTATTCCTTTGGATAAACCTCTAGAGTAGTCCATATTACTTATATTCCAAATACACTTTGTTTAGGACCAATGCATAGAAATACAAAGAGCAAAATGAAATATACAATTAATGTTAAACCTAAACTTGATAAAGGGAAAACAAATATAAAATGTAATGGGGTTATTAGAATGTAAGAAATGATGCACCAATAATATAGAGAGTGACTCAATTGATTAAAGACACAATGAAACTAATAGACTAGATACACAATCTTCAAATCAAGAGTGTTACATAAGTATTTCACATGGAATTAAGGAAACATAGATTGATTCTCGAAGGTATGACAAATGATCCATATATAACACCTATGTAGACCCATGTATACACAACATGTGACCTATTGAGACTTTTTTTATACATAGAGGTGTAAATGGAGGACAATAATGAAAGGGGAAAACATACACATACAAGCATCAATAACCATGAATGCACACAGAACATAGAACATAAAGAAGAGTAAATTAGTTCTTATTAAGACCAAGTTCTAAGGTAATATTACAAACTCAAATAAGAATATCTTTGTTATATCAAGAGAGGGATCTTGGAGGGAAATTTTTAGTAATGTTATGATGCCTATAAATGTCAACCCTATTGTGGTCAACACATTGCCTTTCTTTGAAATGTGGGACCCCTCTAAAAATTTCATGAACTAGAGATTTAGAATTTTCCCTTTTTGTTCTCATGAATGACACCAAATCAAAACTTTAGAATATACATCACCTTAATTTTTTCCAAGTAGTAACAAACCATTTTAAATTTTCTAATAAAATGACTAAGTAGTGTTTATTCTATTTTATCATATCATGGAAATAACATTACAAGTCAATATTTATAAGGAGATGTTCCCAAAGTCTAGTTCCCTTACCAAAGAAATGAACTCATCATCATATGTGGAAAATTAAGTTATCTATGTTGGATAGGTAAGCTTTAATGAATCATTTTATTTTTATCTTTCTTACTTCATCATTTCATGAATCTCACATATCCCATCCCAATGGAAGATTGTCATATCATTAGGAGTTAGACAGGTTAGTCCTTAGACCTATCAAATATGTTAGATCCCAAAAAATCCTGACCCAATGGGATATTTCCTTGTCATTTAGATTCAAAGTGGTTAGTCCCATAGACATGTCAAGATGTCAGAGCCTAGGAGAGCCCAACCCAATGGGATATCACCATGTCATTGAGATTTAGAAAGTCCAATCCCCTAGACTTATTTGAGATGTCAGAGCTTGGGAGATCTTATCAAAATGGGAGATCACCATGTCATTTATATTTAGAGTGATCCTCCCCTGGACCTGTTAGAGATGTTATAATCTAGTAGAGCCTAGCCTAATGGGAGATTGTTATGTCATTAAGATTTAGAAAGGTCAGTCCCCTAAAACTATTAGAGATGTCAAATCCTGGGATAGCCAAACCCAATGGGAGATCACCATGTCATTTTGATTTAGAATGGATAGACCCTAGAATTATAAGAGATGTCAGAGCCTAAGAGAGCCCAGCCTAATGAAAGATTACTACACCATTCAATGTTAAAAAGGCTAGTACCTCAGATTTGTTAGAGATTTCAGATCTTGGAAGAGCCTAGACCAATGAGAATCTACCACATCATCTAGTGTGAAGATTAAATAATTACCACTTGTAACTTAGGAAGCCCAAAATTAAGTATATATGGTTAACCTAGGCCAATTAGGGTGTGACATGTGTCCCCAAGTGACACATCACCCAGTCTATGGGAATGACATAGAATATGTATCATTCTTAGGTGTTGACCATTAATAAGAGGAATAATAGATAGATGACATGTGTCGAAAATAAAAAATTGGTTGAGTGGCCTTTAAGAGATGTGATTGTGTGCCTACCATACACTTTGAATTAATAAAATGGGAAGCTGGACTCCATTGCATAGTTTTGAAAACACCCCATTGACATTATTATTTTTAATTAGTGGAAAAATATCATATGTTCCAAATTAAATTCTATATTTAGAAATAAAGGGATAAAAATCAAGAACCAATTTAATTTAAAATTCATAACAAGTAAGCTACCAAATGTCATTAATGTATGGATATGTGTGTATATGATTATAAACCCAAAGGAATCCCATTAATAGTTACCATTGTTACCTTATAATAAATCTCAAACTTATTACTTTCAAATATACATATAACCCATGCATCCTATTCCTCTAATTCCCAATTCTTCTTAATTTCCCCTTTGTCCTACTCTAATGGCCGCTACATACTCCACTTTGAAGGTCAATCCCAAGTACTAGGATAAAAATTTCCCTACTAGTTTAACCAAGTACAAACAATATAATTATATATTGAAAGTAATTAATTCCCTAGAGATTATATCTATGTTTATGATTAGTTGGTTGAGTGCAAGGACACCATTTGGTTTTATAAAATATGTGGACTTCATAGAGTCATGGATAAACTAGAGGTATTTTGTTACATTAATCTAATAGGATACATTATCCATAAATCTATTCCTATGTAGGATGATATTAATGATTGGGTATGCTCACCCACCTCTCAACACCAAATTATTGATATATCCAAGCATGTCTTCAAGGTTTATTACTCCTTCCTAGATGTATCATTCTCATACGATGTAGTAGTAGTGTCATTATGGATGAATGACCATCATATCTATGATGTCCTCCATTACTAGGCTAAGAACCTTGAATCCAAGTGGGTCAAAAAATAAAATATCAATTCCTACATAGTTCATACCTTTTGAGAGGAGGTTCGAGTAGGCATGATCCTATTGAACTAGATGTTCATGGACGTAGATGGTTATCATGTTAATGAGATATGGATGCCCATTTTCTACATGATCCTAAATTTATTTAACATCTTAGACATTAGAGGCTTGATAAACTTCATGATGGTCCACACCATGGTATATGCCTATAATGGGGGTGATTTCTACATGATGAGCTACTTGCTCGATGTCATCTATGGGATGCTCTCATTCAATATGTCAGCCTTTCATATGTGGGTTCTTGGTGGCCCAACTATCCACATGTTTTTATTCAAGATATATGGCCATTAATTCCACAAAAATTTCCATGACATCTATGATTATTTCTACCCAATGGTATACAAGGTGGTTAATGAATCCCCCATGCCTTGACTCTCAAATATAATCTAGGATTCCATCACAACCATTGTGAACTACTAGTTGTATAAAGATGACATAGTGATATGAGTTATAGGATTCATCTAAGGCCTCCTACACCTACCATATTATGTGTATAACCACTTATCATAGTAAAATATCACCTATTAAGTGGTGAACAACATCTTTGGCTTTTGTGTATATCATCAATAAAAGGCATGTCCTCCACTCTTAATCACCATATAGGGGAACATTTATAGGAAATTCCCATCCATACAAAATATGATGACTAGGAGAGACTCCTTCACCCTCATAAAATGAAAAATTTGGAGGTGGGACCCCAAATGGGTGATTTGGTCCCACTTGGCATAATAATCAACCTGGCCCAACATCAATTATAGACATCAATATGAGCATGCTAATGAGATTTATCTAAACATCATCAATGACCAAGAGGTGCTATAGTGGATAGTAAATAGGAGGAAAAAGAATGGGAAGAAGGATTAGGTAGGCCCATCAACAACCCATCTAGATCTTAATTAGCACATGGAGGACCTAACTCCAATAACTTCTACCATCTCCAAGAGAATATTGAAAGGTATCCTATAGCCTTCTCTTCCTTGAGATTTGGCCCTAAAACCTACTCCAATTCTACTAGTGGCCCTAGATATTCAAGATTTGACTTTTCCTCCTCTATTTACTCCTTGTGTTCCACCTTTATCGCCCCTAGCTCCTCAATCTCCATGTTCACCCCTTCTAGTATCACCAGTGACCAAACCCAAGTATAATTAAGCTTGGACTACATGTGTCAAGTTGCCTAGGTACATATCACTCAACCATCAACACCAAAACCTTTGAGATTCAATATGGTTGATAGCTCAAGAGTTAGACCCAAATGAGTCCCCTAGTAGACACCCATCCCAGTTCTCTTGCTTAATCCTCCATTTCCTCCTATTTCTCTTCCACCCCTTACTATTGCACATTCTAACTCCCTATTCCAATGCCCACTAGTTTCCTTGCATCTCCCCTATATTTCTAATTGTTTCCCCTCCATATTTCACCTAAGTACCATTATCATTGATAATTTTAATAATCCTCACTTCTCCTTTCCCTTCCACTCTACCCATATCATAGTTTGGAGTCCTCTTAGTGCCACCCTTAAGCATGCCCTCAATAATAGGTGTGACTATAACATTTAGGAGTTTACCACCTCTAGAAGGAACCCTCCCAATCCCCACTCTAGTCAACCCAATGATCCCTTCCATGGATCCAAGTCTTCTTCCATCATCACCTATATCCTTGACCATCACAATCAAACCACCAACCATAATACCCAAAGCTAACCCAAGAAAGAGGCTGAAGAAGAAATAGAAGGTGACCTATCCTTTGGCTCCAACCCAAATTCCTTCAATTTTAGATCCACTTCTTCCATAGGTCATGATAACTCATCTATCCCTAGTATAATAAACTCTATGATTAGATCCTAAGCCCCCTCACTCCCTTACCCAAGGCCCCATTAGCTTTACCTTTAACCAGCCTATCTCATCCCTATTATTCCATGACCCATTCCCAAGGGTAAACCTACCTCAGGTGAACTTCATCCATGAGTAATGGAGATATAAAAGTTTCTAATGATCCTCCCCTTTCATTTCACCTCATTTCCCCCATGCCCTCTCCACCTCCACTCCTTTACTCTTTCACTCCTTCCACTTCTTCCATATCTACTCCACCTCATCTTCTACCATTCACCACCATTTTAACCACACATATTACACCTTAAGTAACCCAAGGGATCATCCTAGGATCTCATACACCATAGATGGATGTCCAAGGTGACTTGGATGTGTAATGGAGTTTTGAATAATCCTTTAGGAGTATGAAGAGGACACTCACTCAAATATTTGTCTAGGATGGGAAATTAGTGACATGGCAGACTCATGGGGATTTATTTTCCCTTACAAAGGTCAAAATTACTATTGGGGAAGAAAACATGATTTGAAGATCCACTATCCATCCTTTGATCTAACCATGACATGTATAATGAATTCTTCAAAGACATGTAAAGACAAGTACAAACTATTAAGACCTAAGTGAAGAGTACATTCCCAATCAGACTAATTAGGTAGGTTAAGGATGCCCACTTGATGCTTTTCTCAATCCTCAAGAATGTAGTGGGGACTTAGGCAAATATTTATGTAATTATAAAATATATATGCCTACATGCGGAACATCATGGATACTGAGAGGAATTGTTAGAAGCTACATGTAATGGTCAACAAGGGTGAAAGGATTTTAACCTAAGAAATATCATTAATGATAAGAATGAAAGTGAGAGAAACAAGAATGCATAAAAAACTAAGTTACCTCTCAAAAACAAACCATAGAGACAAGATTTAAAGTGGGAAAATGAACGTATCAGAGAAAAACCCACATGATCTTATTAGAAGGCTTAAAATAAATATCTCCATAAGTACAAGATTGATCAAAAGCATAAGATAAGAAAAGAGAGAGATATAATGATTCTTCATTAATAAAAGATGAGATAAATAGATATTATAGAGCTAGAGGAGGAAAATAAGAATTACATAAAACCCCATTATGACCCTACAATCCCTCCAAGTGTGTGCCACTTATGTCCTAATCCTTTAAAAAGAGAATGGAGGTGTGTACCAAGTGGAGAGAGGAGCTACTCATGTAATTAAATCCCAAATCCTAATAGAGAACTAATGAGAGAGTGACATTTCAAGGAATCTATATTTATGTGAATTTTCAATTCACATAAATATGAGTTCATAATACATATAAAATAAACTTAGGATAAAATAAATTATTCTAAATAAAGGGTAATCCTAACACTCGCCATAAAAATTTGTTTATGGGTTTACAAATAAACAATAAGGGAGGAAATATTACTAACTCTCCCCCTTGATGAGAACTTCCTTCAATCCTAACTTGCTACAAAAGAAAAAAAACTTGTATTTACATAGTGGCTTAGTGAAGATATCAACCATTTATTATTTAGTAAAATAGAAAGAGAATAATCTAATTATATTCAATAAGTTTTCACTATAAGTTATGTTTAATATTAATGTGCTTGGACCTTGCATGAAAAACTAGATTTTTAGTTAAGGCAATTGCACTTTGATTATCACCAAAAATCAAAGTAGCTGAATGTTATGGGTGGCCCAAATTTGTAAGAAGTATTCTAATTTAAATAACTTCCTTTATAGCATTATTATAAGATTTATATTCATATTTTATGGAAGATAGAGATATAGTTTTTTATTTTTATTATTCCATGAAGCAGTGCTAGAACCCAAAGAGAAGTAGTAACCACTAGTGGATCTACGATCATTAAGATCACCAACCTAATCAAAGTCTGAATAACCTATCAAATCAAAACTACTATTCGAGGTATACTCAATGCCATAAATTAGAGTAAATTTAATATAATTAATAATTCTTTTAGTAGATTTAAAATGACTAGATTGACGTTTAGAAATAAAACGAGAAACCAATCCAACAAAAAAGGTAATATTAGGATAAGTATGATTAAGATAATTCAAACTATCAACTAATTATCTATATAAATTTGGATCAACATTTTTTGTTTCCATGTCATTAAGTAATTTAACACCAATTTCATAAGGAGTAGCGACTAGTTTATAATCTAACATATTAAATCTAGATAATAAATCATATGCATATTTATATTGAAAAATAAAGTTTCTATATTTTTCTTTCCAAACTTGAATGCCAAAAAATTAATGTAAGAGACTCAAATCAGTCATTTCAAATGTATTATTCAAAGCATTTTTAGTGCAAGAAACCATTGGAATATTACTACAAGTTATGATTAAGTAATCAACATAAAAAACAATGATAACTATGTCATTTGGTACATTTTTGACAAAAATATTAGAATCATTAGAACTATGAGTAAAGCCTTAAGATATAAATAATTAATAAATTTTAAAGTACCATTATCTAGGAGATTATTTTAAACCATAAATAGCTCTATTTAACATGCAAACAAGATGTTCATTACTTTTCTTAATAAAACTAGGAGGTTGAGACATGTGAATTTCTTTATGAAATTCACCATTTAAGAAAGCACTCTTAACATCCATTCAATAAACAATCAAATGCATGTGAGCAGATAAAGCTAATACAACTTTAATAATGGGTATTTTAGCAATAGGATAAAAGGATTCATTATATTCAATTCCTTCAATTTGAGAAAAACCTATAGAAACTAATTTAGATTTATATTTTCCAATTTGATTTTCATAATCGAACTTAGTTTTAAACAACCATTTACAACTTACCAAATGATGCCCTTTAGGTAGAGGAACTAAGGCTAAAGTGTCATTAGAAATTAAAGAGTTATATTCATCATACATAGATTTTTACTAATGAGGTTGACCTTGATCTTTCTTTAAGGTTTGAGGATCATTATTGTGCGTAAGTTTAAACATTAAAGTATAGCTGTAAAATTGTTTCCTAGTTATATGAGTATCATTAGGATCAACATTTATTATTGAATCTTCTATAGTAGTCTTGGCCCATTTAGGCATGGATTTAGATGGAGAAAGACTAAAATAAGGAAAAATAATTGAAGGAACATCATTATGAAACACATCATTATGATCATCACTAGATTCAAAAGGAAAAGAAGAAAAAACAATATCAAGAGAATTAGAGTTGGAAGCAAATCAAGCACACCATTTTTAGCAATATTAACATCCCTTTTAATCTTGATTTTGTTATTTTGAGGATCATAAAACCTATAATATTTATATGATTCATCATAACCAAAATATATAAAAGTGTCTACTTTAGAATCTAATTTTTGAGGTTTTTCAATTGGAATATGAGTAAATGTATCACAACCAAAAACACACAAATGATTTAAATTAGGTTTTATACCACTCCAAGCTTCTTCAGGTGTAATATTTAAAATAAATTTAATGGTATTCCTATTAATGATATAAATAATACAATACATGGATTCAACCCAAAATTTATAATGCATTTATATAGCATCTAATATACACCTAGACATTTTAGTGATAGTCCTATGTTTATGTTCAGCAACATTATTTTGCTCAGGTGTGTAGGAAATAGTTTTCTCATGCTTAATTCCATGTTTCTTACAATATGAAATAAAATCATTGTTAACATATTCAATAATATTATCAGTGCATACTATACATAAGGAACAATTAGATTATTTTTCAACAAAGGCATGAAAGTCAATAAAAGTGTCTAAAACTTGATCTTTAGTTTTAAAGAAATAAATCCAAACTTGCCTAGTACAATCATCATAAAATTTAAATCATACTTAGCACCATTAATATAAGGAGTTTTCATAGGGCCTAAAATATCACAATGAACTAAATGAAGCTTTTCAATAGCATGCCAAGAGTGATTTTTAGAAAAATATTCTCTATGGATTTTACCAGTCACACAACCATTACAAGTAAAAGTAATAAGAAAAATGTTAAGAAAACCTTGCACCATATTGATTTTTTTCATTATCGAAATACTTTGTTAATTAATATGACCTGATATTTCATTCCATAATTTATCATTATTAGAAATAATTAAAACATGATAAGATGAGGGAGAATAGAATCCAGTAAATTTGAAAAAATTATCATTGTCTAAAAAAGTAGTAACTAATTGAAAATTATGCTTAATAGATTTAAAATAAAAAGTATCATTAATAAATTATAATTTATAGTCATATTTTCATAATTGAGGTACAAAAATTTAATTTAATTTCAAATCAAGAACAAGCAAGACATCATGTAATTTACCATTAGAGATTTTGACATTTCCTATGGCTTCGACATTACAACAATCATGATTTGCAAGACGTAAATGATTTTTATAAATATATGGTTATAAATAAGTAAAAAATTGAGCATTAGATGTCATATATTGATTAGAAACATGATAAACAATCCATTCAATAGGAGAAACATGCAAAGCACAAGTAAAAGTAGCTCTAGTATTAGACTTCTATTTTGCTTGAGTCTTATTGTTACTAGTGCTAGCATTATCTTTAACTTTAAGATTTACATTATTGATATCATGTTTATTTTTATAATAGTGATATTAATCATGAGTGTTTTTATCATAATAATTACACTTTTAACTTTTTCTTAGGTTTAGACTTAGATTTTTGATCTTTCTTATCATGTGTATTATTAGAATTAACATGTTATTTGCCATTCTTATGTTGGTGTTTAAAAACAAAATCATATTCGTTATTATTAAAAATACCAAATTAAATCAACTTTTATTCTTCTTGATGCAATAAGGTACAAAATCATTCAAATATCAACATAGCAGAGAGATTAAAAAAATCTAGTTACAAATTAATACTAGTAATAAACTATTGAAAAGCCCAAGGCAAACACTTTTTGATGATAATATGAATCCAATTGAAATCAAAAAAATTGATGCCTAAAAAAACTAGTTGATAATTCAAATAATGAACTTTAATTAAGAAATAATTCATAGATTTGAAATCATTATATTTTAAATTAGATAATTGATCCTAAATATGAATTTTATGAGATTCATTCACAACATCATAAACAGATTTAATTTTATACCAAGAAGTGGAGGTAAGAGAACAACTATCAATATGGATATGTAATTTAGGGATCATGGCCATGCCAATCAATCCTAAAGCCTCATCATTTTTTTATTGTCATTTATCTTAAATTTTGGTAGAGGCAGTCTTAGTATCTGACTAAGGATTTGTGCCATTTAATATGTGTAACAAATGTTTGAAAGTGAAAATTTATTTCATATGAAATTTTCATATATGATAATTTGTAGATGTGATTTTAAATTCAGGAAAATATTGCGTCATTATACCTTGAAAGATTGCCCAATAACCAAAAAATCAATAGGCAAAAAATCACTTAAACAAGAAGTGCATAGGAGGGGCAATAAACCCAAGGAAGACTTGTTGGAATGTAAAACGAATAACTAAGACAAAATTTGGATCCAAAAAGAGGATATGTAAATTGTAAAAAAATATTACTTTGCCCAAAGGTCTAAATAAAAATTTTAAAGTAAGATTTTTTCCATTTTATTTTTGAAACTTTTAAGCAATGAAAAAGAAGTTTTGAAAAATAATTGGATATTATAAATAAATTTTGAATAAGGATTTAAAACCTTGGAAAAGATTAATAAAAAACTCCTTTTCTCTCTCTCTTTTTTTAAACTTTGCTTTTAAATAAAAATATAAAAACTTTTATAAATTAAAAAATGTTGTATACATATATTGAGTATAAATTCAAAGAACTTTCCACATTTTTTAAAAACCAAAACAACTTGATATTACCTTTTTTTAAAGACTTATAGATTGAGAGAAACCAAAGTGATTTAAAAAAAAAATTGCATGATAGTTAAACTAAAGAGAAGGGTATCTAAAATAAAAATGGTTGGTAATAATACCTATCATCCAACATAGAAGGGATAAAATTAGGCAAAAAAATCTGAACACACCTATCTTTTTTTTTGTCATAGCATATAAAAAAATTGAATATTATTATTTTTTTGTTTGACAAATGTAATTGTGCATAGGATTTAAATAGGAAATAATAAAATGTACCTATATTAATGAGGATTCCCAACTATTGAAATATTTATATTTAATTAGAGTCCACAGAAAATGCTAGGAGTAGGTAAAAGGGAAAAAATTTGAAGAAAAAAAGGATGCCCGACTCATTAAAGTAGCAATTTGAATAGGGTAGAGCTGGAAAAAAATAGAGAGACATCTAAGACAAAATAAAGTTGCTACATGGAGACCATACGACTTTTTATTATTCCCAAACTATCCAAAAAGAACACAAATAAAATGAGGTCATAGAATAGAAGGGACGCATTTAGTTGGAGGCATTGGAAAAAAAGAAAAATTTGGGCAAATCCAAGTGGAGAAAAAAGGAAGGAATGGCAAAAAATAGATGAGAATCATCAAATTATTATACAAATAACTTTATCAAACAAATTCTAAACAATATCTTGCTCAAGAAAATATTAGTAAGATTAATTAATTTGGTGAGTAAAAAAAATATATGTGGGACAAAGAATCAAACATATTAAACAAATCTATTTTTTTTAGATAAATGGTACTTAAAATTGGTATATTTTTTTATTGTAGAAGAGGAACTCTTTTTTTTTCTAAATTATTGAGCAAAAGTAATGTTATTGAGAATAAAAAAATATATTAAATGAATATATCTCAAAAAAAAAACCAAATATTAGTAAGAAATGGTAAAAAAAATCTTTTTTTTTATAAAACACCAGAGTAGATTTTTTTGTAAACTAAAGTGGTTTAAAATCTACAAAAAAATTTATAAACCACTATACTCAAATAAGGAGAAAAAAGAAATGTTTTTTTTTAAATATTAGCAAGGGTTAAAGCCATTACAAAAAACCTAGTGAATTCTCCTTAGAAAGTCTACACACTTTCCAAAAAATATCATTAAAATGATCATAAATCTGGTATCATGAAAGTATTTTAACCCAAGAAATATCATTAATACAAGCATGAAAGTGAGTGAAACAAGAATGCATAAAAAACTAAGTCACCTCTCACAAGTAAACTATAGAGATAAGAGATTTAAAGTGGGGAACTAAATCTACCAGAGAAAAACCTACGTGATCTTATTAAAAGGCTTGCAATAAATATCTCCACAAGTATAAGATTGATCAAAATCAAAAGATAATAATAGATAAAGATAAAATGATTCTTAGTGAATATAATTGTAGAGGAAGATCTTTTTTTATAGATTTAGAGAAGGAAAATCGGAGTTACATAAAACTCCATTATGACCTTACAAGCCCTCCAAGTGTGTACCACTTGTGTCCTAATTCCTTAAAAAGAGAAGGTAGGTGTGTGCCAAGTGGAGAGAGGAGTTACTCATGCAAGTAACTCCCAAATCCTAAAAGATAACTAAGGAGAGAGTGACACCTCAAGGAATCCAAATTTATGTGAATTTTTAATTCGCATAAATATAAATTCCTCATACATGGAAAAGAAACTTAGGATAAAATAAATTATCCTAAATAAAGGGTAATCCTAATAAAGGGGATGTTCCCAAAGCTCAAACTGATGCCAACCTCAGATTTGGGGTGGTATGAAACTTATATTAGGAACATGAGAGTAGTGATGGAAGAGTGGATAGTATTTACCTACACTACAATAGAACCCTTGTAAGAGGGAGATAAGAAGATACTGACCTACTTTCAAGAGGTTAATATATCTATGTTATTCCACTTGGATGGTACTCTACTTGACTGATGAGAATTCATAGTCTACCTATGTCAATTAAACTAGGTTATGATGGAGAAAGTGGTCAAGGTGAAACAAGATGGAGCCTGGGAAGTGTTGGATCTATCGAATCAGTCCACTACAAGCATCAACTAGGTTTCAAGATTCTAGGCCTCAATGAAAGTATCTATATATATCTCCTAGGGGCTGGTAGTCTAGGCATAGGTGATTTTTAGGGATATTCCCATTAACTTGGGAAAGCTAGACAAAGAGTTAAAGCTAATGAAAGTTGCACAAGAATATAGGAGTTCTTAGCTGAAGTAGTTAGGAGTTGACCCCTTTTATCCACCTCTACATGTTTAAGAGTTGTTCCCTATATATTTATTGTGATTTTGTTTAGATTTTATTCTAGTTCAATTTTTTGAATATGGTTTTAATTGAAATGAGTGTCCATCATGGCCCAAGATGGGATCCTCATGTTTTTTGGAGGTGAGCCCCAATCCTCATCTATTTATATAAGAGTCATATTATATTTTATGGTCAAATAAAAATTAGTCAAAAGTGTTGTTGGATTATTACCAAGATTTCACCTATATTTTCATCTACAGTCTAGACTATAACAATGACCCATATCAATTATTGTATTAGATTTCACTCTTTTAAATGAATACAATTTATGTTTATATAAACTCATCTTTTTTATGTTCCATTTTATTTTCTCTTCATGTTTAAATGATCAACAATGTTATGTTAATTAGATTAACACTTTGTCGCTTTATGTGTGTCATGATTATATGTTCTTATCTATTATATTATTTGTGTGATTTAGTTTGCTTCTATTTTAGTAGTGTTGATCATTTGTGTGCTTAGTTACAAATTTTCATATGGTGTTTATGTATTTTCAAAAATAATCCCCTAGTACTAATCTTTGGTAGTAATTCACATTGAATTCATACACTCAGTTCCCTTAGACTCTCCCTATTATATGTAATTGGAGGTGAAACTTTAGTGAAACTTGGTATACAATGGTATGACTATGGCAGAGTCACTTAATTCAATGACAATCGCATTGATCTCATTTTAGACTTTGAGGAATCCTTTTCTGCCTTACCCTTCCCTATATTTTATGTTTATTTAATGGTTCTAAAATGTCCTTTTTTTCTTTGTGTTTAGAAATAGCAAGCCCAACATTGAAAGTATTCATAACTATATTTAAATTATGTGAAGTATAGTGTATTCAAATTCTAGTGCTAATAGTGCATCTCTTGGAGACTATTCACATAGACTCCATTTGTGAATTCTAATATCCATAGTCATGCACTAGGCTAATCCCAAATTAGTCCTAAAATGGAATATGAAAGTGTATACTTATCTCACATTCTCATTTTCAAGGAATTCCCAATCTCATTTATATTTCATGGTAAGGAGAAGATTATAATAAACAACTAATAGTATAAGAAGGAGGCCAACATACTTCATGCTTACTTTTTAAAGTTTAGCTCATTTTGTAAATATGTGAAGTTAAGTTTTATGGTAACAACATGATAACTAGTATTTGATTGTAAAATATCCTTGAGACTAGTTCACATATTAATAGGGATAGGTCCCATCAAGGTAGATTGATAATTTCCCCATGATTTTATATAGAAAAACTAGATCCAATCAACCTAGACCTATAGTGATCTCTATCAACTCCCCTTTACAACCTATCCCAAACATGCAACCCAAAAAAGCCTAGTTAGTTAGATCAACCATTAACATCTTGGGAGTCATCCATGATCTACCTAGGAACCCAGAGAGGTATATTTCTCATTTAACCCTTGGTGTATGATGAATAGTAGAAGAACACATAACCTCATATAATACTTTCAAGGGACTCTTGAATGTAAAACATGAGGATATGGCATGCAGGTTATTCCCTTTCACTCAAATGGACTCTACCTATGATTGGTTCCTAAACCTTCTTGAAGAATCTATATTGAATTGGGACCACTTTAGTTCTAATTTCCTCACCCAATTTAGCCAAATAATAGAACTCAACATCTTGTAATATTAATTCACTTATATCAAGAGAGATTCCAATGATCCCATTAGAAATTTTGATATAAGGTTTTAGAATATGTATAGTTGAGTAACTGTGTTTTACCAACCCAACCCTCAATTAACACTTGAAATGTACAATAATGCCCTAGACACTTGGATGTCTATGTTATTAAGAGGAGATGAAGTTATAATAGGCCTATCATTAGGATATGTAGGGGCCATCAAAGTTAATAGGAAAATAAATCCTTAGGGATACACAATGACCCATAATCTAATCATGTTGCCACAAATTCATACATTGAAATTATTACCTATCACTAACTAGAATGTACATATTCCCCAACCAATCCATACAATGCATCATCCCCTATTGGTACATCCTAATTCAAACCAACCACTAGGTTTTATAACCCTAGAGACTTCAGATTTTATTCCTCATACTAAGCATCAAACAAAATTATCTATAACTTAAAACACTCAAAGCATGCCTCAATAGTCCACTAAAAATGATCTAGATGCCATTTAGAGAATGGTACAAAAAGTTCATAATTGACCTCCTAGGGATTAGAGACAAATGAATAAATCTAACATAGAAATATTAAATAATAATTTCATGTGTCAAAATCTAAATATGATCTAAAATCACCCTCACAACCCCCCATAACCTTCACTTAATAGGATCCTTAAGATTAATATCTTTGAGATGGCCTTACCCAAATAGTGTCAAGTGTACAACATAGCATCACATAGAGAGCTAGATTACATGGTGTTCAATTCTACTTTTAAAATCTTCTAGAAATAAATTGAAGAATATGAGGTAGTTCTGAATCATCTATAATCCTATAACTTAGGTAAAGACCCCAATCTAGAATGATATTTCAAACACTAGATTTCCCTAACCAAGAAGACAATGAGATAGAGGAAGGTATTAGTGAGGTTTAGGCATTTTAAAAATGACAAAGGATTACTTAAACCCTTAAGAGTAGGTAAAAACAATATCTCCTTACTACCTTGACCCCCCTAAATAGTGGTGCAACCCCACCAAACCAAAACACTAGGAATGATCCTCCATCTCTAAGACCTCAAAAGCCTAAGAAACTTGTGTGAACCCCAATAGTATAGGTAAAGTGGGATTAAAACATATTTTAGGATATGAATAAAATCAAGGCTAACATTAACTTCCAGGAGCTTTCTGAAATCATAGGGGAGTGAGACCTTTTGTTAAGAACTTTGACTCAAAATCCAACCCTACAAGCCCAACCAAAATTGAGATTATAACATGCCAATGTGCTTATATAAAATAATAATAAGAAGTTTCCTCCATTTTTTCAAACCATAAATTTATTTGGAAAAAATATTCATAACTAATTAGTATATTCTAGAGCCTTAGCTAATGTGATATTAGCATGTGTATACAAGAAACTCAATCTAGCCCCTATTAAATTAGATAAAGTATTGTTCTAGTTGGACAAATAAAAGGTGAATATAATAGGAAATATATTATATGTACACATATATTTAGAATATGAACCTATGATTTAACACTTTATAGGCATTCAAGTGGTTGACATCTCATAAACCTTTGGTTCTCCTAAGCAGAGATTGGTCCAAAGCCCTAAATGGATATATGGCCATAGATTTGTCACGTATGTTGTTGCCATGGAGAGGAGTAAAAAATTATATATGATTTGATATGGAACCACACATGAAATAAATTATCACTAAATATAAAAATATAAAATGAGAAGATAAACCTAGCTTCCTTAGGCCTTGGCATCTACATACTAAGCACCAAGTCTCCCAAAAATTAGACCAGTCACAACCCAGGTCTGCTTGGCCTATGCTATATTTGTGTAAAAAATATCACTCTAAACAAGGTATTGGAGCCATTTTTTTACTTTTAGATCCCTTAGGGAGGGAACATCTATCATCCTATAGGATATAATTCCCTTGTGCAAATAATTTGGTGGAGTATGAAGCTCTAATCAAAGGATTATAATTTACATTAAAACATGAGATAAATAAACTAAGAGCATTTAATGAATCTAAAATGATATTAAACTAGATAAAAACTATGTTTAAATGTAAATTACCCTACTTAATAAGGTATAAACATATATCTTGGGACCTGATTGAAATGTTCAACACATTCAATATCATCCCTATTCCTCGAGAGAAAAAATAGGTAGTAGATTATCTAACTTTAGTTGTGGTGAAATTAACCCTTATAAATTGCACTAAGCTACAAGAATTATCTATAGAACTCATCCCTTATCATTCTATCCCAAATAATATGAATAAATTCTATCTTTGAATATGACCAAAAACCAATCTAGTTCCTTGATAATTAGGGGATATTTGAGGCCCAAATCATAGATGAAAAGGATAGAGACAACCTTGAGACTATGTTAAATAAGGATGAGACCCTAAAAATTCATGGGAATAGGATATTGAAATGTATGATTTTATTCGAAAGAGAATTTGATGTATTAGACCCAACCTTCTAGGCTAAAAGGCCTATGTTTGAAGACTAAACATAATGACTCATTAATTTTGGCCCTATAGAGAACCGTCAGATAGTTAACATGGGTCTAGATTGGATAGACCACAAATTAGAATAGTTACATAGATTATTTATAAGGTACAATGATGTAATTTCCTTTCCCTATGGATACCTTAAAGTCTTTAACTTGAGAGTAATTACTCATAACATCTCCTTAAAACCTAACCAAAACATCTTCATACAAAGATAGAGGCTAGTTAAACTAATCTTAGAGCCCTTTATTCACAAGGAGGTTCACAAATTACACTATATAGGGATTATTTTATTGGTATACCACTCCACCTAGGTGGCCAACCTCATCCTAGTATAGAATAAGAATGGTGAAATCCACTTTTATGTGGACTTATAGAATTTAAACTGACCTTAGATAATTTCAATTTCCCATTTCCCTCACTAGATGAGGTAATCTAAATAATGAGTGGGTCCTAGATGATGTCTTTCTTGGATAGATTCTTAGGATATAACCAAGTCTTAGTCAATATTGGGTATATAACTAATACCACTTTCACCACTAAATGGGGAATATTTGCTTACAAAGAGATGCCTTTTGGGATATTAAACTCCAATGTAACCTTTTAGAGGGAGATGGACTTTGACTTTGAGGGCCTGATAGGTAAGTGCATAATCATATACATGGATGACCTAAATGTGTTACTTAAATATAGGTTAGATCTTGTGCACCACTTGGGGAGAGTATTTTAAAGATGCATGAGGTATGGCATCTCATTAAACCCAAAAAAAATCATGTTCAGTGTCACCAAAGGTAAGCTTCCTGGTCACCTTATCATGAAGTATGGTATTTATATTGACCTTCAAATGGGGAATATAATTTATAAACTACCTTTCACCTAATAATAAGAAATAACTAAAATATTTATTTGGGAAAATCGTCATTGTGTGCAAGTTTATTTATGGATTTGTTGAGATCGTGAATCCCTTGAATGCAATGTTGAAATAGGACACTAAAGTATTGTGGAAAGAAGAATCAAGGAAATATTTTTAGGATATCAAAAATGATATCATTCAATCCCTAGTCCTTATCATCCTAGACTATACGTAGGACTTCTATGTTTACCATTTTGTACCATAGCACACCATTATCATC
Organism: Torreya grandis; assembly: GCA_037957365.1. NCBI lineage: Eukaryota > Viridiplantae > Streptophyta > Pinopsida > Cupressales > Taxaceae > Torreya > Torreya grandis. Next base: position 506,716 of record JARHVA010007632.1, on the reverse strand, counting down.
TACCTCACCAAAAGGTTAAAAGGAGAAGAAACTATGGTTTTTTTTTATAACACTAACCTTAAATAAATAAAAATATATTATTATACCTTAAGAAAAAAACCCTATTCCTTGGTCAAGTCAATGAATAAATTTAGGCATTGTATCTTCCAAAATAGAGTACATGCCGTTGTCCCTAACCCAACTATAAATTAAATAATAGGAAAAAATGAGCTAGGCAAGAGGAGAGGTTGATGGATGAATAAATTATAGGATTATGACCTGAGATCACAAATATAAATCCAAGAATCATAATATACTACGTGGACCAATAAAGGGTGAAATACTTAGACTGGTGTGCTCTAGTTATGCACTTTTTACTTTATGGAAATGCACCCTCAGGACTCAACCATATTTAGAGAAGATCCCTCCAATTCAATTATGCACATTATATGATAAATAAATGAGTTATATTTAGAATAAAACATAAAGGAATCTACCTCTAGTGTGTAATATAAGAAGAGGCCAAGGACATAATGTCTAGTTTTCATGAAAAATTAGGAGCCAACCATCCTACAACAAATACAATGGATCACAGGGTTCTCCAAGAAGGTTACTATTGGTCCACACTATTAAAATATTTTTACACTTATGTTCATCTCTAACACCAATGCCAAACCTTTTTTAAAAGGTAAATGCACACGTAACTGCCACTACATCTTATTCTAGAGTTTGTGTCATTCTCATAATAGGGGCTAGATTTTATTAGAATGATTAACCAAAATTCATTGACTATTTATAAATTCATCCTCATGGGCATGGACTAATGCACTATATCATTTGAGGAAATTGTGACCAAATGGAACACCATTATTGAAGTCATCAAGTTCTTGGAGACTTCCATAGTCACCCATTTTGGGGTCCTAATTTATTTAGTATGTGATAGTGTTCCCACCTTTCAATACATATAATTTATAGAGTGGACATATTAAAATATAATCACTCTCAATTTAACCTCCAATCATTAACCATAAGGGATTAAATTGGAGGAATCCACAGATAAAAACTTGATCGATGCCATCAATAAATCAACCAAAGAGAAGCCCTGAGAATGACACTTATTGTTAAAATTTTCCTTATGGTATACTACACTAGGTATAAATAGGACCTAAAACTATCTCCTTTACTTCTCATTTATGTATTGGATCTAATTATGTCGATCACTCTCAAAATGCCTACATATAACTTCATGCAACAGTTCATGGAACTAGATGATAAGGTGAATTCTAGACTCCTATACTTGATAAAGTTAGAGGGAGCCTTAGATGAAGCTTTAATAATATTTAGAAAGCATCAAGACATATTCAATAGGTGGTTTTAAAAGAGGGTAAAGGTTAAGACCTTCATATTCTCAAACTTGGTCTTGATATGGGACAAGGCCTATGAGAGAAAAGACTAGCATTCAAAATTTGACCCCCTCTAGATCATCCCATACAAAGTTGCTAAAATATTGGCCCAAAACACCTTTTGTCTCAAATATCTCAAAGGGAATGGCTTACCACTTCCACTAAATATTCATTTCTTGAAGCACTACTTCTTGGTCATCCCCTCCAAAGTGGTTTTTGAGTAATCTGAGTAGGAGACGGTAATGTATATATTAAATAGATTTTATTTTATTATGTGTTTATTTCTATTATGTGATTTTATTTGTATTAAATTTTTTCCCTCTAACCCCTTCTTTCCCTCTACATTATTCCTTTGACACCCAACCTTTTGTTAGTAACTTCTTCATGTGGTGGCTAAAACCCAGGAGGATAGCTTAAAAATAGGATAGCCTAGGTTGACCTTTGATCCAAGTGATTTTAGGACTATAAAAGGGGACTCTTAACATCTAGGATCTAAGAGGGTAATTATTATAAAATAAATTGGTGGATTATAGAATAGCCTACACCCAGGATGGACACCAAGCTATACTTGAAGATATTGGATTATTCAAGTTGATTAAGGACTTATAGGCTATTCAAGATTCCCCTTATACATTCACCCTTGTATTGGTCCCAAACCCTAAATGGATATTACTAAATAATTAATGCTATCTTCTCATGAAAATTTAATAAGAAATAAATCATGCATAATCTTAAATCTAAGTCTACCTTGAGACGGCTATATAAGTAATCTCCACCATAGGATTTTAGGCCTATCTGGCATTAGAGTAAGGCCATGAATGGGACTAGAGGAATATCTATTAGGGATATGAATATCCTTATATAACTATATCAATTCCCTACTCATCTTACCAAGACATCAAGCCAACAACACCCTCGAGGAAGTCTGATAACTAGTCAAGCCTTGATTACTCAAAGGTATTATAAAAATGAATGGAAATGAAAATCAATTACCACACACATTTTTGGGAATATATGGGTGGAAGATCATTAATATAATTTATATTATCATACTTTAGTGCCTTGTATTTTATATGGATGATAAAATATCCCCCATAAAATCTTTTTGATGAACAAGGAAAGAAAAAGAAATTGGTTGGGTTTTAAGTGCTTCTCACCACTTTCCCTATGGAAGTCACCATTTTTTGTGACCAACATGCCCTCTTTCTATGAAATGGTGAACCCCTATAGAAATTTCATTAATTAGAGTTTTATAATTATCCATTTTAGTTCTCATCAGTGACGCCTGCTCAAAACTTCAAAATATACATTGCCTTGATTTTCTTCAAGCAGTAACAAACCTTTTTAATTTTTTTAAAAAAATAACCAAGTAGTGTTTATTATCTTTTAACATATCATGGTACTAATGTTTCAGGTTAATTTTCACCTAGATATTTTACTAGAGCCTAGCTCCCTTCATGGAGTAACAAAATCATTATTCTCTGTGTCAAATAAAGTTCTTTATGTCAGATAGGTAAGATTTAATAAATCATTTTATTTTTATCTTTATTAGTAATTTTATGAATCTCTCATATCTTGGCCTAATGGGAAATTACCATGTCATTCAATTTCATAAAGGCTAGTCCCCCAAACTTGTCAGATATGTCAAATCTAGAGAGAGGCCATCCTAATGAGAGATTTCTATGTCATTTGGAGTCAAATCATCAAGTCCCCTAGACCTATAAAATATTTTAGAGCCTAGAAGAGCCTATCCCAATGGGAGATTTACACATCATTCAGAGTCAAAAGGTCAACACCTTAGAATTTTCAAATATGTTATATCCTAAGAGATTCTAACCCAAAAGGAAGTTACCCTGTAATTTAGTGTTAAGATGAACTAGGTTCCACTTGTGACCCAAGAAGTTTAGAATGAAGAATGAAATTTTAACTAAGGAAAATCATGGTGTGCCACATGTCCCTAGGTGACATATCACCTAGTCTATGGGAATGACATGGAGAATGGATCATTCCTAGGTGCTGACAATTAATGAGAGGACTAATAGATATATGACATGTGTTATAAAGAAAGAGTTTGGTGAATAGCCTCTAAGATATGTGACTTTGGGCCTACCACACACTAATAATTAATATAATGTGAAAATGTACTTGATTAGATAGTTTTTAAAACATCCCATCACCATTTCTATTTCTATCTAGTGGTAGAGTATCATGGTTTCCAAAATCAATTCTAAATTTAGAAATAATGAGAGAAAATCTAGCCACCAACTCAATTTCAAATTCATATTAAATGAGATGCCAAATATCAATAATTCATGAAGATGTGTGCATATGCTTATAAAGACCAAATTAATCCCATTGACGGTTATCATTACTACTTTAGAATAAATATTAGACTTATTACATTCAAATATACATAAAACTTCAATATCCCATACCTTTAATACATAAATATTCCTAATTTCCCCTCTATCCTACTCTAATGGCCACTAAATCCTCCAACCCAAAGGTCGATGCCAAGTACTAGGACACCACATTCCCTACTAGTTTAACTAGGTACAAACAATACAATGATATATTCAAATTAATTGAGTAGGTCCCTAAGGATTCTACCAACATCAATTATCAACTATCCAAGTTGAAGATACCCTTTGGCCCTATAAAATATGTGGAGTTCATAGAGACATGGATAAAATAGAGGCATTTCCATATGCTAACTTGTTATGCAACATCCTCCACAAGGATATCCACATGTAAGATGTTGTTAATTATTGGGTATCCTCACCCACTTCTTGACACAAAATTGATGATATATCTAGACACACATTCAAGGTGTATTACTCCCTCCTATAATTCTCATTTTCATTTAATGTAATAGAAGTGTAAGTCTAGATGAATGATTTATAGATCTATGACATCCTCCATGAATGGAAAGATAACCCTATCTCTAAGTAGGGTAACAAAGAAAAAATAATTACCTACATATTTTTCACCTTACAAGAGGAGGTCTGAGTAGGCATGATCCTACTGAACCAGTTGTTCAAGGACTTAGACTACAAGCATGTCAATGAGTTATGGGTGATCCTTTTACACATGATCCTAACTCACTCTAACATCTTGGAGATTGAAGGCTTGATCAAATTCAAGATAGTCCATACCATTATAGACACCCATAATAGGTTAAAATTATACTTGATGTGCTACTTTATCATTTCCATCAATGGAATGCTCTTATTCAAGTTGTCATCCTTTCCTATGTGGGTTTTTAGTGGCCCAATTATCCACATTGTTCTACTCAAGCTCTATGGTTTCCAATTCCACCATTATGTCTAGGGAATCTATGACTACTTATACCTAGTGATTTACTAGGTGTTCAATTAACATCTCATGCCCCAACTCTCAAATATAATATAGGACTCCATTACAACCATTGGGGACTATGAGATGTATAAAGATGACATAGTGATCTGAGTCATGGGATTCCTCCAAGACCACCTATGCCTACCATTATGTTCTTAACCACTAAGCAGAGTAGGAGATCACATATAAATTTATGAATGTCATTCTCATCTCTTACATATAACATTAATAGAAGGTTTGCCTTTTACTCTTGATCACCATATAGGGGCACATCTATAAGAACTTCCCCTCTATACAAAATATGGTGGTTAGGAAAAACTCATTAACTCTTGAAAAATACAAGATTCGGTAGCAGGACCATAAAGGGTTGAGTTGGGTCCACTTGGAATACTATTCAACTTAGCTCAACATTAACTATGGTCATCAAGCTAAGGATGATGATGAACTCTATCTAATCACTATTGATTACTAGGAGGTGTTATCCTAGATCACAACTAAGAGGAACAAGAAAGGGAAGAAGGCTTAGGTAATATCCTTAGTAACCCCCTTAGATCATGATCATTCTATGGATGAGTTGACTCTAATAACTTTTACCATCTCTTAGAGAATATTTAAGGGCATCCCACCACATTCTCCTCCTTAATCTTTGGCCCCAACTCCTGCTCCACTTCCACCAGTGGCCTCAACTCCTCAATATATAACTCTAGATCCTCTATTTATTCCTTTCACTCCACCTATAGCTATATTAGATCCTCAAGTTGTACTTCCACCTCATATGACATCACCAATGACAAGGCCCCAGTATAGTTGATCCCATACTACATGATGTCAAGTTATTCAAGCACAACCTACTCAACCATCAACATTGTAACCTATAATATTTTATATGGATGGTAGATCGAGAGTGAGCCTTAAATGAGGTACCTAGAAGATACCCATCCAATATCCCATATTAATATCTCCATCTCCTCCCATTTCCCTTCCACCCCTTATTCTTGTCCTGTTCTAAAGCCATATATTAGTTCCCACCAGTTCACCTCTATATCCCCCTTTATTTCCCATTATTTCCCTTCCATATTGCATCAAATTACCCTTAGACTTATTACTTATAAGCTTCCTCACTTACCATTTCCATTTTAATTTACCCATCTCACATCCTAAATTATTCATCATTCCCCCCTTTTGCATGCCATAAATAGCATGTGTGACTACAAACTACTAGATCCTACCACCTATAACAAGGACCCTTCTAATCCCCACTCTAATTAGCCTATCATTCCCCTCTATGAATCCAAGTCCTCCAAAATTAGCCACTATATCCCCATATATCATATTTATACCATCCATTATAGCACCCAAAGTTGACCTAGGGAAGTGGATGAGGAAGAAATAGAAGGAAACCCATCCTTCAACTCTAGCTTGAAGTCCTTTAGTTCTAAATCCATCTCCTCCGTAGGTCATAGTGACTCCTCCATCCTAAGTAGTAGAAACCTGATGATTAGTTCCCAAACCCCTTCTCTCCCTTACTAAAGGACCCATTAGATTCACCTTCAACCAACATATCTAATACCTATTATTATATGACCCATTCCTAGGGGAAATCACACCTCAAGTGAAACTCACCTAAGAGAAATGGTGAGTTCAAATGTTCCCATGGGATTCTAATTTCATTCTCCCTCTTTTCACCTTAAGCCCCATCCACCTCCATTCCTTTCCTATTTCACTCCTTTCACTTTGTTCATATCCCTTCCACCTTGTCTTATGCACTTCACCCCATTTAAACCATACCTCCTACACCCCAAAAACCTAGGGGATGGTCCTACGGTTACATGCACCATAAATGGATGTCTAGGGTGACCCAAATGTGCATTGGATTTTTTATAAAGCCTTTAGGAGCATGATTAAGACATTCACTTAGAGATATATCTAGGAAGGGAACCTGGTGATATGGTAAACCAATCAGGATCAGTAGCTAGGAGGGTTAATAGAAATATTTTAGGCTTGCCATTAATTTTATGAATGTGTCAAGATAATGATTATTGATAATAATTTACTAACCACTATTTGATTATAAATCATCCTACAGACTAGTTCTTTTTTTATTAGGGTTAGGTCCCACCATAACTAATTGGTAATTTTCATTACTTTTCCACATAAAATCTAGGCTTAACCAACTTAGACCTATCATGATTCACCCAATTTTGGTAAGTGATAGACCTTACTATCTTATACTAGTTGTTTGCTTATATAAAAATGGGTCTCAATGATCTTATTATTAAATTCAATGCTAGGTATCAAAAGATGTACATTTGGTTCAACATTATTTATCAACCTAACCCTCAACTATCACTTGAAATGTATAAGAATGATCTAGACCCTTGTACAACCTTGTTCTTAAGGAGAGATGCAACCATAGAAGACATATCATCATCTTATGTAGGGGACATCAAGGTACATAGGAAACTAAACCCTCAAGGCCACATGATAATCCCTACTCCCAATGTGCTACCATAGATTCTCATGTTGATATTTTTCCCAATGTTAATTAGAATACCCTAATTCTTCAACTACCCCCTATAATGCATCAAATCCTATTAGGATATCCCAATTTAAACCAACATCTAGGTTTTCTTAACCTAGGGGGGAAGAACTTCCACCCCAACATAACACTTCGTAATGTTGGTACCATATAACAATACCCAAATCACACCTCAAGAATCCATCAAGAATGAGTTATATGTCATTCAGTGGATGGTACAAAAACTTAGCAATGATTTCCTAGGGATACAGAGGTAGGTGAGTAAATCTATTGTAAAAATTTCCAATAAAAACTTCACATATCAAAGACTAAGTAAGAACTATAATCATCCTCATAATCCCCTAGAACCCTCACCTAATAGCCTACCCAAAATCAACATCTTTGAGATAGCCTTACCTAACTAGTGTTAAGTGTATAACATGACATCCCATGAGGAACTAGACTCCATAGAGTTTGATTATTCTTTTGATATCTTCTAGAAGGAAATGGAAGAATATGAGGTGCTCCCCAATCATCCTGAATCATCTAAGTTATGTAAATCCCCTAGTACTAATATCATGTTAAAAACCTTGAATTTTGTAAGTCAAGAAGAAAATGAGCTAGAAGAGGGTATTAGTGAGGTTCAAGCATTTTAGTAATTCTAGAGGATTAGATAAGCCCTCAAGAATAGGCAAAAACAAACCCTTACTACCTCAACTCCCCCTAACAATGGTGTAACACCATCTAGACCAAAATGTTATGAATGATCCCCCACCTCCATGACCTCAAAACCCTAAGGAACCTATATAAACTCCATTGATATAAAATAAAGGGTGTTATGACATAGCAGAAGATATGAAAAATATCAAGGCTAAAATTACCCTTCATGATCTTGCTTAAGTCATAGAGAAATGGGATCTCATGTTGAAATCTTTGACTCAAAATTCAACCCCATATACCTAGCCAAAACCAAGAGTAAGACATACCAATATGCCCATTCAAAAAAATTAGATGGAGGTGCCCCTTTTCTCTTGACCATCTAGTTGTTTGGAAATAATCTACATAACAACTTAGTATATTTATAATCCTCAACCAATTTGATGCTAATAGGCCTATGTGAGAAGCTTGGGTTGGTCACCATATAGTCAAATAAGGTAGTGGTTTAGCTAGACAAGTTAGAATTAAAATTGATAGGTGAACTAATAAATGTACACAACTAGTTAGATTCCTAGCCTAGGATTCAAAACTAAACATACATTCAAGTATTAGATATCCCTAAATATTATGACATATTATTCAATAGAGATTGGTCCAAATCCATGGATATGTATATAGCCACAAATTTCTTGCATATGTGGTTTCTATGGAGGGGAGTAGCCAACCAAATATTGGTACATATATATCCCTACATGAAACACATGATAAATGAATATCATGCCATTAATGATATGGTAAACCTAGTTTACTCAAACCTAGGAATATATAAGATAATCACAAATCCACCCAAAGATAAAACTAGCCATAACCCAAAGTTGTTTTGCCTATGGTCTCTTTATATAGATTGGTATTGTTCTAAACAAGGTATTGGGGTTGGTGTTTTATTTATACATCTTCTAGGGAGACAAATTTAGCATCATATCGGTTGAAGTTTCCCTACACAAATAACTTGGCAAAGTATGTAGCTTTAATCCTAAGATTTTAATTTTGATTGAAATATAAGCTAGATGTTAGAGTATTTTATTACTCATGATTACTAGGTTCTAGGTTATTTATATTTACCTAGTTGTTTTCCTATGTGGGGTTTTATCACACATTGGCTAGTTTAGCTTGCATATTGTTTTACCTTGCCTATATAAGCAAGTGATCTTTTTAATATACATGATTTATATCCTTTTAGATATCATTATGTGTATAACAATTTTTTTGTTTACAATTGGTTTTCCCATTTTGAGTGTATTATGAAGTATCAATTGTTGTGGAAATAAGCCATTGGAAAAATCTTGGCTGAAGAGTTTTGATAACTCTTTCATGGTACCATAGCCACCCTATAACATCCATTACTCAGATATACTATCTTAAAAATCTAGTCTCCTTTGGCCTTTTGTTTTAGCCACATATTAACTCTAATGCTTATTTAGAGACTCTTAAATACCTATTTACCTCTCTTTCTTGAGCTTGGCTTTGACTCTCTCTTTTTTAATAGACCAATGAGAATAATAATAGCCTATGAAGGTTGAGGTTGACATTTCTTGGGATGTGGGAGTTACCTCAAAATATCAACACCCTCTATACATAGCCATATATGTCTCTTATCAGTTAGTGGTTATATTGGTGTTCACTCTCATCCACATGGCATATGGATGCCCTCTGTGTTTTTCTGTGGTTAAAATCCAATACATCTACCACCATTAGAGTTTTCCACACTATTGAGGTTGGAGATTATAATAGTCTATGTGGGGCTGAAGGAGGTGTCGTAAAGGAAATAAGGGGCATGTTGGTGGGTTTTGAATGGTAGGGAAGGTCATGTTGGTTAACATGACATGCCTAGATCTATAATGATCTTAGTCTAGTGATGGAGGTGGAAAGGATATCATTGTAAGTAGTAATAATAATTTCATTTCATTAATGGTAATAAATACCAATGACTCGCCTTATCAATCACCCTTAGAATTAACTTAATTTGAAAAAGGATTTGATGGATCTACTTTGATTTGTGGTGTTCTACTCTATATTTGGTTGTGTTTTTGTGGTAGATAAATCTTTTATGTTTTCTACTTTGATTGTGTTTGATAGCTACATTAAATAATTGGATCTCATTTACTATTGAATATTGGCATCTTATTTTCTAGTTTAGAAATTCTAAAGATCTACACTTCACCTTGGTGTTACAAAGTGGTAGAGGTGGAATGTTATTGGGTAGAGGAAACATAGGGACGGTGGTGAAGAAAAAACTAGGAGGAGGAGAGTTGGGGGCTCAACCATAGGTAGTGGTACTGTTGGGCATTAACAACCTACATCATAAGTTGAGTTAGACAACAAATAGGGGTAGATCCATGCCTTACATAGTAGGTTTGGATTTTATAGTATAGGTGTCATTATGAAAAAATTACTTTTGTGGGTGTTTTTTTTCTTATCTCATTGGTTATTCATGGAGGTGACTAGCTATGAGTGTGCTTAGGACCTAAAAATTTGGTGTTGATTCCCTGTGTGAGAATGAGAAACGCTGATAATAATCCTCTATCTTTAACATTTTGATTGTATAATAATTTTGTTTAGTGGAAAAAAATTATAGGTGGGGAACTTTTTTTTATGATTAAACATGTGGGGAATGATAATTTCTAATTTTTTAATTTAAAAATAATATATTGTGATGCAAAAATCCTTGTAAAGGTCAAGATGATGGGTTATTTTTTTACTTTAGTTGGCTTGAAGATATTCTTGGTTCTATCTTAGTTTTAATGAGTGGTTGTAAGGCTAGGTTCCCCTTAGTTGCAATACTTTTTTAACTTTTACTGAATTTTTTTATTAAATAGGCCTTACTAATGAGAACATAATCATTTAATAACTTTTGATCAGTAGCTCAAAATCGAGTACCATTTTTTGTAAAAATTTATGTTTTTTAATTTCCCATGCATTAGGCCTATTTAAATTTTAAAATACATTAAATACAAAAAGTTCTATATTTTTTGGGGTCTCTTTACATTGAATATGATACATTGTGATTAAGGTTTGTGGTGACTTTTTAGTAGTGATGCATTTGCTATGTTGTGAGAACTTATCGAGGGAGTATTTATTATTTTGCATATACCTTATCTCTTTCATTTGTCAAAGATCTGAGGGTGAGATCCAATCTAGTAGGAGCTCAAACTCCCTCATAGGTAACACAAACTTCCTTCTTGCTTCTTCTCAATTGCATTCTCATCATTTGTTACAATCATGGATGGACTTTCAGCTAAGTCTGACATACTATTCTTGAGTGTATATTATCACTACTATAGGGTTTCATGTTTTATGGGCCCTAAATTATACTTCGTACACACATTATCCTAGATGGATTTTTAGTTGAGCCTGACATGCTTTTGCCTATACTTTGCACATTATTATTTCTATTTGTTGAACTGTTTCTAGTGTGTTTGCATACATTATGATTTTTTTACCATTTACCTCACTCTTATATCAAGCCATGACATGCATTATTACTTTCATACATCGATATTTGTGTCATGTCTCTTCGAGGCCCCTTTTTTATTACCTCACCTTCTTTTATGGGACACTTTTTTTGCTCCTTTATTGTTGGAGCACCTCTTTTAATGGCTTTATGATAGGTCGATAGTTTCCTCATTTTATGCTATTCTAGAAAAGCTCAGTGTCTTCCTTGTTTCCATCTAGTGATGTTTATGTATGGGTTATATTTTACTTACACTTATTTATAAAGTGTCATGGGGGGTTTGTTAATTCAACCTTGTCTACATTCATGTATTTGTGTGCCCTATTTTGGGCACCTTTTCACATTATCAATTGCTTATCTCATACATCATCACCATGGGACATCATTTTTGAGAAACCTTTTCTACATTTTTAACACTTTTTCATGTATACAATGTCAACTTATTTGGTGTTGGATTAGTGGATTTCAACCGCTCATGCAAACCTTTTTTTTCCACTTCACCCAATCAATAGTATGTGGCATGTGATGTACATCGTACTTATTTAGTGTTGAATGTTCCTTACACATGCAATAATCTCTTTTACTTTCATCATCATTGATAGTCTTCTTGATTGAAGCTGTTATAGTGAAACATAATGTCATTTGTTTTTTTGTGGTCAAGTAGTGGATTCAGACCACTCATGTAAATTGAGTTCCCTCACAACTTATGACTACATGGAGTTTCGACTTCTTCAGTGTCATCTTTAGGGGATTTATATCTCTCTTTTATTATTTTCTCTCTTTTGTTTTCTGGGGGGAGTTTTTCCTATGGGTTTTCTCTCTTTTTCTCCACTTTATGAGAGTTATATTTATATTGTATTTTTGAGTGTTTTATATATTTCTCCTTTGTACATGAGTATCTAATTCAGGCACTTTGTTTTCCAAAACCCATATGAGTATTTTTACTTGAATCCATGTCCTTCTTGGTTATTCTTATAGTGACACTAATATGGTATCCACATTCGTGAAACCAGTGTGGTAGCCCCACCAATATTTGTGCTCACTTCTCACCATATTATTAGAGGGTATTTAAGCTATGCTTCCTCAAGTTCATCATTTTACCTAGTACTTTGGAGCATAGTGTTTATGTTAAGTGATCATCATATTCAACACCAGTCCTACATCGACTTGGTAATTACAATGAATCAACATCTATGTACTTTGGCATGATGGATTGACATCCATAAGGACATGTGACTTCACACTACATATTATATTGTTAGCCATTATCCTTACATAAGGTAGGGAGGGGTGTTATATTAACTTATTACTCATGATTTATAGGTTCTACGTTACTTATATTTACCTAGATTTGTCTTATGTGGGGTTATATCCCACATTGGCTAGTTTAGCTTGCATATTATTTTGTCTTGTCTATATAAGTAAGTGATCTTCTTTGTAATATACATGTTTTGTATCCTTTTATAATCTCATTATGTTTATAACAATTATTTTGTTTATAATTGGTTTTTTACTTTTGAGTGTATGCTGAAGCATTAATGGTTGTGGTAATGAACCATTGGAGAGATCTTGGATGAAGAGTTTTGATAACTCTTTCAGAAAATAAACTGAGAGTATTTATCAACTCTAAGATGGTGGTTAACCAGGTTTATAAAAAAATTTAGTGCAAACTATCATATCTTAGGAGGTATAAACATAGGGTTTGGGACCTAATCAATATGTTTAATGCATTTAATATCATCTTTATCCCCAAGAGGAAAACCATGTAGCCAACTCACTAGAATTTGTGACAACAAACCTAAATCCCTTGGATGGCATTGAGTTATAAGAGTTTTTTTATAACTCATCCCATGTCCCTCTATCTTAGACAACATGAAAACATTTTAGGTCTTTGAGGATGACCAATAGATCATCCAATTTCCCAATAATAAGGGATTATTTGAGACCCATGTTATACATGAGAAAGATAGAGACAACTTCAGGGATGAGTTAGATAAATATGGGATCATGAACATTCATGGGAACCAAATATTAAATGGGATGATGTCATTGGAGAGAACATTTAACACTTTAGACCCCACCTTCCAAGCCAAAAAATCCAAGTTTGAGGACCAAAAATGTTGACTCATCAACCTCAACTGAGCTAAAAATCCCTAAATAATTAATGTAGGTCCTAAAAAGACAACCATGAATTATAATAATTGAAAAGGTTACTACTTAAATATAAGGATGTTATTACTTGGGCCTATAGGGACCTTAAGGTCTTTGACCTGAGGGTGATCACTCATATTATCCCCTTAAAACCTAGTAAAAAACCCTTTGGCCAAAGATGGAGGCCAAAAACCCAATCATAGATCCCAAAATACACAATTAATTCCATAAGCTACTTTATGCTATGATAATTTTCTTGGTCTGCCACTCCATTTGGGTGGCCAATCTAGTGCTTAGGCAAAATAATAATGAAGAAATATACTTATGTGTGGAATTTTAGAACTTGAACTGAGCCTTGGATACATATAATTACCCATTAACCTCCCTTAATTAGGTGATCCAAATGGTGAGCGGGTCTCAAATTATGTCGTTCTTGGATGGCTTCTCTAGATATAAGTCTTCATCAATCTTGAATATGGTACTAAGACTACTTTCACCACCAAGTGGGAAAAATTTTCTTATATAATAATTCCCTTTGGTTTGATTAATGTTGGTGCCACTTTTAAAAGAGAAAAGCACTTAATTTTATAAGGACCAATAGGTAAATGTATAATAATATATATGGATGACCTAACTATGCTTTTGAAATATATGTCATATCACATACACCACTTAGAAAAGTTATTTAAAAGATACAAAAGGTAAGGTATTTCAATAAACATAAATAAAAGCATGTTTAGTATCACCAAAGGTAATCTTATTTATCACATTTTCATAAAATAATGTATTGTTATCAACCCTAAAAGTGTAGATGTAATTTACAAACTGCCTTTACCTAATAGTAAGAAAGAACTAAAATATTTTTTTGGGAAAATCATCTTGGTTCATAAATTTTTTTTTGGACTTGCTAAAATAGTAAAACCCTTGAATTCAATATTAAAATAGGATTCAAAAGTGGAATGGCATACAAAATCAAAGAAGGATTTTCAAGATATTAAAAAAATTATTATGTATGCCTCAGTTCTCATCAACTTAGACTATATGCATGATTTCTATATATACCCCTTTTCTTCAGGGCATACCCTTATCAATTGCCTCACCCAAATATTAGAGGGAGAAGAGAATCCAATTGATTTTATGATAAATAATATTAAGGATGTTAATCTTAAATATTCTACCCTAGACAAGCACACCTAAGCCTTAGTTGAGGTGGTGAAGAAATTTAGACATTACATCCTTCAAAATAAATTACATTTAATTATCTTAGACCTAGCTATAAAACATATGCTATGGAAGAATGAGTTGGGAAAAAAAAGAGGTCAATGGATGATAAATTTATAAGAATATGACTTGGAAATAAAGTTGTCCAAACTGGTTAGAGAATAAGGCCTTACTCATCTAATCATAGAGAGATATCTAAGGATTACAATACACCAAGAGGACCAAAATAGAGTAATACAATAAGAATGGTATGCTTGATCATGCATTTATTGCTCTATGGGAATGCACCTATGGGACTAAACCACACACAAAAGAGGACCATCTGATTGAGAGTGGCACAATATATTTTGAAGAAGGGAGTTATCTTTAGAAGGAACCATGAGGGAATATACCTCCAATAATTGTCATAAGAAGAGGCCAAAGAAATAATGGAATTTTTTCATGAAAGATTAGGAGCTAACCACCCTATATCAAATTCCATTACACAAAAATTTCTATAGGAATTCTACTACTAACCCACATTGTTAAAATATATTCACACGCATGTCTACTTCTACCATCAATGTCAGTCTTTTACTAAAAGAGAAACCCATGCAACAATACCACTACATCCCATTGTGGAGTATACACCATTTACAAAATGGGGTTTAGATTTTTTGGGCATCATCAACACTAATTCATTAGTCATCCATAATTTTATCCTCACAAGCATAAACTATAAAACAAGGTGGTTTGAGGAAGTCACAACTAAAACAAGCACCATTTATGAAGTCATCAAGTTCCTAGAAGGTACCCTAACCACCTATTTTAGGGTCCCTATCTCTTTTTTATGTGGTAATGTTCCATACTTTCAATTTATAGAATTCATAAAATGGACCTATGATAATGGAATCATATTAAGGTTCTCATTCAATAGCTACCCATAAGAGAATGGATTGGTAGAGTCTAAAAATAAGAATTTAATAGATGTTATCAAGAAATCAGATGGAGAAAATCCTTGAAATAAGAATTGAAATAATAATGGCACTTGTTACTAAAGTTATCCTTTCCTTCTAGTTTATGTACTGAGCCAATCATGCTAGTCACACTCAAGATTATGACTTACAAGTTCATGTAATATTTCATGGAGCTAAATGATAAGGTAGATTCTAGACTCCTGAACCTAATTCAGTTAGAGGAAGCCTGAGATGAAGATTTTTTAAGCTTAGGAAACACCAAGATACCATATAAAGGTGGTTCAGTAAAAGAGAAAATATCAACACCTTAAGAATCTCTAGCCTAGTCCAAATATGGGACAAGGCTCACAAAAATAAATGCCAAAATTATAAATATGATACCCTTTGGATTGACCCATACCAAATAGCTAAAATCTTGGGTTAAAATGACTTCCATCTTAAGGATCTCAAGGGAAATAATATACCACTTCTAATAATAGGTATTTATTGAATTACTATTTGTCAACTATCCCCTCTACGATAATTTATAAGTAGTTTAAATAAGGATGGTAATGTATATATTAGATTTCGATACATATTTTACTTTCACTATACATTTTTATTTCATTGTGTGTTTCTTTGATGCCTGACCTTGTTATTATCTACTCTAGGCGGTGGCCAAATCCCAAGAAGGATTTTTGAGAAGCATGAAGACACAAGTTGAATCCTTCGATTTAAGAAAGTCAGAGATAATAATTGAAACTTTTGGCATTTCATATCTTAAAGGCCAATAATTATAAGAGAAATAGGGAAATTTTAGAATAACCCACATCTTGATAGAGCCAACAAGATACACTTAATATAACATCTCTAAAAATACTAGATTATCCAAGCACATCAAAGACTAGCTAGGTATTCAAGGCTCCCTCATCATCCTTTCACCCTTATCTTGGTTTAAAACCCTCAATGGAAAAGACTAATACAGGATAATATTTTCAAAATGAATCTTGGAAAATGATAATAAAAGCATGAAAAATATAAATTTTAAGTCTTCCTTGAAAGGGTTAGACATGCAATCTCGACTGCAGGCTTTCTAGCCTATCTAAAAATAGAGCAAATCCATAATTAGGATTGAAGGTATCTCTATCAGGGCTATGGATTCATATATAGTAGTAGAGCAATGCCCTATTCATCTCCTCTATAAACCATCAAGCTATTAATACCCTAGATGGAGCCTAATATCTAGTTCAACCTTTGTCACCTAAATATAATTTAGAATTTAATTAAAAATGAAAAATCACTTCTTGTACACATTGTTGGCCATCTATAGGGTAAAATATCCATATGCCACTTGATATTACAATACTTTAGGGCCTTATATTTTATACTATGTATGAAGCTTCCTCTTATAATTTGTGTTCTATGCAAGGAGAAGAAATTAAACTAGTTGGGCTCTAAGTGCTTGTCATCACTTTCCCCATAGAAGTCATCATTTTTTGTGGCCAACATGCCCCCTTTTCCTCAAAATAGGGGAACCATCATAAAAAAATACATGAAATATAGATCTTGAGTCTTTTCTTTTATTCTCTTTAGCTTTACTTGAGATAAAATTCTTGGAATATTATGTCTCCCTAATTTACCCAAGTAGTAACAAGCCTTATTTATTTTTATGACTAAGGTAGACTTATTATTTTATGGATTTAGGGTGTTAACATTATAGGTCAACTTTTAAAATAAGTACGTAAAGTATTTTTCCTTTCTCGGAGCAACATACCAAACACCTTTCATGTAGAATTAAAATATTAATCACAAATGAGTAAGTATTTAATGTATTGTGTCTTTGCATTTCATATTTAGTCTTTTTATGGGTTTTTAGGGGGAAAATATACTAATCATAAGTTACCACATCACCAAGTTGTCAAATTAGCCAATCCATAAATCTATTAGAGGTCTCAAAGCTTGGGAGAGGCTATCCTAATTAGAAGGTGCCATATTACCAACTTGTTAGAGTGGAAAGTACTTAGATCTATAAAATATGTCAGAGCTTGAGAGAGGCTAGCCTAATAAGAAGTCATCACCTCACCAATTTTTTAGAGTTTAGACCTATCAGAGATGATAGAACCCAATATATCTTGACATAATTAGAAATTATCACATTGACAAACTAAAAAACTAGGTAGTCTTTGGACCTATTAGAGATGTCAAAGCCTAGCCTAATTAGAAAGCATCACATGTTAGAGATGACAGATCTTGGGAAATCTTGGCCCACTCAAAAGGTACCACATCACTAACTTATTAGAGTGGCTAGTACCTATACCTATCAAATATGTTAGAGCCCATGAGATCATAGCCCACTTAGAAGGTGCCATGTATCCAATTTGTTAGAGTGGCTAGTCCCTAGACCTGTTTGAGATGTTAGAGCCAAGGAGACCATAACCCACTTAGAAGGAACCACATTTCCAAGTTATTTAAAATATCTAATCTCTAGACATGTTAGATATGTTAGAGCCTAGGAGAGACTAGCCCAATCATAAGGTACCACATTACCAAGCTATTAGAGTAGCCAGTCTCTAGAACTATCAAAAATGTCAAAGCTTAGGAGAGTTGGACCCACTTATAACAGATCACTAAGTTTTTAGATTTTCCATCCCCTAGACATTTTAGATATGTCAGAGCTTGGGAGATCCTAACCCACTCATAAGGTTCCATGTCACTAAGTTGTCATAGTATATGATCCTTGGACATGTCAGATATGTTAGATCCTAGGGGAGCTTGACCCACTTAGAAGGAACCATGTTGTCAAGTTTTAAGAGTGGCCAGTCCTTACACCTATCATATTTATTAGAGCCTAAGAGAGCCTGACCCATTTATAAGGATTCATGTTTCCAAGTTGTTAGAGTGTCCATTCCCTAGACCTATCAAAGATGTTATAACTTAGGAGATCCCAACCTAATTATAAAGTGCCACATAATGTAGTAAGGAATATGAATGGGTGTCCACATAAGGCTCAAAAAGGGTCAAAATGGGGTATAAATTGAGATTGAGAACCAATTAGAGTGTGCCACACATCCTTGAGTGACACCTCACCCTTCTTAAGGGTATGAAATAGAGTACAAAGCCATGCATAGGTGTTGACCATTATCATGAGGGTCAATGAGCATATGAAACATGGAATAAATATGGAGTTAAATGATAATCCTATAAAAGACATGAATGTGTGCATACCATGTGTTAAGTATTAACAATAATATAAAGTTGGGCCTAATTGGATAGTTTTAAAACATCTCATTTCTATTGCTAAATTTGGTTGGTGGTAGAGGATTTGGGATCCAAATTTAAATATAGATTTATAAATAAAGAGAGGAGATCCATCCAATAACTCAAATTTGAATTTTAAGTATGTGAAATACTAAATGTCATTAATATAGGAGGGTGAGTGCATATGTTTATAGAGTCCTCAGGAAAGTTCACAAATAATTCCCAATGCCTACCTTCAAGAGTACTCCAACTCTTAGAATTCTGCTTCTCATAGAGTACCCCTATGTTTCTTACCTCCTAAAATTAGAGCCTTTGTATTTCATCTCCATCATATTAAAATGGTTGCATCCTCTTCAAACCCAAAGGTTGAGTTCAAGTAATGGGATACCTATTCCTATATGTCTTGACCAAGTTCAAGAACTATAATGACTAATTCAAATCAATTGAGTAGTTTCCCATAGACTCAAGCTTTGAAAATAATGAATAATAAAATTTTGAATATACCCTCCATGCCTATAAGAAATACAAACCTCACAGGGCCCTGACTAAGCCAGAGGCATTTACCAATGCTAACTTGTTCATAAATCTTCTTCTCACCACCATCTAATTAAAGGATGGTGTCCATGACTAGGGTTTTATTTCCCAACTCTTGACACCAAATCCCTAATATCTCTAAGAACACATTTAAGGTGTATTACTCTATCCTATATTTTACCTTCAGTTATGATTCTATAGTAGTGAATACTTGGACAAAGACCTTCTAGATATATAATGTAGTGCAAGATTGACTGAGAACCCAGATGTTAAATGGGTCAACAAGGAGGATATAAATGGACACACAGTCTTCATCTTCTAGGAATAAATCCAAGTAGGAATGATTCTACTAAAATTACTATTCAAGGTCCAATACTAATTGCATGTTAATGGATTATGGGTGACCCTCCTCCATATGATCCTTAAATGGTCTGAAGTTATAGACATGGGAGTAATTATGAACTTAACTTTGGTCAATGCCATTACATATGCCCAAAATGGAGGCAATTTATATATGATGAGCTACCTTATAGATGAAGTCTATAGGATTCTCTCCTTGAAAATTTTGGCTTAGCTTATGTGGGTTATTAAGGAATTATAATTACATGTAGTCTTATACCAACTATATGCCCACTAGTACCATAGTGACATCTAAGACATTTGTGAGCACTTCTATATGATGGTCTATAACATGGTAAATAAATCCCTAATTCTTTATCTATCATAAGAAATATATGACTCCATCACCACCATCAGGGACTAATAGTATTATAGATAATACATAATGATATTAATTATAGGTGGCCTCAAGTATCCCCTTCTCTTATAATATTTCATCTTGGATCATCTGGTAAAGCAATAAATCACCTACTAGCTAGTAGAGGGTATATTTAGCTTTTACATAGGTCACCAATAGAATATGTGCCTACCACTCTTGATCTCCATTAGGCACCATATGTACAATACCTTCATTTTCCTCCATGAAATGGTAGAGGGGTGGGATTCCTTCACCTTAGGGAGAGTCAAGATCTAGTATTGGGACCCCAAGGGGATGGTGAGATCTCACCTTGTGAGGTATTCAATCTACCTTAGCATAAACTATGGTCATTAAATGGAGGATGGTGATGAGCTATAATTGGATGCTACTAATGAATAATAGGTATTGTCTTGTATTATAGTAAAGAAGAAGAAGAAGAAAGGAAAGAGGGTCCATGTAGGCCCATATACTCCCCCTCCATCACTACTCACTCTATATAAGATCTAACTCTAATTCCTCCTACCATATTTAGGAGAATTTTATAAGGAATTCTTCCACCTTCTCCTCCTTATGTTGTAGTTACATCTCTACCTCATCACGTAGACCTTGATCCTCATGCCCTAGCTCTACATCCTCTAGTTTCTCATTTTACCCTAGTTTAACCTCCTCCTCTTCTAGTAAAGAATAGTCTGGCTACAACTGATCTAGACCCATGTTACTTAGTGATAAGTATCCCAAGTGTAGGTAGATTAACCATTAGTACCTCAACCCTAGGCCACATAGAACCCAAGGTTTTATTTGACTAGTAGTCTTGAGGATATCCTAAAATTAGGATCCCATTAGGTACTAGTATAGGTTCCACACCTTACACCTCATATTTCCTCCATCTCCCTTCTACCCCTCACTCCTATATCTTTCTAGCTCATAATCATGGCATCCATAAGCTCCTAAAGTGATGCCTCCTCTTTTCCCCATTAACCCCATACATAATTTACCTAATTACCTTTCACCTTAGTCCTCCCAAGTATCCTTACCTCTTCATTCCTATTTAATCCATCCATTTAACAACTTAAAACCCTCATAGTGTTTTCTTTAGGCTTTCCTTCAGTGTAGGTACTATCACATGCATCTTCATCAACAAGCATGTCTAAAACCATCAAGAGTATACCTCCATTGGTAGGAAATATATCATTGCCTCATTAAATCATCTTAGGACCTCCCTTAGTATTTCTAGTTCCTCCACCATAATCTCCCATAGCTCTTTCTATTTTTCCTAGTCCTTTTACTACAACATCTAAAGTTGACATGGGTAAGAGGCCCATAAAAAATCAAAAGGTAGATCACACTATGGCTTCAATTTATATGCCTTTCACTCTAATTCAACCTCCTCTACTAGCTTTAATGGTTCCTTAAACCCTATAAATAGAACCTTAGTGTATTTTTCACTAGCCCCCTCTTTCCATTACCCTAAATAAGTAGGGATTTGGATTCAATGAGCCAATATCTTTCCTTATATTAAACACCCCTCTCCAAATAGTAATTTCCCCTCAAGTAGGTATGACCCATGAGAAATGGCAATCACATATGTTCTCGTTGGCCTCCCCTTTTTTCCTAATACTTTGTCTCCCATGCCCCCCTCCTCCATTACTTTCCTTATTCACCCCTTCCACTTCCTCCATTTCCTCTCTGCCTCACATTCCACCATATCGACCACCCCTATTACACTTCCCATAACCTAGGGAATATTTCCAAGGTTACAAGCACTAGAGATGACCATTTATGTTGATTCAAATGTATAGTTGAGATTTAATAGATATTTTGGGATCATAAAAAGGCCATTAACACAAAGTTTCATTCAAGAGGGAAACCTAATGGTTTAGAAAACCCATCAAGATCTATCCTCCCTCACTAGGGTTAGGACTTAAATTGGGGAAGAAATGATAAATTAGGATCCACTTTCTATTCTTTGGGAAACTCATGATATGTGGGATAAGCTCCTTGAGGACATGTAAATATAGGTTCAAATCCCAGAGGTCTAAGTGAAGATCTCCTTCCCCATTAAGCTGATTAGATAGGTCAAGGACACCCTCTTACCACTCTTATAATTTTTTAAGAATGTAGTGGAGACTATAGTTGATATCAATGTGTTTATCTAGTGGAATTAGTATTACATAGATAGGATTATATATATAGATAGAAAATGGAAGAAGTTGCTGGTGATGATTAACAAAGGCATGTTCCCAAAATTGAAACTAATACCAACCTCATAATTCATTTTGTATCAAATGTATGATAGGAACATGAAGGTTACTATGGATTAATATATATCCATGGATTTTACTATAGTTAAACCCTTAGAAAAGGGTAGGAAGAAGATATAGACCTACTTTAAAGAGGTCAATATCTCTATGTTATTCTACTAGGATGGCACCCTACTTGATAAGGGAGAATTTAGAGTCTACCTACGTCAATTTGACCAAGTTATGAGGGATAAGGTCACCAAAGAAAATAAGGAAGGGGAATAGGTGGTTTTAGATCTATCGATATAATCCATAGAAAGCATCCACCAAGTCTTTAGGGTCTATGTGTTAATAGAAGCACCCTTCTAGGTTTATCAGAGGCTAGTGACTTAAGTCTAAGTTATATTCATGGATTCCCTGATGAAAATTTATAAGTTAGACAAGGAATTTGACCTCATGGTAGCCGTGTTAGAAGTTAGAGATGTGAGATTGAAGTATTTAGGAGATGAACCTTTGCAATCACCTCTACATATCAACTAAGTGGTCCATGTAGATATTTTCATAGGTTTAATGGGAATTTTTTAAAATTTTGAATTATATTTTTAATTTTCATGATTATCCATCATGGCCTAGGATGGGAATCTCACACTATTTTTAAGTCAATCCCATCCTCATCTATATAATTAAAAGTCATATTATAATATAGGGGCTGACAAAAACTTTCTCAAAAGTGCTATCAAATTATAGCTAAGATTTAACCTAATTTTTCTTTCATCTATTTAGATTGTAGAATTTGCCATGATTGATTATTATAATAGGACTCACTTTTTTAATGAATATAATCCCTATTTTATTCAAAGGGTTTTTTCTGTGTCTCAATTATCTTTCATCTCCATGTTTGAATGCTTGTAAATACTATATTAATTGGAATAATACTTTGATACTTCATGTGTGATATGGTTATGATGTGGTTGGATATTATAATAACTATGTGATCTCTCTTATTTCTCTTCTATATTACTATTAATTTTTGTTTTAATCTACAAATTACTATTGGGTATTTATGTGTGGTTTACTATAAACTCTTAGTACTTATATTTATTGATGGCTCATATTTAAGGTATACTCCTTAGTTACTTGGACTCTTCCCACTATGTATCCTTGGAGATAGAAATTTAGTGAAACTTAGTCTATAGTGGTATAAATATGGAAAGGGCACTTGGTTCGATGATCAACACATTAAATTCATTCTAGACCTAGAAGCTCCCTTTTCTACCTTACTCTCCCTTCTCTTTTTGTCTTTGATTTCTAAGATTGAACTACCCTCTCCCCTTATATTTATAAATAGAGAATCATAATACATGAACTCCTATAAAAATCTTTGATAATTAGATATGTGTGAAAGAATTTAATATTGAAATTTTGGTGTTGATATAACATCTCTTAGAGACTATTCACATAAACTCCATTTTTGAAGTCAAATACCCAAATCCATGCCCTAGATTAATCCTAGATTAGTCTTAAAATAGAGGGGGAAAGTATGTAGTTTTCCAAATATTAGCTTATAGGGGATACCCAATCTCATGTGTATTTAATTAACCAAGATTTTGGAGTGAATAACACACTCATTATGCCCCTGCTGGATCTCTCTAACAATTACGTTGCATAATGATCAAAATATCACTAGTTTTTCCAATTTTAATTTTGTATCACTCTAAGAGTCATAATCCAAGTCTAAATAATGTTTATTATAGGTAAAAGGCATCCATTTTCAATTTTTTTTTCAATATTATAGGTATAGTCATCTACATGCATAACCATAGATCACATAATCATGTAATGAGAGAGAACTACATTAGCTTGAGGTCCATTTGGTCTATGTAGGAAATTCTTAGTTATGTGGGGTTTATTATGATATCCTAATTATCCCCCTTACCCATTTCTCCCCTTTTTAATTTTACCTCCATCTTAATCATTATGTAGGAAACAAGGGTTTTATATTTTGTAGGTTTTCCATGTGATAACACATAACATAGAATTCATCAATTAATGCTCACAAGTAGTCACATAGACCTAGATCTGTAAATAAGGTAGATTATACACTAGGACATGGATGTAGTTAGCAGATAAGAATATAATTCACCATTATCCACATCCTATGGACTTTTCCCAACAAAGTGTGAATTAGTGTTTTCTAATATGACAATGTTTGTAGGTTATTTTACATAATTTCTAGTTATAGTAAACCTGTATAGTTAACATTTAATTTTTTTAGGGATTTTTACATATCCTTGTACATATTTATTATTTTTATAATTTTTTTAATTTATGTAAATTTTTTAGCATACTATATTTTAGAACAATCAATTGAAGAATCATCAAAAGAAGGCACATCAAAGTGTTGAGAATATACTATAAATTTAAGGATCCAAATTGGTTTAACATTTCAATTAGGTGTTTTAGTGTTTTTGAAACAATTCTAAAGGTCACGATTTATTTTACCACAATATTTTCATGGATTCAAATTTTAACACTTGGTAATATAATGTCCATTTTTACCATTATGCTCACAAAATTTACCATTTTAAATAAAAGTATGAACACAAAATGTTTTTGACCAAAATAAATATTATGATTTTTAAAATAACTTTTGTGTGATGTCATTCGGTGAAGGGGAAAATATTACTTTACATTAGAGTTAGTATCATTGAAAGAATTGAAACCAAGCCCTACAAAATTTACATTAGTGACAAATGAAAGGGGTTCAACAATGCCATTTTAACATTATCCAAGACCACCATGATTATAACCCACCAAATTCATAATTTTCAATCCAAGGTTAGAAGAATGAGTGTGTAATGTAATATAGTTTTTATAAGAATCTTTCTTAAAATCATCATGAGACGTATGAACGTGTTTAAAATATGTAATTTTAGCATTGAGAGTGTTAATAAAATTATGTGTATTATCCATTTTCTCATTAAATGAGTTGTGTAATGCATTCATGGTCATTTTATGACATTCACATTGGCACTTAAAAGCATGTATTTCATTATTTTGGAAAGTAATTTTTTTGTAACATTTTTAAACGTTAAAAACAACATTAGTTTAAATTTCATTTATAGTAATTTTTGTAATACATTGACTAAAAATTGTAAAGGTGAAAGTATTAAAATATTGGATAAGTTTAATGCATAAATGATCAAAGTATTTAAAAAAATTCTTACCATTGCCTTAAATAAATGACTTTCATTGGAATAAATTATTTAAGTGTTAAAATTGCCTTACAGAGGAAAAATTCCATATGTTTTCAAAATAAAAGGAATTTAGCTCATTTATAAGAGAAAGTTTGTTTAAAAAAAACTTAAGATTTTAAATAAATAAATTGCACTTCTAAGGAAATGAAGGATTCAATGAAAGAATCAAAACTCGATTTATGATTGCATGAAAGAAAGATCAAATAAGAAATAATAATGGTCAACCATATAAAACACATGCAAAGCATAAGTTAATAATTTATTCCACTATAATATTAAAATGATACATACCAAAAGATGGAAAAATATAATATCAAACTTTTAAATACATAATGCTAAAAAAGTGTATTTTTGAAAATATAAACAAACATTATTAAAGTGATACAAAACACCTTTTCTTACACATGTTAAGAATGAACTAAATTCGCACATTTACCAAGAATAAGAATGACTTATAGCGATACAAATTCACATAAATAAGCTAGAATAATTTGAGTAAATAAGAACCAATATTTAAAATTCCAAAGAAATTATGAAAAATATAATGAAATAATAACTTATTATTCCAAACTCAGGCTAACCTAAGCATGAGTAAAACATATTTAAAAAATCCAAAGGGAAAATATAAAATGTGAGAAATTTTAATTAAAATCATGAAATAAACAAATCATGAAATCCAAGGAGAGGTTTAAAACCATAAAAATATATGTGTTAGACTACATGGTAAGTTAGAGAGAAACATAGTTGTAAAGGAATAAAATGTATAGGGGAATATAAGAACCAAGACTGAATAAATGTTAAATGTGTATTAGTATGAAAATATGCCAAGGTTAATTCATGATAATTAAATGAAAAAAAACACATAATGCATGTTATTAAATGTTTAAGAATGCCTTAAGCTGAGGGTTCACATAGCTTGAATGATTACTAAGACATCAAAACACCACCTTTTCCATATTAAAGCATCATATGGAAGGATGCAAAATAGATATACAAATACAAAAGAATAGAAAATAATAGTTATATTCAAGAATTATAATAGAGAGCATTGATAATACTACATAAATAAATACTATAATGTATTATGTTTGGAAAAAAATCCATAATTATAGCAACCACACAGTGAAAAAAATAACCAAAATATCCACTTAGAGAACTAAGATAGAATGCCAATATGCTTAAGAAGATATAAAATAACCATGAAAATTAAAAATGTATTTATTAAAGGCATATAAAAATAGGCACATGAAGGGATAAAGTATTAAAAAAAAAAAAAAAAAAAAAAAAAAAAAAAACTTAATAACTATAGTAATAAAATGAAAGTGTCCAATAAGAGCACATCACAGAGTCAAAATGCTTTGGGTTTTGTATTAAAAACCAAAAACCTCATTTTTTTTATAAAAGTTTGAGATTTTCAAGTTGAATGTAAATGAAATGCATTGATTAGAATAGTATTTTTATAGGAAAAAATGTTGAGTGAGGTAGATTAGAAAACATTTAGAGGAAAAATGCTAATATAACACTATTAATTCACCACTAAATAATTTCAAAGTCAAAATAAAGATAATTGAAACCATTTAATGATAAAAAATAAGCAATAAAAGTTTTAAAAACCTATATTTTTTAATCCTCAAACCTAAAACATCTTAAATTTTCAAACATCAAAATTAACCTACTATGATACCATGATAGAATAATCAACACATTCATAAAATAATAAATTGATAGTAATTAAATAAGTGCATATAAAAGGGATGTCACCTCAAAATCAAGCCACCATGAGATGCATGCCACAAGTTGTTAATTGGATAAATGAAATCAATGGAATAAAAACCAATGTGTCTTGAGAAGGATCAAAACAAAAATTCTCCAAATACATTCTTAGTAGAAGAAAAGAAAATGAGAAAGAGATATGGGATTCAAGTCATAATAAATTGTCTCAAGATGAACTTATATTTTATATTGAGAGATAAGAGAGATAATTAATCCCCATCATGACATAACACAACCTTCTTAAAGTGTTCCTATTGACACAAGAGATTACACCCTTAGCAGGAGGCCGAACTCCTGCCTTTTCTTCGCAACTATGGAAACTCCCCTCTCACCTGTGGGACTGGCAAAGCTGGAGGGGAGAGTCTCTAGATAAGGGCTAGCTCCCTTTGATGCATCATGTTTCTTCTAGCAAGTGCTAATACAGGTATATATACAGCTATATAATGGGGGGTGAAAAGAGAGAGAGATGCAGGAAAAACAAACCTACTCTAAGAAGGTGATACACCAAAATAAGTCAACCTTCCCACGTCCACACTCAGAATCAAACAAAGAACAACACACATACACTTTAGTCTTGGTAGAAGGACCAGGCTACAATAAAATGGTAGGGAGGTTCTCCTAAAAACACATAAACAAAGACTTCACCAAGGTGCTGTGAGATACACATTGTAAGTAACTTTCTCTATTCTACACTTCTAAGTAGAGCTCTTCTCCTATTAGCTACAAAAAATGGCACCTTGTAGATAACTGGTGTGTTGGTGTTGAACCTATGAGAGCATCAAAAGATAATTACTAAACACAAATTAACACTTAGGGCATGCACAAAATATCTATCCAAGAAGAAGTAAAACTACATTTTTATTTGATTCAGGTGGAAATTTTAGCACGGCTGCGCCTTTTAAAATGTGGAAGATCCGTACAAAAATGACAATTTTGCAATATATATGAGAAATTGGGAAGCCCATTTGGCACTCCCTCTTTACAAGTGGCCATCACATCCCTTCATTGGGAAGAAGAAGTCACTCAAAACATTAATGAGTCGTGTGCTTTGTCTACTTAAAGTCTGCATTTTAAAGGTCAAAACATAGTTTGTCCACCCATTAAATGTAAAATGGAGAAACTGATTGCATTTCTAGCTGCTTGCGTCCTCTCATGATCAATTCATAGGAACTATTTCACCTACTGGAGTCACTTCTCAAATTGGCACCACTTGGACTAAATGCTTGCTCATTTCATGCTTGTCTCCTTATCTTTTCCCAATTTTGTCTCTATCTGGCTCCCTCAGCCCTCAGGGTGAACATTATGGCAGGTCACTACATTCTGGCCCCTTGGTTAGCTCTCTTTTAGTTGAAAACAAATGGCCATTTCATTCCGCTAACTTTGATGTTCATATGACTGTCATGTTTTGAAAATCAATGGCTAGATTGTTCTATTAAACTTGACGGCCTCTAGGACGTCATTCGGTCCTTGCTAGCTTTCTTTGGGCACCTCCTTACCTTGTGCTTTCCTTGGCACCTTCCTAGAGGGAAGGTAACCCTCTGGCTTTTGAAAAAGTCCCTTTGAACTAGGTCAGAAGTCCCCTACAAGGGCACCTACCCTTCAGGGTCCTTTGGCGTGTCCTTGTTTGCCTTGGACTTTTCTTCGGGTCCCTGCGGACAAATTGTCCATGGACAATTTCCCTGGGTCTGTCTTGCCTTGTGTATTTCCATGGACTTTTGTCCATGGTCATTTTCCCATGGACAAAAATTTTGTGGAAATTTTTCCTGGCCTTTGCTTGAAGATTTGGTGTATGCGGCCCGAATTCCTTTAGACTTTTTGTCTGAAGGAATTCCTTCAGGAAAAAAGTCTGAAGGAATTCAGGACTTAGTCTATTAGAACTTAACTTACTCAAGTCCATTTTGAAGTGTCTGCACTCTGCTAGGGCATTTTGACTTGGAAAACCCCACTTCAACCAAGGGCAGACCTTTGAACCAAGCCCGTTGAACCAAAAATGGTTCAACCAAGTGCACCGATGAACTTGTGAACCAAGGCTGATGAACTTCTCTATTAAACCAAACACATTGAACTTTTGTCTTTGAACTAAGTCTATTGAACCTAGCCATTGAACCAAAAGGTTCAACGATTCAATGGTTCAACCATGAAGAATCGAATGTTGACCTCAAAGATTGACTTTGAACCAAAGGTTGCTGAAACACTTGAACTGGGGCATGAACTAATGAACCATGCTTGAACTGAACATGAACTTGTGAAACCCAAAATGACTGGTTTCAAATAGCAAGGGGAGAAGTTGAATGATTTTGGTCTATGGGCAAAAATTGGTCAACAGATTGGTGACTGATAGGGGAAGCATGCCCGCCATGCTTCGAGACTAGTTGTCTTGTGTATCCATTGGGCATGGAGTCAGATGGTAACTTTGAAAACTAGTAAATAGCTCTAATAAATCCTTAGAACCAGTCATGCAAATCTACTTCCAAGGAAATGAAAGCACACACAAGATTAAGAAAACTACTACTTGTGTAACATCACTTAGGGGAAAATAGGGAAAGAAAATAGGGGAAAGTATGTACAACTAAAAACAAACTTAGTGGCAATGCTTCAGATGTATCCCATTAACTGGGATACATAGTTCTTCACCATCCAACCTAGAGAGTTGGAATGCATTATGCTTCTTACACTGAGTAATTATGTAAGGACCACTCTATAAGGCATCAAATTTTGCATGCTTTCCAGGCTTGGCTTGATCTTCATCCCATTTTAGGACAATGTCTCCTTCAGAGAAATATTTTGACAAAGATTTCTTGTCGAAGTGTCTTTTTGTTTGTTGTTGGTGATTGTTCATAGAGGCCATAGCCCGGTCCCTTACCTCTTGGAGCTCCATCAGCTCACACATCTTGACCTCCATGTTGCTTCCTTATTTTTATTGTAGTTGGCAAGTGAGATCCAATGCTGGCAATTCAAGTGAGATGGGAAGCCTAGATTCCCTTCCATATACAAGTGTATATGGAGAATTTTTGATTGCTCTCTTTAAAGTGATTCGATCAGCCCACAGAGCTGTCTTCAGCTTGGCATGCCAAGTCCTTTGATTTTCTTCCATGGTCCTCTTTATTATCCTGATCAAATTTTTGTTTGTGGACTCAGCCAGCCCATTCCCCTATGGGTAATAATTTGATGAAGTGATAAGATATATACCATACCTTAGTGCCCATTCACTTTTCTTGGTTCCTAGAAAATCCAAGGCATTATCTGAGATTATGGTGGCTAGGAACCCAAATCTTGTTACCAAGTCCTCATAAAACTCTAGGACTGTGCTTTCATTTGCCTCTTTTAGATCAAGAGCCTTAACCCACCTTGTGAAATAGTCTGTAGTAGTTAGGACCCACTTGTGTCCAGCACTGGAGGGAGGATTGATCATCCCTATGAAATCCAGGCCCCACTGCATGAATGGTTGCCTCACTTGAATAGGCTATAGAGGCATGGCATCCAACCATTGTTTTCCATCAAAAAGTGCACACTTTTGGCACTTTCTTACCCAAGCATGGGTGTCCTTGAAAAGAGTAGGCTAGAAATAGCTAGCTCTCATTATCCTCATTATAGTAGCTCTAGGGGCAAAATGACCACCTGCTGGCCCATCATGGAACTCAGCCAATACTTTATCAGCCTGACTCAGGTCAATGCATCTTAGAAGGACCCCAGATAGATCCTTCCTAAACAATATTTCATCAACCAGGACATAAGGGAGGGACTGGAGTTTAAAGTACCATCTTCTAGTCTTATCAAGACCCTTTGGGCACTCACCAGTGAGGAGGAAATGCCTCAAGTCCAATGTCCAATCCTTTATGATAGTTGGTTCCTTAGTTGTGGCTACATCATGAATTAGCAAGCTGCCTTCCCTTCTCTGCTTCAAGTCTATAGCCAGCTATTTACACAAGCCTCTTCCCCTCACCAAATTGGTGATCTTGATGTCTACGTCATACTTCATCACTTTGGTGATCCACCGCACCCTTTTTTTGTTTAAGTCTTGATTGGTCAAGAAATCTTTGATGTTAGAATGTGGTACCATGAGGTGAATCCTATTGTTAGACAACATATGCCAAAACTTCTTTAGGCTCTGCACTACTGCCAGGACTTACTTTTCTACATACGTGTACCTGACTTTGAAGTCCTCTAACCCTTGGGTAAAAAAAGTAAGTGGTTACTCGAG
Organism: Torreya grandis; assembly: GCA_037957365.1. Lineage (NCBI taxonomy): Eukaryota > Viridiplantae > Streptophyta > Pinopsida > Cupressales > Taxaceae > Torreya > Torreya grandis. The sequence goes on along the minus strand of JARHVA010007632.1, from coordinate 474,964 downwards.
GTCATCACCATTTGTTTGGGTAAGCATGGTAGAAATCACTTATTCATTATTGAAAGTGTAGAGGTTGAAGTCTTTGTTGAAGTTAGGGTTGATCAGATTAGGAGCTTGGGTTATGGCCTACTTGATGGCTTCAAAGCTATCTTTCCTTTTTTCTATCCACTTGAACTCTTCACCCTTCCTTAGCATAGACTATCTCAGTGAAATTTAGAATGAACCTCTGAATGAAATTTATCTTGCCAAAGAAACTCTGGAGGCCTTTCTTGTGCTTTGGTAGGGACATCTCTAGGATAGAATGAACTCTCTCAAGGTTAATGGATAAACCCTCCTTGGACATGATGTGGCCAAGGAGTTTCCCCTCATGAATAACAAACACACATTTATTTGGATTAAGAGAGATGCCAAAATCCTTGTACCTTTCAAAAATCTACCTAAGGTGTTCTATGTGTTGGCTCGCTTCCTTGGAGAATACCATCACATCATCGAGGTATACCAACACATTGTTGTTTATCAAGCCTCTAAAATCCATGTCCATGGCTCACTAAAAGGTAGTGCCAGCATTGGATAGCCCGAATGGCATCTTCTTGTAGGTAAATGTTCCCTATTTAGTGGTGAAGGCTATTTTGTGTTGGTCACAACCTTGCACTAGAATCTGATTATACCCTAAATAACCATCTAGGAGGGAGAAACGCTCACTACCAATTACCTTCTAAAGGATCCACTCCATTCTTGGGAGGGGATAATGATATTTTAAAGAGACTTTATTAAGGTATCTGAAGTCAACACATAGCCTAATCTGCCCATTCTTCTTTCTAACAAGAATGATGTTGGCCAGCCATGAGAAATGTTTGATTGGAAATATAATTCTGGACTCAATCAATTTGGCCAATTCCCTTTGCATGAGGGGCTCAATTTTTAGATTGACAGGTCTCTACTTCTATGTGACTAGCTTGGCACTTTCTTCTAATTCAATGGTGTGTTGGGTGAGTCTCGGGTCGAAGCCCTTCAAGTCACTATAGTCCCATGTGAAGACATCTGTGAATTCTTGACACAACAAAATGAAAGCCTACCTTTCTTGAAGTGTGCAGACCTTTCTAAGTGCAAACAGCTTGTCCTTGAATATCTCAACCCTTTCGTAATTCTCCTCTTTAGTCATGATGCATGCCTTGTCATTTCTCAATTGGTCATCTCCATTGAAGATGCTCTCAAGTGTGACCATACCTTTAGGGAGATTATTGTTCTTCAACTAAACAATTTGGTTGCCATATTGCTACTGAAACTTTACTTGGTTTTGTGTTGCAAACTCAGCTTCTTCCTATAAGAAGAAAGCTATTTGCTGGTCATTTTCAAAAACTTGCCAATTTTCAATGTTGTCCGAGATAGAGGGCCAAACTACCACTTTCAAGTGGCACAAACCACAATCTTGACTTATTTATTTGAAGACACTGAATTGAGCACCAATCACTGCCAGCCTATCCACCTATTTATTCTATTCTCTGGGAATGGAGGCAATGTTGAAAGTAAGGAAATCTTCTAGCAAATCTCAAACTCTATGCTTATAGGACTTCAGCAAGAAATTATTGGTTAGATTTTAGCCTTTCACTTGATTTAAAATTAGTTCACTATCTCCCAAAACTTACAACTCTTTAATTCCTCTCTTTCTTTCATATTCCAATCCATGCATCAAAGACTCATATTCTACAACATTGTTGGTGTAGGAAAATTGGAAGTGAAAAGCTGAGAAGTACTTTCCTTTAAAGGGGAGACCAACATCACCCCACCACCAGCACCTAGCTTACTTTTGGAACTATCAAAGTATAGCAGCCATAGACTAGGGTCTTCCTAGCTAGCCTTCATAATATTTGGCAGGAAGGCACCTATTCATGCATATAATAGACCCCCAGGTCTACCTCCTCTATAAACTTGTAAGGATCGTGTTTGAAGTTATCATTTCCCCACTCATCCAAGAGTAGGTTTGCAACTCCTTTGAGAGCAGAGGATGGAGATTGGTCTATCTGGGACTCTTCCAGGTTGATAATAGTGTAATTGACATTCACTTCCTTGGGAAAATATGGCTCTAGATGGTCCTTGTAGAGTGGCTCAGATTCAATTTTTACCTTGGTCCCATACTTGGTTCTAAAAACTAGGTAGGACCAATTTGCTGCTAGATAGCCACCTATTTTTGATGCAAAGTCCCTGGACAAGCAAATTGTGAAATAAGGGGGAACATCCACTACCACTATATCATGGCGAATTGAGAAGGTTGGGCAAGCATGCAACGTCAAGCCTAAACCCTTCACAATTCCAACTATTTTTACAGGTGTCCCATCTAACTATAGGACTCCTTTGTTCATCTCTTCATACTTCAGTCCCATCTTGTCAGCTATGCACTTGGGCATCACTAAGGTGCTAGCCCCATTATCAATTATGTAGTTATGTACCAGGAAATCCCTAATGACCAAGGATACATAGAATGGGGAAATTTTCTCTTCCTTCTTTACCTGACCTGAAGTGGAAGGTACATTTGTCATCAAGACATTATTAGTGTTTGCTGGAATAGCTTGGTGATCCATCTCATGCACTTCTTTCTTTAGTACATCCTTCTATCCTAGAAGAGACAAAGAATCCCATAAAAAGATGTTCATATGCAGCTTCTTCATCTGGTCCACTATATTGATCTGGGGAATGCCTCCCTTCAAATTATCTTTGGGGCTAATTTTAATCTAAGCTGCAGGCTGAGGGGCTAAAAGTGCCAATGGCTATCTGAAGTTTGGGGCCTTCAAGTTTAAGTGTGGTGGAGAAGGTGCTATTGCATTTTAGGTGGTAGCCTAGGCTTCTCCCATTGCTCTTCTCTTAAATATTTTATTGGCTAAAACACAGTCAACTTGATTGCCTATAGTGCCCACATAATTCACTGAATAAAATTCCCCCTCCATATGATTCATGAGGGTAGAATCCAGCTGGGCCTGATTTCCACTCGTGATACGTTGAATTGAAGCCTTAAAGACTTGGGAATGAGTAGTTGGTTGATTTTCTGCATTTTGGAAATAATTCATCATCTCATTTGTGTAAATAGCCTATTCTTGAACATATGCCATGGTTGAACAACTTGGTTGCTCCTACACTAGATTATTCTGAACTGGTACCATAACTTTAGATGATGAAAGGGGGCTTGTGTTGTAGTTTTGAAATGGCCTAGTTTGAGTGAGCTGACCCTATCCCTAATTATAGTTTTGAAAAGGGGGTCTAGGAGCTTGACCATAATGATGGTATCCTTGATTCAACCTATTGTTTTGAGCTTGCTACCTCTTGAGAGCTATAAGTTCATTTGACATGCTCTGCAACAGGCTCTTAACCTCATGGAGCTCATTGGATGAAATAGTAGCTAGTTTTTCAATGCTAGGTAGAGGAGCCAATGTAGTAGCAATTGTCTAAATTAGGGGCAGCATTTCTGAGAAAAGTGGCATGTGAGGCCTAGGGGTGATTTTCCCAACTTGGACTAAGCAATTTTTGGCTACTATGGCTATGTCATAAGCAGTAAGTAGTATATTCCATCCCATGGATTGTATCATCATATCAATATCACTATTTAATGCCCTTAAATAATACAAGAAAGCATAGCTAGGAGTCAGCCTTACCAAGATGGGAATTCTATCCCAAGTCTTCTAAAACCTCATGTTGAAATCCTACATATACTCATGCAAAGCTCTCTTTATGGTCGTCAGTTGTTCAGCAAGCAAGAGGCCATCACTCTTTTCCCTAAAATAGTCTATCAACTGAGTGCCCAATTCATTCCAAGAATTTATTGAATTCATAGGCAAGGTCCCGTACCAGTCAAGAGCTTTGCCTTTTAGAGACAATGCTAGCAACCTGATGGAAATATTTTCCTCGGTGACATTGTGAATATTTCAAAGATTGGCAATATTCCTAATGTTCTCAATGGTTGTAATGGGTCCCTCTCCATCAAAAGAAGGCACATTCTTTAAGGCTATTCTAGGGATAGGATCATAGCATTGGAGATTCAAGGGGCTTTGACCATGAAAAGTGGCAAAAGGCAATGCCATAGCTGGGATGGGCTGTAATTGAGGCTCTACTACATATGCATCTCTTACAACAGGTTTAGGAGGATGGCTTGTTGGATAAGGATGGTTCCTCTCAAATCTTAACCTTTTGGTTGAGTTCAAAGGCAACTCAATGAATTTGATGGGAACCCCTTTGGAAGCAAACCTTGTGGTGACCTTAGGCATAGAAAATTAAGAAATTGGTCTTAATTGGAAAACTAAAAGCTCTTACTAGTGGAGTCACCAAATGTTGGAAAACTTTGAAATGTTGTAACAAGACCAACATCAATCCTGTAACCTTACTAAGTTGTCAAATTTGGGTCCCACCAGGCGTGCCAAAACTATTGATGCAAGAGATTACACCCTTGGCAAGAGGCCAAGCTCTTGCCTTCTCTTCACAACTATGGAAACTCCCCTCTCACCTGTGGGATTGGCAAAGCTAGAGGGGAGAGTCTCTAGATAAGGACAAGCTCCCTTTGATGCATCATGTTTCTTCCAGCAAGTGCTAATACAAGTATATATATAGTTATATAATGGGGGGGGGGGGGGTGAAAAGAGAGAGAGATGAAGGAAAAACAAACCTACTCTAAGAAGGTGATGCACCAAAATAAGTCAACCTTCCCACGTCCACACTTAGAATCAAACAAAGAAAAACACACATACACTTTAGTCTTGGCAGAAGGACCAGGCTATAATAAAATGGCAGGGAGGTTCTCCTAAAAACACAAAAATAAAGACATCACCAAGGTGTTGTGAGATACACACTGTAAGTAACTTTCTCTATTCTACACTTCCAAGTAGAGCTCTTCTCCTATCAGATAAAAAAATGGTGCCTTGTAGATAACTAGTGTGTTGGTGTTGAACCTGTGAGAGCATAAAAAGACAATGACTAAACACAAATTAACACTCAGGGCATACACAAAATATCTATCCAAGAAGAGGTAAAATTGCATTTTTATTTGATTTAGGTGGAAATTTTAGCAGGGCTGCACCTTTTAAAATGTGGAAGATCCTTACAAAAATGACAAGTTCACAATATATATGAGAAACTAGGAAGCCCATTTGGCACTCCCTCTTTACAAGTGGCCATCACGTCCCTTCATTGGGAAGAACAAGTTGCTCAAAACATTAATGAGCCATGTGCTTTGTCTACTTGAAGTCTACATTTTAAAGGTCAAAACATGGTTTTTCCACCCATTAAATGTAAAATGGAGAAACTAGTTGCATTTCTAGCTTCTTGCATCCTCTCATGATCAATTCGCAGGAACTGTTTCACCTGCTGGAGTCACTTTTCAAATTGGCACCACTTGGACTAACTGCTTGCTCATTTCACGCTTGTCTCCTTCTATTTTGCTAATTTTGTCTCTATCTGGCTCCCTTGGCCCCCGAGGCAAACATTCTAGTGGGTCACTGCATTCTGGCCCCTTGGTTAGGTCTCTTTCAGTTGAAAACAAATGGCCATTTCATTCTACTAACTTTGACATTCATATGACCGTCATGTTTTGAAAATCAATAGCTAAATTGTTTTGTTAAACTTGACGGCCTCTGAGATGTCATTTGGTCCTTGCTAGATTTCTTTGGGCACCTCCTTGCCTTGTGCTTTCCTTGGCACCTTCCCAAAGGGAAGGTGACCCTCTGGCTTTTGAAAAATCCCCTTTGAACTAGGTCATAAGTCCCTCGCAAGGGAACTTGCCCTTTGGGGTCCTTTGGTGGGTCCTTGTTTTCCTTGGACTTTTCTCTGGGTCCCCACAAACAAATTATCCATAGACAATTTCCCCAGGTCTGTCTTGCCTTGTGTATTTCCATGAACTTTTGTCCACGATCATTTTCCCACGGATAAAAAGTCTGCAAAAATTTTGCTCAGCCTTTGCTTGAAGCTTTGGTGTATGCGGCCCGAATTCCTTCAGACTTTTTATCTGAAGGAATTCCTTCAGGCAAAAAGTCCAAAGGAAATTGGGACTTAGTCTATTTCAAATGAAATGAACTTTGAACTTAGAACTTAACTTACCTGAGTCCATTTTGAAGTGCCTACCCTCTGCTAGGGCATTTTGACTTGGAGACTCCCCTTCAGCCAAGGGCAGACCTTTGAACCAATCCCGTTGAACCAAAAATGGTTCAACGGCTTGGTTCAACCAAGCACACCAATGAAATTCTCTATTGAACCAAACCTATTAAACTTTTGTCTTTGAACTAAGTCTGTTGAACCTAGACATTAAACCAAAAGGTTCAACGGTTCAATGGTTCAACCATGAAGAATCAAATGTTGAACTCGAAGATTGATTTTGAACCAAAGGTTGCTGAAACACTTAAACTGGGGCATGAACCAATGAACCAAGCCTGAACTGAACATGAACTTGTGCAACCTGAAATGACTGGTTTCAAATAACAAGGGGAGAATTTGAATGATTTTGGCCTATGGGAAAAAATTGGTCAACAGTTCCTAGTGTCATTAATCCCCATAATCTGTGTGAAAATTATGAGAGGAGTTACATGTAACCTGTAACTCCAACATTACCTTCAAAATGGAAAAAATAAGTATGACACCTCATAAATACATATTAAGTGAATTAATCATCATAAGGAATGCATAATTAAATATATTTAGGATTAACCTAACCTAAATCAACTTACAAAAATATTAATATCCAACACAACTTTAGTTCATGCATGAATAATGAAAGATAACTAACATCATAGCTAATATCTATCCTAGTGTATGTCAATTAATGATAATTTCAATCAAATGTTGATATAAAGTTTCATTTAATGGTGGTGATGGATCTAAATGAGATAGTTTAAGTATTTTATCCATAGGTGTTACAATAATTTTACATTCCATGATCTAGTGAGCTTGGCCTTGGCATAATTTATGTGAGACACAACAATGTGTTATCCCTTTTTCCACATTTACAAACCAAGAAAGTAGTGCAATATCCTAATATATATCACATCAAAGGATTATTTGATATAATTCTTGGTTTATAAATAATATTTATTGAGATTCTAGTGATGACTATTGGTAAATATATACAATTACAATCATACCCCTCCATTACTCTTTGAAATATATGTTTTAAATCATAATCCATTATGAATGAAATATTCATCAATTTTTATATAATAGGCTCTAAGAGACTACTTGAGAGCATACAAAATTTATGAGTCTACACAACTTTTGTTCTTGACCAAGTGTAATTAAACCCTCTAGTTAGGTCATGTAGACTTATTTTTTTATATCTCCATTTAGAAAGGCACTTTTAACATCCATTTTATGAAATTTTCATCCAAATTATGAAGCCATAGAAAAGACCATCCTAAAACTATTTATCTTGGATATGAGGTTAAATTTCTCCTCATAGTCAATGCCATATTTTTTATGTGTATCCCTTTGATACAAGTATTTCAATTTACTTGTTAATGTTGATATCTACTTTTAATTAGTATGATGATCCTCCTTTAAAGATATGATTATTCCTTGGTGGAATATCACCATATTTCCATGTATTTTTATTCATTAGTGACTAATATAAGGAATCCATGGCCTCTTTCCAAGGTTTTGACTCTTAGGATTCTCAAACCTTTAAGGGATCAAATGATTATAAAAATATTATCATGAAGAATAGATTGATCTCTGCATGATCCATGATATGAGTCCTTAATTTCTATTGGAATGGTATATGAATACATCCAATTTCTAATATCATATAGTGTTGGTATACCACTTTGGCATACACTAAATAATAGGTGGTGGAATTGAAGGACCTAACTAACTGTCATTATTGTCCTCATCTTAATTAACACTACCAAAATTAGAAATGTTTACAAATATAATGCCTATATTAGGTGATTGTGTGGAGGGTATATTATAATCACTCCTTTAATATAATTAAAAATCCATAATAATGTGTCTTCTTAGTTTTTGGATCCATGAGTCAATATGCCTTCAAATCCTCACTATAGCTAATAATATTACATACCAAAGATTTACTATCTAGTTTTTTCTCTTTTTTTAGGTTCATGCATATTTTATTTATAACCAAAAAATGATGATGTGAAATTAAAGGCTTATTCCTAGTCCATTCTTCTTGTGGAGTAATACAATCTAGAGTTTTGTTGGGTACTCAACTCAATAGGTAGACCATCATGTGAACTACTTATGTGTAGTAAATAGAAGGTAGGTGTGAGTCCTCAATCATGTTATGCACCATTTACATAATAGTTTGATTATGCCATTTTGTAACACCATTAAATTATGGATTATATGGCTTCATCATTTATTATTAAATACCATGTGCCTTCATAAATTTAAATAACTATTTATTGGTGTATGACCCCCTCAATATAAATAGAGGATATGAAAATGATAACCACATTCTTATCTATAGTGGCCTAAAATTATATGAAGACTTTAAAATATTGAATCTTATTATTCAAGAAATATATCTACATATTATGTGAGTAGTCATCAAAACATAGGTGAAATTACTAGGATCCACTAACATTTGAGCATATGTGCCTATAAAAATTGGTATGTAACAAATCTAACAAACTAATATCCCTATATGTAATTTTGAAAAATTAAACTCTACATTATTTTACATCAAAAAAACTAGAACATATATCAATATTATCATTGAGTGAGGGAAGACCTCTGACCATATTATAACTATTAAGTGTAGTCAAGTACCTATAATTTAAGTTTTCATATCTTATATGCCGAAGGTTTTCTATGTTAATATATTTTACAACTAAATCTTGATTGACTTTGTGGAAAACATAAAGTTGAACATTTTTTTATATAGTAGATCTCTTGTATCATTTTATGATCTTTGAGAATTTCCTTAAATGGGACATATTTTTGTAGTTGTGCTGATCAAATTCAACCATGAGGTTGTCATCAAGTAGTTGATGTATAGAAAATATATTTTTGGTGAGGTCTAAAACATATAATATAGAATTTATGGCACATCCATGATAAGTGAGAGGTAATAAAATATATCCTACACTATTAACACTATATGATTTATCATCTACAAGATACACATTAACTTGACAAGATGAAGAGGTTAAAGTGGTGAAGCAATCCTTTCATCATGTCATATGCCTTGTGGCACTAGAATACACATACCATAAATTTTTTAGAGGAGGGATGTCCTTAGTTTTTTGTGTATCATAGACATAATCCTCATCGAAAGAACCATTATCTTTAACAATGTTCATATGTTGTTTCTATTATGAATACTTTTGTTTCCAAATATGTGTGGACTATGGATTGGTCTTGTGCCCTTATGGATATTTCTAGGAGGTAGGATTCATATTACTAGAGTATATTTGTGTAAAATTATTATATCATAAATACTTTAGTTCATGGTTTGTCTTTCCATAAAATTGATAAAAATTCTAAGAACAAGGTTGTTCCTATTTTAATTATGTTGATTTATATACTTAGAGGAGTGTTTGTAAGGCTTTATGGGTTCCCCCTTATGATGTGATGAAAGTGAAATTTATTCATTCTCTTAATTTATTGTGTCCATGGATTATTATTTTTATAAGATATTAACCAACATTTCAAAAGTTGGTTTAGTCTTTGATATATTGCTATATGTCAAAAAGATTTTTTAGGATAGTGAGAGTGTTACTAATATGATGGGTACTATGGATTCATTTGATGAATTATATACCAATGATAGGAGTGAGGCACATAATGCTACATCATGATGAGGAAATAATTTAAATTTATCATGTATCTTCAACATCATAGTGAAGCTCGATTTGTAGATGAAGTATGGTATTATCATTCTTAGCCTCATAGACATTAGAAAGTTTATCCTAGGCATTTTTACTATAATAACATATTGAATGTGAGGTTATAAATTATTTGACACATTGAACATAGTGATCAACTTTGACTTTTGGTTTGATTTTTTGAAAATAGTGTTGGAGGTGTGTCAGGTGAATGTGCCAGCAAAAACTAGCCAAATATTTAAATTCCAAGTGAGTTTCCATCTTGATGTTCCATGCAATATAATTATTACCATGAAGTAACTATGCTTCAAGAAGAACAAATATAGGTCCATTTCCATCCATTTGAATAATATAATATGTGGGAGATGGATTGGATCCCTATTACTCAAATAAGTTTACATTTATATAGACCACCTATATATTATAAAAAACCTCTCAATATGATCAACCTTCCTAAATACTTGATGGTACTTTAAATAATATCATATTTTTTATATATATGATGGTACATGAAAGAGACATCAAAGAAAGTGAGAGAATAGTGGTACATAGTACTTAAAAAGTAAGTGAAATGGATTCATCCTATCAATGACACCTACCTAGAAGAAAATAATTGTACGTGGCATAAATTTCATATATGCTTATAATTTCCAACCTTTAAGATTTACATATAATATAGTCATGAATGGGTAACTAAGGGAAAGGAAAAAATGAAAACTTTAACCATATTTATCTTTATAAATATAAATAGATGATGCCACATATGTTTTTTGTAGATATGTTAGGTGTTAGATTTAGTAATCTAAAGCATGTTGAATTTACATGTAAGCGAGAACTAGAGGCATAATTTATACCAAAAATTACACTTGTTTGGAAGTGCAAAATATAAAGAATTAATAATTTGATAGTTTTATGATGTTTCCATTAAAAATCCATTTTTGTGTGTTATGGGATCTTTAACCATACAATTTATCCTATTTTTGGAATTTGTGTCCTCTTATTTGACATGTTACTAAACTAATAACCTTCCAAGCTCTCTTAGGAAAATAAAATAGATGTATTTTTTGAATTTCATATTTATAAACTTTATAAAATAAAAATGCCCGAAATTTATATGAGAGATAAAAAAAACTTTGGCTAGAAACTTTAATAAATTTTTAACCAATGATAATAAACCTATGTATGCTTTAGAATGACACTCACATTATTTGTTGAGTGATTTATATGGGACTTTTTTCCACTTTTTTTTTTTTTTAGATTGGTACTATTCTCTCCCTATAACTTCTCTTTACTATGATTTTTTTTGTTCGTGGCTAAATATGGTGTACAACTTCTTCCATTACCTAGGTGATCTATAGGAAGATTGACATTCTCAAGTTGAATTCAAAATTTGGGATCCTAATAACACTTTAGAATAGTACTAGATTTGATTTAATTCACCAAAATTTTGGGAAATGTCATAGCTTTGACACCTCCCAAAATTTCTATTTCTCATCTTTCATAGTATTTCCCTTCTATATAGATTCCTAAATTTATTTCAAATGTTTATAATCTTGATAAGGTTACTCATTTATCCTCACATAGATAGGAATGTTAGGAATAAATCCTTGAACTAGTGTGGAACAATTTCACAGAATCATAATAATAATAGATATAAATAGAGATGTAAAAAGAATAGAAATAAACATGCAAAATAAGAAGACCAGATTTAACATGATTCACCCAATGTGGGATACATACACCAAGAAACACTTAATTAGATTTTATTACAAGCCAAAAGAGTACAAACCACTCTCAAATCAGTCTTCTGATAATTACAATGCACAAATATTATTTGGAGCTGCACTTAATAAACCCTCCTAAATTCACACCTAAATTCACACACTTTGTTATTTCTTATCAAACCCTTTTTCTCATGATATATTACATATGAAATATTTATCTATATATAATACATCAATAAAGTGGTATTACAAAATAATGGGTACCAAAACTGTTGACCAATTCTGACTTTTAGGTCAAAATAGGGCACCCCTAATTTAAAACCTCATTTTTAGGAATATGAAGGGGTATAATATATTGTCATAATGTGTTTTATAGGTCATTTCATGCCTCTAAATGTTATATTAACCTTGGTCACTCATTTCATTAGCCTATCATGTCATTTAGGGTCATTTCAAGGGTCTAAATGGTGCATTTAATGCTTTATACAGGTTTATTGGGAATTTTGCAAGTGTCAAGGATTTGTATCACATGCCATGTTTCCTAGGTAGTATTTAAAATCTATTATTAACTTAAAATTTTAGGTTTTCAGACAAAAGGTAGTTTTCTTGGCCAAAGAGAGAGAAATGGGCACTTGTACAACTACTTTGGGAAGTGTGCCACTTGGAAAACATGGTGGTGTGACTATTCACATACCTAAAGGTCATTACCATGTTTTAATTGAATAAATTGTTTAAAAAATGCATCTATAACTCATTTTTCTTCCTTTTCCTCTTGGCATGCAAAGGAAGGTCAACTTCAAGTGCTCAGTATGGGTCATACAGTTTGAGTTGGAGGAAATGATCTTGGAGTTGGATATTGATTTGATTATAATTAATATCCATAATAATAGTTTAAAATTTGTTTCCTCCTCATTTATTAATAATTTTTAACACACCAAGCAACTTTTTATGCATATTCAACCATGATGGGGTCACTGTTTGAGCTTATCTCAATTTTTATTGATTTTGTCTGATGGTTTTGTGTGTTTCAAGTGATTACACATGCTTTTAAATACATATAAATTCTTATTATTGTTTTGTAAATCACAATGTCTAATAAAAGCCTCTTCTAGGCTTGTAGGTGATCTAAACTAGTTTTATTCCACTTGCAACTACTTCAAGTGATTTGAAATAGATTTTATATGTGGCATGGAAGCATGAGATGTTATCTCAGAGTTTTGGATCCTTTTTTATGATTTATAAACATTGGAACTAGTTTTTATCTCATACAATGTCATAGTCATGCTCAAATGTGTAGTCCTTCCTCACTGCTAGCCCTCACTGAGATAATGACAACCTATAGGTGCCAATGAAGGTGTTGTTTAACTTGATTTATCAGGTTGTTAATAATTTTTTTTCAATTTAAGGTTATAAATTTCATTATAGGTTTTTTGAGAATCTTATCCTTGTATATTTTTTTCTCTTTCTTGCTCTTACAATCAAATTACAGTCAAACCTCCATTGAAGGCCCCTGCTACCATCACCATGCCTAGGAAATAAACTTAAAATGGTCTCAAGTATTTAGAGGTACTTATAATTGAACTTTTAAGAGGTTTTATCTTGATATATAAGAGTAAAATGAGTTTTAATAGGTCAATATAAAGTGAAGACTGAGTTTAGTGTCCCAGTCCCTAAAATGGCCAAACAAAGGCCTAGGAGGGTTTTTGAGATATCATAGAACATGTTTGTATGATCCCTAAGGCATATAATTGAATTATTAATATATTAATATCATATTAAAATGGATATAAAATTTTTTAAGGAATAATATGCATTGGATGATGGGTTTTTCAACACCCAAAAGTGCCCTCAAAGTCACTAAATTGTGATATTGATCTCTATAAGAGTTGAAAACTTGATTTTACACTTAAATTGAGGGAACCTATATCATGATACTAATTTAAAATAATAATAAATGATATTAATATAATTATTGGTCCAAATTAGAAATTAAAAGTGTGTTTCGATGCTTTGACCCCAAAACATCCCTCCCCTATCCGTATAGGCCTGGTCTTAACAAGCACCTACATCATGCTTTAGTGAAACTTCACCTTAAGTGGGTATATGGTAGTCATGTGAAAGATTTTATGTGAATTAAATGATTATATGGCACTAATTACTAAGGTTTATATGCTTCTTTTAAATCACATGACCTAGGAGAGCAAAAATGTAGCTACATCCAACTCAGAATACACAAACACAGTCAGGTGAAGGGCATCTTGGTAGTGAGAGAAGTGTGGGATTTGAATCTCATTTAAAATTTATAAATATGAATTTTACATATGAGAGTGACAAGTTAATTAAATTATCTCCTTGGAAACTTAAATCATCATGACTCAAGCCTAAATAGTCCTACAAGCAGCCCTAATGTACAAAAACACAGTCAAGGAAAACTTGGTTAAGGTGAAAGTAATCATGGAATTAAATTAGTTTGAGGGATTTATTGGTAAAATAAAATAAAAATTGGGTCCTAATGACCTGAATTTTTTTTAATATAATACCATGAAAACCAACCCAAACCCAAAACACCATCAAATAGGGGTAAAGTATGACTATGAAAGTCCAGGTAGGCAAGGGTATCTTCCTTAAGGACCCCAAGAATGATTTTATGGTTTGAAGGCTTTATAAGTGAATTTAATAATGAATAAAATAATATTAAATAATAGTATCATGATTAAGAGTCAAAAAACATCAAATAAATCTTCACCCATAACTTACAATTAGGTCTATAGGGTTTGTCTCAATCCTTAAGGGCAGAAGCCTAATCTTGAGACTAAGGATAAACCAATGCAAAGAGGTGAGTTAGCCTTGAAAAATGGTAATTTGGAAATATTAATTAGATTTATAACATAAAATTATGTTTTAATTATATTTAAAAATCATAAAAAAGATAAAATAACCTACAACCATGCATATAACAAGGCTCTCCTCTCCTAGGTAGTCATAGGCATGTTTGAGTTTCCAAGAGCAAAGAGATGTTTTAGGAGAAAAAATGGGATAGATATGGATTTAATAAGTTATTTAATTAATTTATAATTATTTAAATTCCCTAATAAATCTCAATGAAATCCATTTCTTTTCCAAGTATAATCCATCCCTTACCCACCTCAAACTATGTTTTTCCCAAAAGTCTACCTTGCAAACATGGAGAGTTAGAGGACCGAATAGAGGAGTTGAGAGATAAATTTTGGTAAAGAGTAAAATTATGAAATATATAACAATATAAAATAATAATATTTTATTATACAATATTTAAAACACTCAATATTTTGTCCCAGAGTAGGGGCTATTTTAGTGTGCATGAAGGTGCCAATTTTGGGAAAAGTGATGAAATGTTGAACCAAAAGGATATAAAGGAAAAATTTATTATTTTATAAGATTTATGGGACCCAAATAAATATATTAAACCTTAATTTAAGGTCTTAAATTATATATGTTGTTCCAACCAAGGAGGTTTGCATGCATACCTAATGGGAATCCTTAGGCCTAAAGGCCCAATTGAGGGTCATATACATTTTTGGAATTTTCCATGCATTAAAATTGGTTGAAACATGATTTTATGGGTATAAAAGATGTTTTTGATCCATCAAAATTCATAAAAATCCATTTAAGTGTTATGTTAGGTCTCAAATGACAAGCAAACCTATTGGCAAGGTCTAGGCCTAGTGCCAAACAAGGAAAAGTTTTCATTTTTGGATTTTGAGGAGATAATATAATGATGGGAACATGTTTTTTGGGTTAATATAAAGTTTTTTGAGCCATATTTTTACAATAAAAATTCATCAAAAGACTAATTCTTGGCTTTGAGGCTCCTAAACCCTCACAAAATGCACTATATGGCATGAATGGTCATCTTGGAATGCTGATATATTTCATGAGCATTTACATGAGACCTAGAAATATTATAGGAAGTTGAGGGGGTCCTTAAGAAGCCAAAATTGGAATTTTAAAGGAATTAAAATGAGCCATATTTATAGACAAATGCTAAGAAGGTTTGTCACTCTAAAACCCTCCAAAACCCTGTTTGAGACCTAGAGGTGAAAATGAGCCTAAATGTGCCACTAGATGGAGTAATTTAGACCTAAGTTATGAATATAATTTGTTTAAACTCCATTATGATCATAGATATGTAATTTTTTGTATGAAATTATATGGATCAGAGGAAAACATGGATTATTTTGACCATTTTTAGTGGTGTAAAAGATACAAGAGGAGTTAGGAGATAAAATTTTTTTGGAGGAATATTTACACTTGAGATAACTCTAAAAATTCACCTCATCTCATGAATAAACCTTTAAGTGCTTCAAATAGGTCCTTACTTTTAGCTAGTCAAAACTGGCCTAATGCACAAACTAAAGACAGGGTGAGAATATTTAAGTGAAGTGATTTTAAGGTACCCATGATGCTTCCAAGGTCATGGAGGGTATTTACAAATTTCATTCACTCCCTCCCATATATTTTCATTGACAAATAATTCTAATTTAGAAGCCAAGTGTGAAGGGTGAATGGAAGGGAAATTTTTATGATAGTAGATGATGATGGCTCTCTATCAATTATTTATAGAAGACAAAGCATGAATAAAATGAATTGATATGAATTTATGATACCCTCCACTTACAGCTCAATAATTTTACCTATACTAGATTAGTTACAAGACATTCAAATAGGCCAAATTATGAAGGTAGTTTTTCTATGCAAAGATAGGAGTTTTATGGCATTTTGCCTAACTTTGATGACTTGGATTGACACTTGTTGCTCCTAAACTTGAATTATTCAACCCATATCCTCTTCCCATTCATGGAAAACTAAAATTATTATCTTGACACATGTCCAAGTGACCCTTAGACTTCTCTCTCTCTCTCTCTCTCTCTCTCATCTCTCTCTCTCTCTCTCTCTCTCTCTCTCTCTCTCTCTCTCTCTCTCTCTCTCTCTCTCTCTCTCTCTCTCTCTCTCTCTATCTCTATCTCTCTCTATAAGAGTTGGCCATTTTGGCATTATATAGATCTCTCTACCTGGGTATGGTGAAGCCCTACAAATTTTTTACCTTAAATGAATAAAGATAATTTATTTACCTCATTAAAATATTTCATTAAGTGTAGATTCTTTGTATTAGTATTTTTCAAGTGTAATTTCCATTTACCTTCACATTTTGATTCCATTAGTACCTAGTGTATTATGATTTCCTTCTTGCAGGTCAATAATAAGTGTCTAAAGAGAATGTAGGTGTAAGTGAGTAGGATAATAAATAGAGTGTCTTATAATTCCCATTGTTTAGTTCCTCCTATCTTATGCCATCTCCAAGACCCCATGTTGAAGCGTTGATGTGAGAGGAGAGATTGATGTTGAATGAAGTGTATGTGCTACTTATCCTTAGTTTCAAGTGTATGTTAATGGTATGAGTATGGAAAATACTTTGGTGCATCACCCCTAGTAGAATAGGTTACTTTTATTTATTCTAACCCTTTTCATCCCGCAAAGTTTTTAGTAGTAGGAACATGAGCTTAAATGATGCATCAAGGGGAGTTAGACCCTAATCTAGAGATCCACCTCCTAATAGGGATACTCAAAGCCCTGAGGTGGTTCCATTATTTCACTTGAAAGAGGAGAAGCTTATCCCATCACCTCATTGGGTGCAAGTTCAAGTGACAACAAAAACCATGGGAAAAATCAACCCAAAATTATTTTCCATTAAAGGGGGTCTCAAACCACAACAAGAATGAATATAGAGTGTACAATACATTTTAAATGTATAGTATTTTAAATACATTATAATTTATAAATAGGCTCCACAACCAAACAATCTCCCACTTGGAAACTAATTTCCTCTGATCAGGCTTCTCAACCCTTCACTATCAATTGTGAAGGCCAACCCAAATTGAACATAGCTTCAATTTCTCCCTTGTGACCACCTTTGACATCATGTCTACAAGATTTTGACTAGTATGTATCTTCTCTAGCTTCAACTTCTCTTCTTCCAAAGTTGTCTTGATGAAATGGTAACTCAAGTGTATATACTTCATCCTAGAGTGGAAAACAAAGTTCTTTGCTAGATGTTTTACACTTTAACTATCACTATATAGCTTCCATTCCTTTTACTTATACCCCAAATCTTTAAGCAACAATTGTAACCAAATAATTTCTTTGCTTACCTTTTTGGCAACAACATACTCAGCTTGTGTGGTTGACAATGCCACAAGTTTTTGTAGGCATGAAATCCATCTTATTGTTGTGTCACATATAGTAGATACATATCCTATTTTACTTCTCTTTATATCTAAATCTCTATCTATGCTTGAATCTACATAACCATTAAAAGTGGTGTTTAATCCACCATAGCTTAAAACTATCCCCACGG
Organism: Torreya grandis; assembly: GCA_037957365.1. Lineage (NCBI taxonomy): Eukaryota > Viridiplantae > Streptophyta > Pinopsida > Cupressales > Taxaceae > Torreya > Torreya grandis. Next base: position 457,043 of record JARHVA010007632.1, on the reverse strand, counting down.
TCCTTTTAAATATTGAAGGATCCACTTCATTGCCTTCCAATGTTCTCTACCTAGATTACTCATGTACCTAATTACTACTCCCATTACATGGACAATATTTGGCCTAGTAAACACCATCGAATACATTAATATTCCAATAGTTAATTAGTAATATACATGTGACATCTGGATTCTCTCCTCCTTTATCTTGGGACACTACTCCTTTGATAACTTGAAATGACTAGCCAAAGGAGTCCCAACTGATATAACATCCTACATACTAAACCTCTTTAAGACCTTTTTAATGTACTCTTCTTTGGACAAATTTACCTTTCATTCCTTCCTATCCTAAGTTATTCTCACACTAAGGATTTGTTTTTTTGCTCCAAAACCCTTCATAGCAAAGCAATTATTAAGTTATTCCTTGGGTACCTTTATTTCCTACATGTTCTTACTTGCAACCAATATGTCATCCAAATACATACATAGGATAATGTAATCACCATCATAAAACTTATTTATATATATGAACTGGTATTAATGACACCTAGAGTATCCTTGCTCCATCATAAAACTATCAAATATCTTGTACCACTATCATGGAGCTTGTTTGAGGCCATACAAGCTCTTCTTCAATTTTCACACCATTTTATTCTTTTATATGACCTCATATCCCTATGGCTAATCCAAATATAATTAATCCTTCCAAATCACCATAAAGGAACACAATATTCACATCCAACTACTCTAAGTGAAAATATTTCACTGCCACTATCCCAAGAATAGTCCTAATAGAAGTCATCTTTACCACTGGGGAAAAAATCTCATTGAAATCAATTCCCTTCTTCTATGTAAACCCCTTTACCACTAACAAAGCCTTTTTTCTTTTCTTTCCTTAATCATCTTCTTTAACATTATACACCCACTTGTTTTACAATACTCTCTTACCTTTAGGTGGGTTTACCAAATCCCAATTCTAATTTTCCATGAGAGACTAATGCTCCTCATCCATAACTTACTCCCACTTCTTGAAATTTACCTATATTTATTCAAATAATTTTGACTCTCTATTCTCAGTGAGTAATAAATAATTAAGATATGGATAAAAATTTGTAGGTTCCCTTCTTACCCTAGAAGACCTTCTCACCATAGAAGTTAGGGGTTCTTGTGGAGTAGGTGCCTAAACTACTTGCTTGGACACTTTATCATATGCAATGTCCTCTAGTAATGTTTAATATTTTTTATAATCCTATAACTATTATTTATACATGAATTTTTCATTAAAGACAATATACCTAGACCTAAATATTTTTCTTATCCTTAAGACTCCAAATCTAGAAACCAAAATCATCCTCACCATAGCCAATAAAGGTGCATTTTTTAGAATTAGCCTCTAACTTGGTCATATCATCCTTATCAATATGAATGAAGGCTTCATATCCAAATATTATAAGAAATGAATAATAAACCTTCTTATCAGACCAAGCTTATTTAGGTATGCCTCCATCCAAAGAAGATGAAGGACCTCTATTTATCATAGATATAGTTGTGTTGATTCCTTTTACCCAAAATTAAAGAGGTAGTCTTTCATGCAACCTCATTCTCATAACACACTTTATTATAGTATAATTCATCCTTTCTGACACTCCATTCTATTATGGAGTTATTGTAACCATCCTCTATCTATGAATTCCATTCCTTAAATAGTAATCAAAAAATACATTGCTGCAATATTCCCTGCCATTATCTGACCTGAGATATTTTAACTTGAGACTTATTTCATTCTCAACCATGTATTTCCATATTTTAAACATATCAAACACATCATATTTTCTCCTAGTTCCACACACCCAAAATTTTCTAGTTGCATCATCAATAAAAGTGACATAATAAGATGATGCACCAATAGAAGATACTTGAGTTAGCCCCCATACATTTGAATAAACTAGATCTAACTTATTCTCCTTCCTTATAGGTCCAACCTTGATAAACTTCACCATTTTCTATTTTAATTACACGCAATTTTCATAGAAATCTAAATTAGATCCTTTCAATCTAGGTAATCGATCCTTAAAAATTTGCATACCCTTTTGGCACATGTGATTGAGCTTGTTGTGCCACAAAGTTGCATTTGTATCTATAGTAACTAAATTAAAATAATTAGCACTACTTGATAAATATAGGTTACCAACCTTCTTACCTCTTGATACCATAAGAGCACCCTTGGTCACATTCCAATAATATACTATAAATGTCACCATGCAACTTTCACTACCTATCTATCCTATGGATACCAAATTCAATCTCAACTTAGGCATATGTTTGAAATCCTTTAGTAGCCAATCATTCTCATTCTGCATCTTGATCTAAACACTTCCTTTTCCTACTATTTTGCAAGGCTCATCATCACCAAGGTAAACATGTCCAAAATCCCCTTGAACATAGTAAATAAAATAATGCCTATATGATGTAGCATGAAAAGAAGCCCCTAAATCTAAAACCCAAAACTTAGTAATATTATCAATTAAGAGAATTAATTCATCCTAGCAAACATTACCTATTTCCACATTCACCTCCTTTGTGTCTTCCTAATTTATGTTCTTATTTTGAAGAGACCAATAATCCTTCTTTGCATGCCTAGTCTTTCCACAATGCCAACATACCATCCTAGCCCTTGATTTTGACCTTCCAAAACCATTTGAATTTCCATGATTTCCTTTTCCTCTAAACTTTTGTCTCCCTCTACTCTCCACCACCAAAAAATCACATGAAGTATAAATCTCCTCAAGTCTTTTCCATCACATTTCTTTGTTAAGGATTACTCCTATGACATCCTCAAACTTCAACTTGGCATTATTAGAGACCGAGTTGCTCATAGCCATTACCAAGTTATTCTTACTCTCTGGTAAGGATCAAAAAATAAGTAAATCCATAAATTCATCATCAAAATCATTTTTTATAAAATTCAACATAATCACAACCATATTTAATTCATTCAGATGATCAACAACTAAACCATTTTTAGACATCTTCATATTAAATAACTATTTCATTAAAAATATTTTATTAGATGTAGAGGGTTTCTCATATAGCTTCCCTAATTCATTCATAAGACCTTATGTTGTCTTATCCTATGATATATAAAATGAGACTAAAGATGCAATTCATAACCTAATGGCCCCAAATGCTTTTCTATCAAGTAGCTCCCAAGCCTCATCTATCATACTCACTAGTTTCTTTAAATTTCCTCCCAATGGAGCATGGAGATACTTTTGATAGAGATAATCCTCCATCTACATCTTCCATAAACCAAATTTATATCCATTGAAATTTTCAACCTTTGATCTATGATCATCAGCCATAGTTCCCACTTGAACTAATAACCCTTCTTATGATTCAACACTTCAACAAATACAACGTGTTACTCTGATAATAGTTATTAGGAATAAATACAAAAATCAATGTAAAATAATTACATAGAATCACAATAATAATAGATATAAACAAAGATGCAAAAATAACATAAATAAACATGTAAAATAAGAATACCATATTTAATGTGGTTTACCCAATGTGGGCTACATCCACCAAGAAACACTTGCTCAAATTTTATTACAAACCATAAGAGTAAAAACCACTCTCAGATCAGTCTTCTCACAATTAAAATGCACAAATATTGTTTGGAGTTGACATATAGAGTGTACAGTATATTTGAAATGCATAGTATTTGAACTACACTATAATTTATAAATAAGCTCCACAACACAACAAGGATGCCATCTCTTTTCTACTTCAATTGTGCTTCTCACAATGGTGATTTTATCTCTCAAAGTTCACATTATAGGCTATAAAGATGTTGTTGGAAGGGATATTCAATGCCTCCTCTTAATTTGGGTTATTTTTAAAATTATTTAATGAACCTATTGATGAATATATAGTGTGGTAAAAAATATTAAATTTACCAACTTTCTATGCCTATGTGTACAACTCAGTGCTCATTGGTGCATGGTTTGAGATTTTGAGAGGCATCAAAGAATAGATTTAAGAATTATTTTGAATGGAAAATGCCTTATAGATATATGAAATTATTAATTATAAGCATGTTAAATATATAAAAAGTTGTCATACCAATTATGTTCATGCACATAGTTTTACATTGATGAAACAACATCCCAAGTGAACTAAAATCTTATAATTTTTGAAAAAGAATGGGGGTGAAGAGGAATAAGTTAGGGATTTAGGGGATAATACAAAGTTAGGAAAAAAATTCACTAGATATGAAGTAGATAAGTGCATGGGTAGACATAAGTATCAGAGTACACACAAAGGACTATATAAAGTAGAGATCATGTGAGTAAATTTTGTGAAGCAGTGTGAAAGGGATATAAGGAGAGTCACACACTAGGATAATGCATATAACATAGTCAAACAACATTAGGTTTTGAGGAATGTAATGGAACAAAGGGTGGGTAGAAGAAGAAGTATCCTATAATAAATAAATAATGGATTGGAGTGAAAATTAAATGACACAAAGCTTGATGACAAAAAAAGGAAAAAAGGGTCAATCATCTAGGTGTAAAAGTGACACCTAACATAGTTAAGACTAAAAGGATAGTGAAGGACAACAAATATACTAGATATATCTAAATTAAGTACTATTAATACCATGAGGATATAGGATTGACTTAGATACATTATTTCTTTAACCATAAAATATATATGGGGGATATAGGGTTAAATGGGGAAGAGATAGCCTAGGTCACAAGGATGGTAAATTATCTCTAGAGTAGGCCATTTGTTAGTGAAACTTAGATAAAACATATAATCAATTTATTGTGTTGATATGCTAAAGATACAAAGTACAACCATGCTAGATATTGAAATGATAAATTAAACAAGAAAGTTAGTTGGTTATAGTGATAACACAAATTTGAATATAGGACAAGTAGTAAGTTGAATAGATATACATTTTAGACTAGTCACCTCACTCTAAAAGTTTGACCTCTATATGCATAGAAATTTAAGTTAAATTGGGATGGTTATGTTGATACTACAATATAAATCATACATATGTGTATAGGATGGAATATATGATAAAACTAGATGTGACCACTTGTATGATTTTGGATTCTGTCAATTTCTACTTTGGTACATTCATATATGCATTATGGACTCTCAAATTTTATTAAATGATAAAAACCTAGTTCTTAATCTCCATAGTTGTTGGGGGAAAATGGTTAGTGGGAGCATAATGACAATATTCCCCAAATACCACTCTGTATAGAGCAATGCCTACATATTCAATAATTTGAAGAGGACCCTAGATTTATGTAGTTATCCCCTACATGTTGGATTGTGTGTGAATCATGTAATGTGTGATAATCAAGCACAACATTGACCTATAATTTAAATTGAAAAATATAAATATTAGAATGATCCTTCCATACTTTATACATGTACATGTGATTTCCCTATGGTTGATATGGAAATAGGAGAAAATACGAAAGTTTATCTCACTTAAATTCTTGATAGAATGCTTTTGCTAAGTTATCTTATGACTTGCTAGGTATTTTCTTGATTTGTCTAGTTGAGGAATGACTGAGGGTTTATGTTATATTTATACCAATAACTTTTGAGAATATATTTCATTAAACCACTTAGGCTAACCTTTAGGATACATTTCATTTACAAATTAGATGAATTTAGGGAACTGGGCACTTGTATTAGAATAGGGAACTTACATTGATATAGGTGTCTTACATAGGATGAAAGTCTCCAAGTAGTTGGAAAATAGGTACATGTCCAAAAATAATAGAGATGGAACATAAGTAGGTTTATAATATTTTTGGCAAGATAGAAGGTCTGATTCACCAAAATAACATTAATCAGACTAAGAGATAATAAATGAAGCATAGAGATATAGTGTATGCAATATTTTTGAGGATAAGATAGGTATAAAATCTAAAGGTACATCCATGATATGTATTTACCAAGAATATGAGACTGATGTGTGGTATAATTTATAAATAGTGTATACACTATCCTAGTGTAGGATTTTAAAACTGGGTTCTAAACCTAGTGTCCTGGTAAATATAAGAATCCCAAATAGATACACCTATAATCAACCTCAAAACCTATAATTAAGAGTGTTTGGCCCAAAAAAAAGATTTTTTTTATTACCAAGGTTGTTGACAATTGGTTGAGTAACCATTATGATTTAGTGGCTAAGAAGTGTGAGATAGGGTAGGGGCCCAAGGGCCTAACCCTACTAAATCATGAGATGATTGAGTGTGATAGATAATAGAGTTATAAGAGCTATCAAGGGAGACCAAGATCCCTATTGTAAATCTATGAAGTTTTAAATATCATGTGTCCTATTTTAGATAAATAAAAATAAATTATATTTTTTAATGTTTTAGTAGTTGTTAGATGCATGGTGAGGTTTATATTCACTAGGAATATCCCATAAAGTAATACATCAAGTGGTATCATAAAAATGCCATTAAATTTTATAAAATATGAGGAGAATATCATATTATCAATGAAGAAATAAAGAGATGTAGTAGGAAGGATGAATGATAGAAATGTTAATTTGAGCTAGTCAACAACACATGAAGATTACTAAGAGGTATTGTAGATTGGTAGACCATTTAACCATGAGGCAACTAGTGAGGAGAGTTATGTTAAAAGGTGAAGATTAGTTAACCACTAAAATTTAAGGTAGTTATTAGAGTGTAAATAATTTTCCACCATAAATAGTTAGATAAAAAGGTGATGAGTGGGATAATGACACTCAAGGTATTAATTGTATATAATCATAATTTTTTTTTATCAAAAATGGTTTAAATATCTCAAAACACCTACATATGTTTCCACTTGTGAAGAATAATTATGGTTAGCCAAGAGATATATCATTGATTGCCCACTGAATGTGAGGTAGTTAAGTGGGAATAAAATGAAATATAAGAGCATGATATAATTTTTTATTAGAGGCAATAAATGCAATATAAATTTGAAGATAAAAAATTTATAGATTTCTTGTAATGGGGCAGTCAAGAGCATAAAATGATAAATAACAATGGGTATAATAACCTATAAAAGGTAGCCTAAGAGAATAGGTGAAGGAATAAAAAAATTGAGTAGCTAGGGAGAAAATAATATTAAAATAAGAGTGTTATGTATAAGATGAAAAAGAGTGTTGTTTATTAATTGAGGGTAGGTAGTGGAATAAAATGCTAAAAGAAAATGCATGCATTGCAGAAGATTACAATGAAGTCTCCGTAGAGATTCAAAGTACTATGTCAAGCATAGGTGGGTAGAGAACTAAGAGACTAATAAATTAATTGATATATATTTAAATTATTCCATAAAGTGTGGATGGGTGGAGGATAAAAATTGTAATATAAGGTGTGGACACTATAGATAAGAACAACATAAAGAGGAACCGGCCTAAAAATAAGAGGAAGTGGGTCAAGGATGTAGAACATAGTTTTATGTTGAAAAGTGTAGGGGAATATATATAAGATAAGAGTGAATGGATAATAATTTAGATTATTTCACCTAGGACATGTATAAAATTTTAGGAGAAGAAGATATGGCAAGGTAAGAAGAGGAAACATGGGGTTTTCACACTACTATACCAAGTAAATAACAAATAGTCCACCTTAAGATAATATGAAGTCACTATAACACTCAATAAAAGTATCCTATCATGATAAAAACTAATATATATATATACAAGTCAACCTTTAATATATGTTGTGGGGTAATATGGAAACCAATGTAGAAGGCGAAGGGTGAATAGGTGAGAGATGTGCAAGAAGATCACACAAGTAAGAGGGGAGAATAAGAGTAAAGGAAGCACAACCATTCTAGTGATTTTCATGTAAGATGCACTAAATTAATGTTCAAAAATCATAACCAAGAGATTTTAAGTGTAATAGGTATAAGGGTGAAATGAAAATACCTTAGGATAGGGAGATATAGGAGATCTTGTAGTAGTCACCTGAAGTTGAACCCTTTTTTTTAGAGATAGCTAGCAAAGAGCAAATATGTCAAGAATGAGAGGATGAATATTCAATAAGTTAGAGATAATATACATGAAGATGAGAAGCTTTAATGAAGAGAGATTGAATAAATTAGACAAGTGTCTGAAAGCACAATTTAATAAAGGATATACACGTAGTAAGGAACCAACACAAGTCATTTAAATTCCAAAAAAAACACACAAGTCAATTTAATTATTACAAAGGAAGTAGGTAAGAGAAATTATGGATAAATGAATAATATATAAGATGGAGTAGACAAAGGTGTTGTGAGAGAGAATGCTAAGGATTAAGATTTGATGGTGTGCAACTAGAAGCTAGCAGACCACCAAACTATTGAAGCATCTAATAGATTAAATGAAACTATAAATAATTCATAGAATTCAATAAAGTCTAGAATATACTTGAAGGATATAATTCACTATTGTATATCAAGGTGGAGTGAAATATAAATTTATGTTCTAGAGGAAGATGTTAGTGGAGTCAATTTTAGCTAATCATTTACCTAATTGAGGCAAATAACAAGAATCACAAAATGAATTAGAGGCTAAAGGGAGGATTTTCTTATAGAAACTAGAGGCTAAGATATCACTAAAATTTTAGGTAGTTATAAATGGAGGAAAAAATTATAAAATGTGATAAGATGAACAAAAGAGGAATCAAATTTTAGCATTACCAAAACTATCAGATCACCAAAAAATAATGTAGCTAGTAAGAGAACAATTTAGAGGATGCACTAGAGGAGAAATAATTAAAGTTATAAAGTTTGACTAAGGGAGTGATTTGTTGCCTTATAATAAATTTTATGATATCAAATCATTAGTTTTCAATTATAATGAAAGATGAAGAGGATAATGATATAGAGTCACCAGAGTGTTATTAGAGGATAACATATTAACAAGCTATTGAGGCAATTATGAAAAAAGATGAATAAATAACAAGTTAATACAAGTGAAAAAATATTAGTATATCTCTAGTGGTAATTAACATGGGGTCCTTAAATGTATAAAATTCACCAAGAAGAGAAGAAAAAAGGGTATGGTTGAAGTCTAGCTAATCACCAAACCTTGAGGTAATTAGTAGGGTGGAATCAATGGACTCAACAAGTAGAAAAGTGATGTAAAGTAAAATTAAAGGATAACAAAGTGTTGAACAAGGAGGCAACTAGAATTAAAAAAAAGTATAACAGAAACATGATAATTAAGTTGAGCATGGAGAAAGAGAGTTAAATGAGTAAAACATAAGTCATTAGATCACCAAATCATTGAGGCATCTAATAGATATCTCGATAGTGAATATAAGAGGTGTGCAAGGGGAAGATTATTAGGAAAAAGATATCTAATGACCTGATTATTTAGGATTAAAATGAAAGTATTAGTATAGGAGTGAGTGGAAAATTCACATTGGAATTCATGAATTGATAAAGAGAAGAGAAAGGTGTTAAGTTTGAAATTATGGCAATAAGGGAAGAAAAAGTGAAGGTTAGCACACAACTAATCTTAGAATAGGTTAACATGAAATCTAAGTTGTGCTAAGATAAATAAGGAATGAAATGAAGGATAATGAAGGGATATGCAATGAAGGTAATTTGTAAAGTAAATAACAAGGGAAGATTAGGAAAATAATAATGGATGAAGTATGAGTTTTGCTTGAAGGTAAAAGAATAGACAAGTGTGATGAAGAGTGCATGATGATAAAAAATTCAAGATCTTTGAAGGTGAGGAGAGTTAGATTATACAACACAAAGAGTGGATGTCATAGAGGAGATTTAGGGAGGAGATATAATATGACACGAAGATGGAAATTAATGGCATAAATATCATCATCCCAAACATAAGGTAGCATGTGAAAAGGCAAAAGAAAATAATAAATGTGGACATAATATGTTTCACGTATTCATATCATGAATTAATCTTAAGGAAAAAAGTGTGGATGTTGAAGATAAGAGTTACACGCAAGATAAAAATACATGAAAAATAGGGGTCTCAATAAATACCCTAATTACAAGGAGGATGAGGAAAGTGGGTTCATACCAACAAAGGAGATAAATGAATAAAGTAATAAGTTGGATGACATGTGTAGGGGCCAATGACAAAGTCACCTAGTATCGACAAAGTGAAGTAAGTGGTAATATAATCACTATAGTAATAAGGAGATAAAGGATTTGATGAAGTAACAAGAGTGATGAAGAACATATTTTGGATAATAAATTATAAGGATGAAGAGGATAAGGAAGAGAGTGGGACCAACAAGTGAAGGGGAGCATCATGTTCATAATTATCAACCAAAAAATTGGTTTAAAAATGTATACCTAATGTGATTATGGTATTACATTTACATTACCTAGGGGATATAATTCATGATCATCCAAAATGAACCTAAAGTATGAAATTTTAAAAGGATGGTGTGGGTGATGAAGAATTTAGGGCACCAAAATACAACACATAGTTATGATAAGTGCATAGGAGATACCATGTTAATAAGTGCATGACATAAGTAGCACAGTTCATGCAAAGGTCACCCAAAGGACAAAAAAAGTATACAATGCAAGGGGAAAGATTATGAGATAGTGATAAAGGGATATAAAGAGAGGCACATGTTAGTATTACATGTAGAACACAAACATAAAATGCTTGGATCTAAAAAACTTGATAGAACAAATGACATGTAGAATAATAAGACTCATGAAACTAGAGCACAAAGTGAAGGATGCATAGCCTGAGGATAGATAAGGACAAAAGAGTAAATTGCCAATCTATTGAGTGATAATTAGTAGATTTAATACTAAAAGGATGTTGAAGGATAATAAATATACTAGGCATATCTATAATAAATTTTGTCAAAACTATAGGGCTCAAAGTATGACTCAACTACATGATCATAATGTAGGATTTTGGAATTAGGTTTCAAACCTAGTGGCCTGATAGTTGCCAATATCCCAACTTGATACACTAATAATTGACCTCAACAACTATGAATATGAGTGATTGGCCCATGGAAAATGGTTTTTGTTGTTACCAGGGTTATTGATAGTCAGTTGATTAACTATTATGGATTGGAGGTTGATAGGTATGAGAGAGGGTGGAGGATTAGGGGTTGAGACCTAATGAAGGGTGATATGATTGAGTGTGAGAGATAATAGAGATTTGATCTCTAGGATGGGAGCTAAATATATCTTATTTTAAAGTTGTGAAGTTTTGAATACCATATATCCTTGTTGAATTCAATAAAAGGAAATTGTGTATTTCACTATGTTAGTAGTTGTTTATGTGGTAAGGCTTATCTTAACTAGGAACCCACACTATGGTAATATGTCATACATTCACATAAGATGAAAAAGTGTGAATTTGATGAAATATTTATATCCATTTGTCTATGGATGTAGTTTCATTTAGCAATACAATTGTGTACCCATCAACTCCAAAAAAGATAACAAAAAGTGACTCACAAATAATAGATCTCAATTAGAGGTGATGGATGTTTGAAGTTCAAAGTGAACCCATATATGGATAAATAAATTATGTGTAGTTCTATTTATACAAATGTATTTCATTCAGGAACCATGATATCCATGTTTAAATACATATCCACTATAATGAACATAACTTGATGCTAGCACTTCATCATACAAAACATAGTCATCAAACTAATGTTGAAATATTCCTAAGTCCTAGATGGAACATAATATTCATATTAATTTCAATATCTATGAAACCTTGAATGCAATAATTGATGTGTTTCTCCATGTTTATGTGCATGTGTGGAGAATATAAGTGAGAATACAATATAACTATGGCATTTATCATGTTGTTGTGTCTTAACATCTTTATGTAATGTGCCTCATAGATGAGTCTTTGGTGAGGATTTCCACTAGGAAAAAATATATTCCTGATCTTGTGATTTTATTTTTCATTTAGCTTTTATTGTTACTTTAACTCTTTTGATTTGTTTCATCCAATTGGTGTAGAAAACTTTCAGCATGAGGAGTTTCCTTCAAAGGTGACCATAGAAGGTAAAAAGGAGTGACCCATGAAAAAGTGGAATGTATTGTGTTGATGTAGGTTTTACCCATGATTAAGGTCTTAAGGTTTTTCACCTTCTTGTTTTAGGACTGTTAACACATCTTAGGGTGTGAGTTATAATTGTAGGCTATCCTACATAGTTAGTAAAAATAGATCTGAGAGTATATCGATGCTAATATTTTAAAATTCAAAACCCTTATCCAAATGTTTTATCCATTATAATAATCTTTGTCAATATTTATAATATATACCTCAGTAATATTAGATTAGGACACTTATAGGTAGGTCAAGTGAGGAAAATAAACATCAAAAATAAAGAAAGGAAGGCAAAAAAATGGGCTTTTTAGGGTTTGTGAATGCTACTTCCTTCATGGATGATCTAAAGGTCTAGTTAAGAAATTGTCTCTTAATAGCTACCCTTAATAAATGCTCAAGCATAAATAGATAGGATATAGAGTCAAAAGTAAATCCTATAACAATCAAGATCCATATAATAATATATTGAAAATGAACAACCACATACATTAATAATAAAACACATCCTCACATAACCTTTTAGATAATTGAGTAAACCACATGGGTCAGTATGAAAATCAACCTAACTAATCATATTTATGATAATCCAAACTCATAACATAGTTCATGAAGACAATTAAAATTAGACAAACTAAGCTAATAAGTTGAAATTCATTCACTATTAGAACAAGATGATCATGAATATTTTCACAAATTTATTTAATTTTTTTGAGTTCTATATTGCAACTAAAAGGGGGTAAATATTTATTCAGAAACACCCAAAAATGGGGAATTACAACATTCTATCATACTCCAAGAGTTGCGACAGGATGGGAGATAACTCCCCCGGGATCCTGTCGTGATCATAAACAACCCGATTTGGCCCGTGTTCAGTGGCCCATTTGGCAAGACGGTCCGCCACAACGTTCCATTCACGGGGAATATGTCGGAAGGAAACAACCTCGAAGACCATACTAATCTATTAAATTTGCTTGATAAGAGCCGCGAGCTGCCAATTCACTCCCTCTAAATTCCCATTCCTCAGCAGATTAACAATGACCTGAGAATCTGACTCACAGATAACGTTGAGCAATCCCTTCTGACAGCAAATTTGCAAGGCGACCAGGATAGCCAACGCCTCCATGTAATTGTTCGTGTATTGACCTTTGAAAACAGAGAAAAGAAAGAGGATCTCTCCAGTATTGTTTCTCCCCATGCCACCAATGCCTGCCTCGCCCGGATTTCCTTTAGAAGAGCCGTCAATGTTCACCTTCGTGGTGCCTTCCGCGGGCGGCTTCCATCTACCCGTCCGGTCTATGGGGCGTGGTCTAAGTCTGGCAGAGCAGCTAATATGAGAAAGTTGGCCCGTCCTACCCACAGAACCCAGAACAGGGGAGAGACGCGTGAGGATCTTCGCGTCAGACTGGGCCAAATCATCCCCTCTACTCGAATTCGCGTGGATGGTCTCTTGGAGCGTGACCAGAATCTTTAACCATAGCTCCCTACTGCTCCGAGTGCTCCCTTGGAAAATTCTTTTATTTCTTTCAATCCACAGGTTCCAAAGGAGAAAAATAGGACCCACATACCAAGCATTATGCAGAATAGGTGCCTTGCTGGGAGGAGGATCCAATTGATGCCAAAAATCATCCAAGGAAACCACATGCCACCAGGGGCGTTCCCACGCCTCCCACCATTGATGCCACAGACTACGGGCAAACAGACAGGAAAAGAAAATGTGCTCGGCCTTTTCCTCATTTTCACAGCAAAACACACACCTGGACGGGCCTTGAAATCCCCTTCTGCAAAGGTTATCCCAAGTGAGGCAGTGATTGTAAGTAAGCGTCCAGGCAAAGAAGTTACATTTTGGCCAAGAGGCAGAATTCCAAATTCTCTTGCTCCAACGGAATTCCGTTTCCCCAAAACTCTGCTTCGTCAGCTCCAAGTAACCCGAGGCAACAGAATACAACCCAGTTGCATCTCCTCCCCAAGCCAAATTATCTTTCTCAGTCAAAGCGCTACAACCTCTGCCATCCAGAAGGAGGGCAAGCTCTAGCCTGTTATCCTCCGTGCCGCCACACGGCTAGTCATCGACATTCTTCCACTTACAGGCCACAGCTGGACCCAAAGTAAAAACCTCTTTATATCTATCAACAGTGTCCCATCCAGCCTCATGGAAGGCATCACAAAGGCTCTGCAGGTGAGGATGGGAGGTGAGAAGGGGCGGGGCTCCGTTCCAAGAATCCTCCCAGAAAAGAGTCTCCACACCACTATTACATATCCAGAACAGCTTGGCCTTGACCAACGAGGCTCCCACTTTAAGGGTGTGCCACACCATCGAACCCCTCCCTTCCACAGGAAGCCTGGGAACCTCCACCGAAATAGCTCCTGGGAAGTATTTTGCTGTCACAATGCGGGTCCAGAGTTGAGATTGATTAGTGCACAAATGCCAATACAACTTCACCACAAGAGCATGCCTGGCAAGAATAGCAGATCTAAGACTGAGGCCTCCTTCCTTCTTGGGCCTACAAACTGTGTCCCAATTAACCAGGCTCCATTTCGAGTGCCGAAGGTCACCACTCCAAAGGAATTGCCGAGAGAGGGCATCATACTCATGAAGAAAGTAAATCGGGGCCACCTGAATCATACTACGATAAATGGGCAGAGCTTGAATGACAGCTTGCAGAAGGGTCACACGTCCCGCCGTGGTAAGCCAGCGATGAGTCCAATGATTAACTCTTTGCCTCAAATTATCCAGGATATTCTGCCAGAATAGCCTGGGTTGTCTGCCTACAACAATGGGAATCCCCAGATACGTTACTGGAAGAGCCTGAATCTGAAATCTAAGGACCGCAGCAATTCTACGCTGGATAGAAACAGGGGTATTAAAGAAGAAAATGGCCGATTTGTGTTCATTTAGTTTATTTCCAGTAGCCAAAAGATAGGTGTCCAGAGTGCTTCTAAAACCATGAACTTCCCTCAGCCTAGCTACACCTGTCAAGATAGTGTCATCCACAAATTGGAGATGAGTCAGATTAGTAATCCCATGTCCCCAACTCCAGCCATGAATCTGGTTCTGAGCTGCCCAAAATTTAAGCAGCCACCCAAGCCCTTCAGCCAAGATAATGAACAAGTACGGAGAAATCAGATCCCCCTGGCGAAGCCCTCTCGCTGCCCTAAACAGTCTAGAAGGTGCACCATTAATGAGAGCAGAGTACGAGGGAGTAGTAACACAACTAAGAACCCACTGGATCCATTCCTGACTGAAGCCAAAAGCACTCAGGATCTTTCTTAGGAAACACCACTCAACCCTGTCATGTGCCTTAGACAAATCGAGCTTGATAAACATAGCTCTCTCATGTGATTTGCTCATGGAGTGGATGGTTTCTGAGGCAATCACCACACCATCTAGAATCTGCTTACCAGCAACAAAGCCTCCCTGTTCCTTCGATATGATCGTAGGAAGCAGAACTTTGAGTCTTTCAGCAATAAGTTTGGTAATGATTTTGTACACCATATTGCATAAAGCGATAGGCCTAAACTGGTCCAAACTGTTTGCCTACTCTTGTTTTGGAATTAGCACCAAGAAAGTAGCATTGAGCGCTCTCAGCATCTCTTTATTGTGATAAGATTCCTGAACCACTGCCACCAAATCCATACTGATGATTTCCCAAAAATCTTGGAAGAATTCAGCTGGGAAGCCGTCTGGCCCAGGCGCTTTACCTCTACGCATGGAAAAAATAATTTTCTCAATTTCTTCCTTATCAATCGGCTTCAAGAGTGCTTCATTCATTTCCGGTGTGATGATAGGAGGAATACAAGCCAAGACAGAGTTCTCCTCCACCTCTACAGAAGGCGCAGTACTAGCCAAAAGCTCAGAGAAAAAGTGTACCACCTCCTCCGAAATGGCCTGAGGGGAAGCCACCCGAGTACCATCTGGTAACAAAAGAGAAGTAATATAATTCCTGTTGCGCCTAGCCTGGACAGACTTGTGGAAAAAGGCAGTATTCCTGTCACCTTCCTAGAGCCAGTCAATCCGGGATTTCTGCTTCCAAAAAATTTCTTCCCTCAGCTCCCATTCATCAAGTTCACTCAAAGCTCCAAATTCAGCCTTACGAAGTGCCTCCGTCGAACCAAAATCAAGAATCTGTTTGGTAATACTATCCAGCTTATTTTGAGCTTTTCTCCTCATAGCATTGAGGTTACCAAAATTGTTCCTGTTCCACACCTGCAGTTTTCTCTTGACAAACTGAAGCTTTTTAGCAAAATAGTACATGGCTGTCCCATACGCCGATCCTCCATGCTTCCACCAATGAGCCATCAGAGCTTGCAAAGATGCGTCCCTGAGCCACATAAGCTGGAACTTAAAGGGCGGATTTTTGGGCCCTTCAATCAAACTGGTTATAAGCTTAATGGGCCAATGGTCAGAGCCTCTCCATTCCAAGATTTCCGAGGCAATAGAGAAGGTATTGGATAGCCAAAAATAGGAAACTAAGAATCTATCTAAACGCTCAGATATAGCATCCTTACCGATTCTTCTGTTGCTCCAGGTAAAGAGGCCATTGCAAGGTTATACATCAGATAGGTGCATCTGTTCCACATGGTGTCTAAAGAGAATAGAAGAGGGATCAACCCTGGTAGATCCTCCCCTTTTTTCCTCCAGGTTGAGAATAGCATTGAAATCACCACCCAAGATCCATGGAAGATAAGGAAAAAAGCTCCGAACAAGCCCCAAATGTTGCCAGAGCCTGTGCTGTCCATGAATATCCCCAGGAGCGTATATATTGGAAACAAGCATCAGTTCTCCAGTCTCAGGGGAGATAGCGGTCATTGAGAGCGTTGAGGTATCAGCAACCCAGTGCAGTGGGGTAACCTTCCTCGAATCCCAGAAAACAGCCAAACCCCCAGCAGAGCCCCTCGCTCCGACACACTGACATTGTCCCACAGCCCATATACTAGGAAGACAGAGATACATAGCATCAACAGATAACTTGGTCTCCTGGATACAAAGAATATCTGGAGAATGCTCAGAGATCAACCGGCGCATAGCTTTTTTCCGAGGGGCACTATGCAATCCCCTAACATTCCAGGAGAGAACTATCATTGAGGAGAATGGGTGTAGATTTGATCCAAGGTTTTAACCACCCCAGATTCCACCAGTAGCTCTCCTGTGAGTTTTAATTTCTCCTGATCCTTTCTATGCCCCGGTCTAGATTGGGATGATAAGGCAGCTTTCTTGAGTGGTCTCTGCACCAGACTAAGCGCTTCTGAAACTCCCTTGTCCTTCCAAACAGCTTCTGAATCTTTAACAACTGCTGCCCAGTTACCTTCCTTATCCCTCTGCGTTGGGGACAAAATCAGATCTCTCCCCTCAGAGGCAATCACAATCTCCTGGCAAGGTTGGGTTACCATATCTTGGGGTTCACCAAGGTAGGAAATTTTCAACTCTTCCTCCGCAAGTCCATCCATCGCATCAGGCGGTATCCCGTCTTCCACAGCCATACTATCCAGAACTTCAAATCGGTTAAAACTTGTTTCACAGGTGCGGTCCTGGTTCCTTCATTTCTACCCACTCCTCTTCCCCCTACGACGGACTTGAGCAAAGCCTTCCTTGTCCACACCACTCCCCTCCAAAGAACCCGGATGTGGCATATTTGAACCTATAGGGGTTTTCATATTCCCTGCATTCCCAGGGTGGGTGGTTGTAGTTTCCAGATGAGTATCTTGCCCTGGGACCTTCCCAGCATTGGGAGTTAGTCCTTTACTTTTGAAACCCTGAGGACATTGTCTAAACAGGTGACCGTAAGCATGGCAGAGTCTGCACCTAAAGGGAATCGACTCATAATCAATCTGTTGGGTCCAGGAAGAATTCCCCAAGCAAATTTCCATTGAGTCTAGAAGAGGATTATTAAGGTTAAGTTCCACATAGATTCGAGCATAGGAGATATATTTCTTGTCTAATGACTGATGTGCAACCGCTACTGGGGTGCCCAATAAAGCTGCTATCTGCCTGAGAATATCCTCCCTCCAGAATTCCAATGGGAGTCTTGGCAGTCAAACCCAGACAGGGACTTGAGCTGGCAGTTCCTCTGCAGAGTTAAATCCTGGGTGCCATGGTTTAATGAACAGGCCTACACGATCATAAAATTAGGGCCCCCTTCAAATATTTTGTTCCTATCTGAAACTGAGGAGAAATTAATTAAAAAATAACTGTTGGCAGCCAGCATGATATCTAATTCGCCCTCTACATGCCAGGTGCACCTCATCCAGGCTTCCAAATCTACTTGGGAAATTTTGATACCAATGAATTTGCAGATAAGTACATGGCCTGACAGGTATTCCACATCCTCTCTGATAACCTCCTGGGAAAGCAACAATACAGGTTTGTCCTGGCTGCGTGGGAAACAGCCATTGACTTTGGTAATCCTAGGACGTTCCCCCATGAATGTCTGCTCTTTGTCATTGAGAGTCTTCTCCTCCTACTGCACGCATTCCTTGCCCACACCCTCGCCCGAACCCTCGCCTGGTCCATCCATTTCTCCACACGCCATCGCTCAAAAATCTCCTTTTTTGAGTTCTATATTGAAGATTACAATAATTTTATAATATTTTGGAACCTATATAATGCTACCAAGATAATCATGCCTTTACCAAAGAAAATAAAATAAATCTAAAAAAATATAAAGGTAGTTAAAGAAGAGATAATAAATTCATCATAATAGAATAGAAGGGTGGAAAGCCCACTATGAAAGAGTCTTCAAATTAATTTAGAGTAATGTGGCCCTCCTTATCCTTCCTAATATATTTTTTCCCAATTATTTTGTCTTTTCTAATCTAGTCTCTTATTCTCTATGGAATATTTAGGTTTTCCCTCATCATTAGTAATATTCATGATGATTTTGGAGGTGTTGGATTAGTGTTGGACTGAGTAAGATGGGGTAAAGTATGACACCTCTTGGAGTTAGAGTAGGGGTGATCATCTAAGAGGTACCATCAGTGATATAAATTTTCAGCCTAACTGAGTAAGGGGATTATTCATAGCTTTATACTCAAATATAGTCCAATATAGGACTGATCCTAGGGTATAGGTATCTTAATAATGGATCTATCACCTAAACTAAACCTAAACTAGCACTTGCTTGGAAAATGGAGAGATATTTTGATAATATCTTGTAAAGCATGTAAAAGAGGTGATTCACCAATGATTTGATCACTCAAAATCATACAATACAAAATATGAGACACTTTCAAGACCAAATAAAATAAATCTCACATAAATATCTTAGGCTAAGGCATTAATTAGTTATCAAATTAACAAGAGAGAGAAAATATCCACTTTCAAGCGAGATAATAAATAGTAAATTTCCCTTATAATGACTTGTGAGAACTACTAATCACTTATTGAAGGTGATAAAAACTTATAAATAAGCAAATAACATACATTCACTTAACCATAATACATGAATTCATAGAACACACATCAATCTAGCTTGTAAAACAATGGAATTCAGTATTTATTACATCAAAAGGTGTTACAGTACAATTTTTGATAGAGTCTAATCATACCAAAAATAGGGATCCATTTTAAGGCTTGAAATCCTATATTTATAGAAAAGGGGAGGAGGGAGGGAGAGAGAGAGAGAGAGAGAGAGAGAGAGAGAGAGAGAGAGAGAGAGAGAGAGAGAGAGAGAGAGAGAGAGAGAGAGAGAGAGAGAGAGTTATGCTTTATAAAAGGCCCAACCACTTTTAATGGATTAGCACCAATTTAGGGGTGATGACTCATGAACTTATTAATAAGGAATAAATTTTGTAAAAGAATTGAATGCTCATTATACTTATCTATTGAATCAATGTCCTTCTCGAAACTCCATGTCATTATCTATCTAAGTTATTAATGAGGATCACATCTTGAAATTGACAAAATTATACCACATTTTCTTTGGGTGGCCCTCAATACTTGTTTATAAAAAATGTGACCACACCAATACGTGAGACACCTCTTTATGATCATATTTACATCTTTATTCATTCCAACTTCAACCTGGGTCTATTATATATGTTTAAAACTAGTCTCAAACCATTAGTTTTCACATTCACAACATTCATGAAAACCTACAAACTGCTTGACCTTACTTCACAAACACTAGTCCACCTTATATCTTTGTATATGGTCTATTATTTAACATCTATTATTCATCTAAGACCCTATGAGAGATTAGAGACTAATATGTACGAGGATTCTTCATCTAAAAATAATGAACATGTTAATGAAATGACTCTATAATAGGGTTGACAAGTTGGAAGTTATCAACCAGAGATCCTATTTAAACTTTAATGGTGATAGAGATTTGTCCTTGACCATCTTTCCTATATGATAATATACGCTGATGACCATGCTCTAATAGTAATGTGGGTCCTTGAGATTTTATTCTCTTGGTTCAAATAAATAGTTCACCGACCTTCAATGGAAGCTCTTTATATTTTATTTATGTTCATTGGTCATCGATTGCCAATTTGGGCCATTCATATTGTGCCCAACTATCTTTATTCTTATTGGTCCCATATATTCTACTAACTTATTGACTTTACTTGCACTATTATATTTAGATGTATGAATTAAAGTGAGTCCTTGATTTCCTACCAAAAGATCCTTTTGACATATTGACTTGATCACACACCATCAGATCAAGATGTACAAGCTCATCTGTACCATAGATCTCATTGGACCCACTTTCTTATCATTAAACATGCACCATTGGATCTCATCTTAATGAACCCACACCATAGGATCTTGTCCAACTCATAGTTATTTAAGGGACTTAACCTGGGGAGCTTTTAACTCATTTGACTCCAACATGGATTTTTATATCTCATGTGTTAATATGAAATATCACACATACCATTAAATCTCAACCAAATTTAAACCTCTTAAGGACCTTTTGAACCCAAATAGTTACTTTATAGAGCTCAAAATTTGATTTTAGTATAGACATCAATGGTGTTCATGCACCTATCACTATATTTTGAATTTAAATGGTCAATTCTTATACTTAAATTTGACACTCGCATAAATTTCCTAGTTTTTTAAAAATTAAATAGCTATTTATTATGCTTGAATTTGACACTCATGCATCTATCATCTCT
The DNA here is from genome assembly GCA_037957365.1 of Torreya grandis. Lineage (NCBI taxonomy): Eukaryota > Viridiplantae > Streptophyta > Pinopsida > Cupressales > Taxaceae > Torreya > Torreya grandis. Next base: position 435,841 of record JARHVA010007632.1, on the reverse strand, counting down.
CTACAAGATCAAAAATTCCTTGGGATATTTCCTTTGGACCTTATGCTCGACATTTGTTATGGGATTTTTGTTGAATAAATGAATCTTTGGGTTTTTTCCTTAGGACGCTTTGCTTAAAAATGACCCTTCAAGAAAAAGTATAGGACACTTTGCTTGAAAAAGTGCCCTTTAGGATTTCTATATTCAATTTTTTTTTGAGAGAATTCAAGTCTTTGGTACTTTTTTTTAATTAGTTTCTTGTAGAATGAACCTTCAATAAAATTATTTAGACAAATTTCTCTTAAAAAAAACCATCTTTGTCTTTTACTTCAGATATTTTGTCTAAAATAATTTCCAATACCTAGCAAAAAAAGGGTCCTAAAAGATTTTAAATTAAAAAATAAAATCCTAGAATAAATCTTCTAAGTAAATACTTAGCCAAAATAATGGTTTTTTAATTATCTTTTGAAAACTTGTAGGTCCTTCTAAACCTATGCTTGAACTTTGACTACTTGATCCTTGAAGGCTTGAAAGTATTATGAAAAATTGAATCTTGTGTAAACTTGTTCCATGACCTTAAAATTCTTGGTTTCACCATGAAGCCTTCTCATATTGAATCACTGGACCACTCTTCAATCAAGATAGTGCTCATTCCACTAAAATCTTGGAATAGACACCTTTTTGGTATGTAGACCAAAATTAGTAAACATCTTTTGTAGCTTGGCTAGGTATCATGCCTTCTATACTTGAGAAATCAGAGCATTTACATGAATTCTAACTCATAATAGATAATACATTTATTCCATTACTACAATAAACCTCTTGACTAGAAAGACAATGGATTCCAACATATAGGGAAAAAAATATACTTGAAAGGGAAAACTAACCTAATAAAACAAAGATGACTAAACTAATAAACAACTATGCAAACAAAAACACTTTTTTGGGACAAAATAAAAGAAACTAATGTGTTATAAAAAACTTAGAGAAAAAAACCAAAACAACTAACTATGTACAAGGAACTTATGAGCTAGAAAGCATTCTAGGATTTGTAACTAGAGACTGTATATGTACCACTCTAGAGAGAATTGAATTTTGTGTGCTTTCTTGGCTTAGATCTATCCTCATCCCAATTGAGGACCAAATCTCCTCCTTAGAAAGTTCTTAAAGAAGTTCCTTTTTCAAAATATCTCTTTAATATTGCTTTATGGGCTTCCATGGCCAACATCGACTAATGCCTTGTCTCCTCTAGCTTCATGAGCTCGTCATATCTGATTTACATTGGATCATTCTCCAAAATCTCAAGCTAAATCAATAATTCCAAAGTAGGGAATTCAAGACAAATATGTATTCTTATTTCCTTACCATTTACTAGCTTGTATGGATAATATTCTATGGGCCTTTTATAGGTGATCCTATCAATCCACAAAGCTTACTTAAATTTTAGATGCCATGATATTTTATTTTCTTAAACATCCCTCCTAATTATCTTCAATGAATTCTTATTGGTGGACTCAACAAGCCCATTTCCTTACAAATAATAGTTTGATGAGGTACTAAGAAAAACACTATGTTAAACTACTCATCAATTGATCTTAGATACTACAAAAGATAGAATTATTAGAAAATATGATTGAAGGGACCTCAAATTTGGTAAGAAAACCCTCATATAAGTCCATAACATTGGTTTCATTGGCTTCTTTTAATGCTACTACCTCTATCTATCTGGTAAAATAGTTTGTGGTAGTTAGGATCCACTTGTGTCCTAATCTTGAAGGGGTGTTGATAACACCAATAAATTCCAATACCCATTGGATAAAGGGTTGATTCACTAAAATTGGTTAGAGATGTAAGGCTCCAAGCTTCAACTTTCCAAAAAACATGGCACATTGTATGCATTTCTTGACCTATGTATGATAATCACCAAATAAACTTGGCAAATAATACCCACCTCTCATGATATTGTGGGCTATGATCCTTGTTGAATAATTTACTCCACCATGTCCATCATGGAACTACTCAAGAAACCTCTATTTTTGGCCTAGTTATATGCATCTTAGCAATATGCAGTTGATATTTTTTTTGAACAACACATTATCAAGAATAAGGAAAGGAATTGATTGCAATCTAAAATATCTCCTCTTTGAAGGGGTTAGATGAGAAGGATAAATACCATATTGTAGATACCTTACCATATATTGGAATTAGTTGGAAGATGAGGTTTGGTCACTTTTAACTGCCTGATCATTTAACACCATAACCAACTCATTAGTCTCTTGCAAGTCTTGGGCTAGATGTTCACAAAGTCTTTTGCTTCTAGAAAACTTTGTGAATTTGATCTCAATATCATATTCCGTGACCTTGGTTATCCAACCAACTCTCTTTTCATTTATATCTTTTTTTAGAAGGAAATATTTGACACTTGGATTTTCAACCATCAAATGTATCTTATTATTGGATATCAAGTACCTAAATTTTTTAAGAGACTTTTTGAATGAAAGTACATGCTTCTCAATAAAAGAATACCTTGTTTCATATTCTTCTAATCCTTGATTGAAAAAATATATTGGATACTCTAAAGTCTCTTTATTCTACTGCATGAGAATACCTAAAATTGTGTCAATATTAGCATAGTTGTATAAGAAGAAATATTTTATAAAATAAACGTTCAACAGTGTAGAAGCACTGGCTATAGATTTCTTGATCTCTTCAAATCTTCTTATTACTTCTTTGGATAAACTAAATCTCTAACCCATATTTAGCATAACTATGAGTGGCTTGGCTAAAGTAGCAAAATTTAAGATTTATCTCCTTATGAAATTAATTCTACCTAAAAATATATGCAAATCTATCTTTTAATTAGGCAATGAAAGAGAAATAATTGATTCTATCTTATCAGGGTCTATGATTTTATCATTTTTGAAACTACATGTCCAAGAAGCATACCTTCATGAATAGAGAAAACACACTTTTTTGGATTCAAAGACACTCCAAATTCTATTTACCTTTCAAACACTTGTCTGAGGTGAATCATATGCTCATATTTACTATTAAAGAATATTGTTATGTCATACAAATAACCAAGAATAAAATTATTGAGGAAACCTTGAAATTCCATGTTCATGGCCTTTTAAAAAGTGGTCCAACATTGGATAAACTAAAAGGCATATTTATGTATGAAAATTTCCCCCACTTTGTGTTGAAGGTTGTTTTGAATTTGTCTTCTTCTTTAACCAAAATTTGGTTATATCCATTGTAACTGTCCAATAAGGAGAACCTTTATGAACCTATAACTAGTTGTAAAATTGGTTTCATTGATGGAAATGTATAGTGGTATTTAAGAGAGGCCTTGTTCAAGTCATGGAAGTCAACACATAGACTTATTTTACCATTCTTTTTCTATATTGGAATAGGGTTTTCTACCCAAGTTGAGTGCTTATTTGGAAATATTATAGCCAACTCAATGAGCTTGTGTAGCTCAACTCTCATCAAAGGTTAAATATTTTGGTTAATAATCCTTTGTCTCTATCTAAATAGCCTAGTATTATCTTCTAATTTAATGGTATGCTGGTCTAGACTTAGATCAAATATTTTAAGGTCATGATACTTCCATGTAAAGATATCTACAAAAATTGAACATAACTCAATAAAATTTTCTTTCTCTGAATATGTGCAAACTTTACCTTGCTTTAAACTCTAGCCAGTGGCAATCTTCACATTTGTATAATGTTATTATTTGGTTGATAAAGAAAACTTTTCTTTTCTTAATTCATCATCTCTACTAAATACGTTTTCAAGGGCCAACCCTTTAAGCAACTTATTTTTCTTCAATTGCACAATATGGTCATCACACTATTGTAAATGTATGTCTTGGTTCCTTGAGGAGAATTCATCTTCCTCTTGTAATAATATGATAATCTAAATATTATATTCAAATACTTGCCAATTTCCATGGTTTTCTAGGATAGAATTCCTCACAACTACCTTGATGTGTGATTTAACTTTTTCATTTTTTATGTCATCAAGGATACTAAATTATGACCCAATAATAGCCAACTTGTTTGCATGCTAATTCTTATTTCTTGATATGGCCTAAATATTGAAGGATTTGAAGTATTCAAATAGGTCCCATACTTTATTCTAATAGGACCTAAGTAGTGGGATCTTTCATATATTAATTCCTCTTACTTTGTGAACTACTAGTACATTATCTCCAAAGACTTGTAAAGAATTGACCTTCATCTTTCTTGCCCATTAAAATCCATGAACTAGTGCTTCATATTCAATAACATAATTGGAACAACAAAAATAAAACTTAAGATAATATAAACACCTTTGATTGGCTGGATACACTAACATCATTCTAGATCCAGTGCCATGTTTGCTCCTAGATCCATCAAAATATAGATGCCATAGTCCATCACTACGCTGATAATATTTCACCAATGTTAGAATGGGTGCATAATTTTCATGAAGACAATAGACACCAAGTCCTTCTTTAATTAACTCTTAGGGATCATGTACATGAAAATTAGATGTCCATTAATGAAGGAAAATATCTAGGACTCCATCTAGAAGTGATTGAGTTTCCATCTCATTATTTTCTAGTACCTTGTCTGAGATAACACAATTAGTGTTCACCATACTTGGCATATATGGCTCCAAATGAAATATTGATATAGGTTCAGAATTCATTTTCACCTTACTACCATACCTAGTCCTAAACATTAAATATGTCCAATTAGTTGACAAATATCTTCTAATCTTTGAAGTAAAGTCTCTTGACAGACACATGTCAAAATAGGGAGGCAAGTCCACTACAACTACATCTTGATAAATAAAAACATTAGGGAAAGCATGTAATGTTAGCTTTATGCCTTTGATTATGCATAATATATTTTTTTATGATCCATATAATTTTAATACTCCTTTGGTATTTGGCTCATCGATAAGACCAAGATTATCTGTAATTTGTTTGGGCATGATAGTGTTACTAGCTCCACTATCTACCATAAAATTATGGACTAAATAGTCACCAAATATCAAAGAGAGATAAAAGGTAGGGGGTTGTTTAATTTTACATTTTTTTGTCCACATTGATCATGTTATGTACTTATTGGTTAGATTTCTTGATTTGATGGTCTAAATTGGCCAAGATAGCTCCTTATTTCTCAACTAGTTCTTTAGATACCTTAAGATCTAAAAGTTCTTGAATTACCATGACTTTTTGTCCAAGGATGGTAAGGGAATCCCACATGTTAATATTAAAATTTTATTTCTTCATTTGATTAATTATGCTAAAATATACTACTCTAACCTTTGATTGTAACTTTTGATCCACTACGTATTCTCTAATTAGGGGCATTTGGGGAACTTTCACTATCTCTATATTCTAAATATTCTATACTATAGGAACAACAACTTGATCCTTGAAACTCTCGTAAATAAAACTAGGAACACTATAAGTATTTATCACATCTTGAGCTTCCTCAATTGCTCTTGTTTTAGCTTTAGTTAGAGCTACCACTTGACCATTTATGTTGTTAGTTTCACCAATTTGGTTGAATGCAATATGATCATCCAATTACCAATTAACATTGATAGAACCCAACTACCTTAAAAATTGTTAATCTTCTCCTTGGAATACCATACTCTTGTCTTAATACTGAACACATTGAAGGGAGAACTCTTCCTGTATCATTTGTGACATAGTAATATCTTTCAATACAAAGGCTTGATTTTGAGTGTCATTTAGATTGGAAGGCTACAAACTTGGATCTTGCATCAAGTTATTTTGGGGAATAATAGATTTTGAACTAAAATGTACACTTGGATAAAGGGATGCATATGCATTGGTTTGGGTTATGTCTCCTTGATTTTGATAAGGTTGCCTATTTTCCTTGAAACCTTGATAAGGGGGTCACTAATTATTGAAAGGCTGATAAGTATTATGGATTTGACATTGATAAGGTCTAACTTGGTACTACTATCTATTAAGTTGGATAATCTCATTTCCAAAAGATTCTAACATGATTTTTATATCACCAATCTCACTAGATTGATTAGGAGGGGCTACAGCTTGGACTTTTGGAGATGGAATAGGAGCTATAGATGGAATTTAGGGAACTTAAGGAGGATGAATAGGTTGCAATTATGCGAATATGGGCATTAAAGTCCTTTTAGTAGGTTCACCATCTTGTATTAAGCTATTTTCTTCCCTTATAGTAAATTTATAGGTATTTAGTAAGGTATTAACACCCATAGACTATATCATGACACTTATATTAGAATTAAGGGCCTTAAGATAGTACAAAAATGCATACTTTGGGGATTGTATAACCAATACAAGGATCCTAGTCCCTATCTTTTAGAATCTAAGATTTAAATCATACATGAATTCATGGGGGTACCTTTGTATGGTAGTCATTTATTCAACTAAAGATAGATGGTTAGACTTGTCTTCAAATTACCTAAGGCTACACCTAAATCATCCCAAGAAACAATGGAGGTCAATGGAAGATTCCTTTAACATTGCAATGCTTTTCCTTTGAAGGAATCAACAAGAAATCTAATAGCCACATTATCTTGAGTAATATTATTAACATAACATAGATTGGAAACATCTTGGATATGCTTAATAGAAGTAATTAAATCCCATTATCCAAAGAAGAAAGGTATACTCTTTTAGGAAAACATAGGAATTTCATCATATTGGGCTAAATTCAGGGGACTACCCATATTGAAGGGAACAACCACTTGATCTTTTATAACCATTTGGGAAAAAGGGATTTGGTTTATGGGGATGATAGATTGGACTAAAATAATAAGTTGACCAGAGGATGAATATTGATTTGGAGGATAAGGTATTGTACTATTAAATCTTGATCTTTTATAAGAAGTATAAGGTAATTCAGTGTGTTCAAAAAGAGTACCTTTAATTTATGACTTTGTTATAGCCTTTAGCATGAAATAACTATCTAAAGTATGAAATAAGCTCTAAAACTTCATGGATATTCAAATTTTGATGATGGTAGATCTCTCCTTTTGAATTTTATTCTTATCAATCTTCAAACTTCAACTATACCAAAGAAACTAGGTCCCACTAGGAGTGTCAAAACTAGATATTGATATTGAGCCTATAGAACCCTTTAACATTCATAAAAATCTATCTCAATATTTGGTAGGTCGATAATGGTCATCCTAAATAGTACCTTTGTCTTATTTTTTTGGGTTCGATAATTAGAGAGGAGGGTGAAAATAGATCCTTTCCTAGCAATGGATCTATCTACCTTATCTTACAAAGGGTAAAAATATTGTATATGACACTAAAGGAGTGAATATGGGTGATGGGGGAGGAGAAACTAGTGGTGCATGTATACTTATAGCTGAAGTAGTAACCAAAATAAGAGCCAAAGGATGATCAAGCTATAGAGTATGTAATAAAACTTGGGTAACATGAGGATGGACTTACACTTATCTCACATTTAATACCCTTGATTCAATAATGGATGTTTTTATTGATGGTAGAAGTCCATGCATAATATAAAACATGGAATATGTAAACAATAAGGTTAAGTCCATTATTGATATTGGGTTTTACTTATTAATGGGATTTGTAATGATAATTGAAGGTGAGGTGGTGGTGGTAGTGCTATAAATGGGTGTGGCTAATGCGTGTGCATTGTGTTTTGGCAGTGATGGGGTGCAAATAGTGATAAAGGTAGCACAAATATAAACTTGAATGGTATCCATAGTTAAATTGATCTCTATAGTAGAGGTAGAGTTAACTTGGGCAGTGGGTCCTAATAAAGTGGTCCCCACTTAAGATGTACTTAGGTAAGTTCCAACTAGAGTTAAGTTGGTATAATTAATTTAAGTGAGAGTTACCATGATTTTCTTAGTTGAGATTAATTTAATATGGGTGAAAGATAAAAAACAAGGGCATATTTTAAGGTAATTTCCATAGTATCAGTCTTAGTTTGGGATGAATTAGAAAGGGTGTCAATTGTAACATACTCAAATATAGGCATGGAAGGAGATAGATGAGAACATGACCAAACTTTCTCTAAGGTCACTTCCAATAAATGAAACAAAACATTGGGGGTTTTAAAAATTGAAATAAATTAAAAAGGAGGGGAATTCATAGTGTGAGTTACCTCTTATGATTTAACCACTTCTATATTCTTTAATGATCGAGGGATACCCTTAAGCACCTTCCTTCTCAAATGTGTTGTAGTGTAGGTTCATTCTTCCTCTTGGGATTAGGTGGTCCTTGGTCTCTCCTCTAGCTACCTTGGTTTTAAAGGCTATACTATAAATAGCATATTACCTATATGTACCATTCTTTCATTCACCTCCTCACTATCCATTTTATGGACATAAACACAATCATGTGGATATGTACTATTCCTATATATTGAGGGAACTTTCCCATTAAATTGGTCTATATATGTTCTAATTTTTCCCATTGGGTCCCAATGACTAAGATCATGGTCATTGAAATTGAACAATACCATGTGGGTTGTAATTGTATTTAATTAACCTCATTTTCTAAAATATTAATGGCCAAAATTTTAAGGTAATGGGGGAAATGGTGTTTTCTTATTATCCCTACATATTTCTCCAATTCCATGAAGGATTTGCAAAGCAATTTCTTATTCATCTAACTTATTTGGGATAAACATGGAAAATTTAAGATCCATATATTCGTATGAAAATAAATTTAGGTTAGATCCAATAGGCTCCCTTACTCATAATTGACTTCTTCATTCCTTTAGATAGCCTTGAAATAAGCTCTTATTATATGGTCAAGTATAATAGTGGATAGAATTGATCACAAATCTATGTTATGTGGTTCCTGAACTAGTAAATATATAGGTACTAAAAGTGATTAGGGACTAAAATTTCCAAACAAGGAATCCATAGTGGGATTTTGTCTAAATACACTATGATAGTTATTACATTCACTAAGTAATACATAATGTATAAGTGGTCATATTTAAACACCCTACAGAACGTATGCAAAATTTTGAATGTGAGGACTTATATTGGGGCTAAAATATACATTTTTAATGTGGAGCATTGATATAAAAAGGACCAAGGGTTTTTTAACATGGGCTATGTCTTTAGAACCAAAAATCATATTTATTAGGACTATCCCTATTTTAATTCCCAGTATGAAGTGATGGATATAGATTTTATCAACTTCCTCTTCATTAACCCAATGGTGGAGGTACTTTGCCCAGTATTTTAGAACTTGGCATAGGTCATTCTTAATAAACTAAGAAAAAATAACCTCATGATTATAATGTGCCACTAGTGGAGGAATATGGTAATACTACTCAAAATTCATTACAACCAGAAATACAATAATGTTTTGGTTTTTTAATGATAATATGAAAGTTTTACAATGTCTCGCCTTAACAAAAACACCATATAATAAATCCATGTAGATCAATACCTCTGATTTAGATGCAATCAAATGGAATACATTTTGCTTCATGGAAAAAAAATCATCTACTACATGAAATATTAATCAATAGGGTTGTCCTTAGGTATCTATGGTTTTTATCTTAAAATATCATCATTAAAGGCATTACAATACAATAACTATTAAGTTAGGGTTCACACTAGGAATATGTTGTCTGAGAAGACATGACTTATTCCATTTATAAGAGTACAACTTGCCATGTCTATATAAAAATTCACAAGTTATTTTTAATGGTGCATGACTCTCTTTAGCTCCATTTTTAGGGTAAAATATGTTGTATATGATTTATAGATCAATGAATTTATGGGAAAAAGTAGTTGGAATTTTGAATTGTCTAGTTCAAATCAACTCTTCAAATGACTATAATGAAATTGCTATTCATGTGGATTTAAAGGTAAGGTAGATGGAATTAATTTTAATAATTTTACATTATGATTTGATTTGATTTTAAATTTTCCCATATTTAATGGTTCACTATTATAATTCCATGTTTCCCATTTATGCTTAATGAGTAGGCCCAGTTCAAGCCTAGACAACCTTAGTACATTTATGTGAATATGCCATATGTCCTCTTTTGATAAGTTTGAGATTCATTATTATTGGTTGAAGTGTAACACATGAGTAACTATGAGGCATATGAAAGTGAATATGTGCCACTTTTCATGTTGTAATTGGATCATAAGCTTACAATACTTATAAATTTATATGGGATTAAAAATGTGCAAGGAGGTGTGGGGGGCATGAAAAATTGCCACGTGGAAAAATTTATATAGGTTAACATTATAGCATTGTGTGGATATATTTGTAGGTAATATAAAAAATTATGAGATATGAAGGAGTGAATATATTCAATTTTGTAGGACTCAATTGACTTAGAACATCAAATTGTTTTAAGTCTTGTACAGACTAATGGGTAGTTGTGAGGTGTGAAGGTGTGAGAAGGTGCCAAGTGTAACATTTTTGAATTCAAATAGATTTTTAGATATTAAATTTGTATGATACATAATCAAGTGGTGCATAGATTGTAGGATAAACAACACATAGTTAGAGGTCAAATAGGTAAACTAAATAATATGATCAAATTATATCCCAAATTCATTTAAAATTCTAAATGAAAAAGTGATGAAAGTGGTGTGAGGCATGAAAAATACATAAATAAAATCATTTTTTAATATTTATCTAATCTATAAAATTAGATCTTAAATTTTGAGATGAAATGATCCATAATTAAAGTAGGTTTAGACCTTTGTTTTCAACAACATTGGGAGATGTCAGTGAGATTCATATTCTCCTACACACTGAACCTAGAATTCATCTATTAGTCATTATAATGTGCCATATTTTGAAATAATATAAGAGATAAATTTGAGACCCAAATGGAAAAAATAAAAGATAAATACATTTAGAATGTCATAAAAAGGGGGTCCCAATTCTAGAAAGGAATGAGTCATGTTGGTAATAACAAAAAATGACTTTTACATGGAAAACATTGCTAAGAGTTTAGAACCTATAACTATTGGTTTTAATTTAAACATGCTAAATTTACTAAGAAATAAAGTTCCACACTCTTAATAAAAAATGAGATATTTTGAGTTATATTTATCATATAATATACTAATTTTAATACTTCCAAGAAGTCATTTATATGTGAAAAGTGTTTCCTTTACCCTTACCATTGGTGTTTTAATATAGAAAATGAGTAATAATCATGACATAAACTTATGAATGGAATTTCATTTTACTCATTATTTGGTTGGGGGGGAGTCTTGGGTATTTATTTGCTACTAGCTAATAATATATAGCCCTAACAAAAACACCTTTGGCCCACTCTAGGCCTTTCTCCATCCCCATACAAGAGGGAAACCCTACAATGGAGGTTATTGAATCACCCTCTTGTAAGAAAGGATTTAATTTTATTTTGATATTTAGATTATCCTTTTCTTTTCTTTTTATTTATTTATCTCATAAAGATTGAGAAAAAGTATATCCAACATTAAGAAATCAGCTTATAAAATTCTTGTCATAAATTATTACTCTTATGTTGTATCATATACATAAAGGTAACTTGCTAGTGTGTTAAAGTGCAATTTTGAATTCCTTTAATCAAGAAAATTATTCCTGATTCACATGTTGATTCTTAAAATAGTTGTCACATTCTAGTTTAAAAATATGAAGCATTCTATCTTGGTATTAAATATTCAAAATAAAATACTACCTCATATATTTTAAACTCTTTTCAGTATATTCATTGCTTCTTCAACAAATTTGAAAGTGCTAAAAAATTAAACACAATGACAAGTAAACCAATCAAATTATCAAGAAAAGGGACACATGAGGGTACTAAATTTACATGAAATGTATCATAATTTGGTTATAAAACTCATAAAAATGTCAAAATTGGCCCAAAGGGCATGATGATGAACAAAGAAAATAAAATAATAAAAGAAGAGAAAACAATAAAAAAAAGAAACAAATGAATAGAAAGAAACTGCTCCAACCTTATTATAACTACATGAAAACTCATAGTTACTCTATGATGGTTGTGGATGGCATAGCTAGGAATTAATGCTTCAATAACTATACATTTAAAAGTAAATATATATCCTTTCCTTGTAATTTATTTATCATAAAGGCAGTATCTCCCAAATATTTCATAAATTTAATAAGGGCCAATCCACAAAGGGTCTAACATGGAATGTTATCCTTTATTTTCATGAGATTTTTCCCATAATAGGACAATATACAAGATTCTAAAAGATTTATCTTTAGATATCTTATCAAACAATATATTTACCACATCTTGGTATCTATTACATTTTTTTAAAGCCTCATCACATGCCTCATCTATTTGTAAGAAGTTCAACAAACTAGACTACATATGATCATCTTCCCCCATGTAATCATGCATTAAATGATATGTCAGAATCCTTAAGGAGATGGGAAACCTTGGTTACTACCCATATAAAATAAGAAATGATGAATTTTTTAGGGATTTATTTTAATTTATTTGGTCAACCCTCAAATTGTATTTTAATATTGAATGTGATATTCTTAGTTTATCTATAACAAACTTCTTAATATCATAAATAAAGTTTTTATCTATTAATTATTATAGTCCATTATATTGAGGGTAATATTTTGAGGAAAAAATCAAGGTTATTTTTTTATCATTAGTCCAATTGATAAATTCCACTAATTAGAATGCATGCCCATTGTCACAAACTAGGGAGAAAGGGGTCTAAAATCATGTAATGATGTTCTTCTTAAGGAACTTGATAACTTACTTAGTTGAACTTATTTTTATTTCCACTACTTAATTACATATAGTGAAATAAAAAATTATTTTGAGGAATGAGTAATAACTTGTGTCCTTCATAGTAGTTGGGTTTGATGACAACAATGAAATCAAGTCCCCATTGGAAAAATGGTCTACCCTTTACAACTAGTTGTAAGGGCATAGTTGTGTGTGATTATATAATATCATATACATGACATTTGTGGCATGTGTGGGCATGTTAGTGATAATATTTTAATATTATAAACCATTAATATACCACTCTTAATATACTGTGTGCCATTATATTTCTTGATGGATGGCCACTCCCCATTTTATCATGAAAATTGGTCATGATTTATTCAACTTCAACATTGGTCACACATCTAATATATCACTTCATAATTATTATAATATAGGATTACATTTTTCATCATATATTGTGATTCTTTAGTCTCATGTCCCTTAATTATTCTCTATTGAGATCTAGAGGACACACTCCATGTAAAAAGTAGTGAATGACATTATCATACCACTATTTTGACATGATATAGGCCTGACATACTTGTATTATAATAATATAGGGATCATCTTAAATGATTATTTAAACAAGGTATTGAAATATAAGCATTTTGGTGGTCTTAATATCAATGTCATATTATTGAAATTTGGTCACCCATATCCCTTGATTATCCTCTAGTTCATTCCATCCTAGCATGAGCTTTATGGGTAGGTATGGTACTGTGGCATGAACCTTGATTTGAAGGATATAGTGCCAATATTTATTCACTACCTTTACCAAGGCATAAAAATGTTTGTCTATATAAGGGTAGTTAAGTTTTTCATGCTTTAAATTTGTGTTTATGAAGGCTATTATATGTTATTCTTCATAAAAATATATATGTCAACATGACTACCACAATATGATCTAAAGCAAAGAGATAGAGGTATAAATCCTTTATGTATCTCATAAACCATGCCTAAATCTGTGTTGTAAGAACAATCACTGGGTGGAGTGAATCAATGTATTCAAAACATTCATTTAATTCAACTTAAGCGTACATGAACCATTTATACAAACATGAACATCTAATAAAGCATATCCAATCATACAAGATCATGAAACAAGATAAAAAATTATAAATTTTTGAAACCCTCATGGGGAAGAAAACCCAATTATATCTAAAAATTTACTATATTCCTATAATATAAAAACCAATCTCTATTTAATCACCAACTCCACATGGAGCACCAACCCCAACTAGTCAAGCACCCACAGAACTAGGCTTTAACAAGCACCAACTTGCAAGGAGGCAACAACACCCTAGATGACTTGGTACCAATTCAACCACATAAATTTTTTTATAACCTTAATAAAACCTTTCTTATCACAGAATATATGATTATAACCTTTTTTTTATCTCTTCTCATTCTTCTATCCCTCTCAAACTACTTTTTAGGCTTCTTCACTCATCAAAGTCTCTTCATGATAGATTACGTTATATGTCCTTGATAATCATCTAAATTACCCATATTATATCTTCATGATAGTTTTTATACACCCCTATTATTATGTATAAGACCTCATTCATCTCTTTAATGTGTTATTTCCATCACTTGCACTCTCAAAATCTCTAACTAAAAATTAGGCCGATTAGGCCTTATTCTTATACAATCCTCTAGCTCACACACCTCTTAGTCATCCACACACACTTTAAAACTTATATTATACTTAAAATATATGTTATAACACTTATAATACTTGAATAAATCATTATAAAAGGTCAGACACAACATAAAATACCAAAACCTCTTTTAGGCCTTAAGGAGATCTAATTCAATTAGGCCTTCATTAGTACATGTTACCCTTTGAACTCTTTATAAAATTTTAAAACTCCAAAAATGGAAGTAAAAATTCATATAAAAATAAAATATACAACCACTAATTTCATCTTAGGTACATGACACTTTTATGCTGTAACCACTACTTGAAGCACACCTTTAGTACTGTTTACATTAGGCATTCACATACACATAAAGGCTTGTCTTAAAAAACTAAAGATAACACATTATTTATACACCAAAAAAATAAAAATCACATGAATATAATATAAAATACCTCAAATACTTCACCAATTTCATTAAAATTCATCACATATGGAAAAAAGACACAAAAATCTCCTATAATTTGCTCATGCAAAACTGCTAACTAGCCCAAAAAACCAATCAAGATGAACTTGAATTTCCACACTTGAAAAGGGATTTATCACGAATAAAAACATAATAAAATTATCCATTTTAATCCTCATAAAATATACACATACAAAAATCATAAGCTCTAATATCAAATATTAGTCTTGCAGACCAATCTCTTGACCTTATCTCACACAGTCTTGCATGAACCAGACAAGCCATTTTGAATTCAACTTTTCAACTTGTTAAACTAAATTTTAATATTTTAAAAATAATTATCAGGAATTTCAAGTCACAAAAAAATAACCATATGCATTATACACTTCAAATTAGGGAGTAGAGCTTTGAACTCATCACTGTAGCATACTTACTTAGAGCTTTTAGTTTACCTTAAAACACAGTCATAGTGACATTAACCTTCAACACCTATATGATAAAATTAAAAGACATAAAATTCATGAAAATGATCCTATAACATGTCCAAACAATTTTTAAATATAAACAACATATGTTTTAATGGAAACTATTAGTTTTATAGACCAATTTGTTGACCTCACTACACAAAGTCCTAACAAAAAATAGATAAGCCATTTTGGCTTAAATAAATCAACCACTTTCACTTAATATAAAAAATTATATAAAGAATTTATAGGATAATAAATTCCAAAAAAACACCACCATGCACTCCAATTCACCAATCGTTTAATAAATCACATCAAACCCCACCTTTTCGCACTACTTGGGTTTTGTACTATTCTTCTTCATTAGGCCTACTAGTGACTAGCCAACTTGGAACACCAAATTTTCACACCTAAATCCTATAACCAATACATGAAAATTTATGGAGATAAAATACATGTCTCAATATTCATACTCCATCCCCTTTCATATTTTGACTTAGTCAACTCTAGCTCCTACAACAAATCTTTAAGAAATTAACACTTTCTTGTAGGGTTTGTTCACACACCTAATAACTCAATCACATGTATAGGTCATTGGTATAGTTTAATACAACCTAAAATAACTTATATATCCACTCTAATCCATCCTGAGCACTCTAGATGAAGATATCTAACATCAGGTCCTCATTAGGATTCTAAGAGGGTGTAAACACACCTTCACTATTAAAAATTGTTCATAAAGCATATCCCCTAAATACAATATATAATTCATATAATTTTTAGATAATAAACTTACCCATATACCATTAATAAATTAGGTTCCCATTTAAAGGTTTGATTAACTAATGATCATAATGAAATCCTTCTTGGGTTGAGAGCCCTTCATTCTAAGCATTCGAGAGACCTAAAAATAAAATTTCATGCCTTACCCTTAAAAATATGACCTTAAACTACATGAAAAAACTTAAAACAACATACCTCAAATTTTAAAATACTTATATGATCTCAAACAACTTGAAATATGATCATGACCCCTCATTAGGCCACACTTTCTCTCTTTACTCTCTAAACCTTAACCTGCAAACCACAGTAGGTCTTAAAACTTACCTTCATGCCTCTTTCCATGTACTCTCCACATCACTCACATACTCAAGTAAAATCTCTCATTACTAATCACTACCATAAATCCTTCACATACCTTGACAATAGATCACGATACCTCATTAGGCCAGGCAAGGTCTAAAAGTAATTTAGGTGAAAACTTGGTTTGAAGGTCCTACCCTTGTATAATCACCCTAATACTCTCATTAGTTATCCAATGCCTCACATAAATGATCAAGAAACCTCATAAAACCACTCATGCCTCTTTTCATCCATATTACCAAGTCACGATACTCATATTTTCTCATAAGGACTTTACATGCCATGACTAGGATTCTTAAGGACTTGAAAATTGACAAATGACCTTGAAACACTTATGAAAGTATCTAAAATTACATGATTACATAATTCCAAACAACATTTTAAAATCTATTTCTCACTTACTTCACCAAAATTCACTATGCACACCTTCTCACATGGTCTAGACTAGGCTTCAGAAGACACCTTGTACTCAAGCATACTTACCTCAAAGATATTAGATACGAACACTCTTAATATAATACTCTCAAACCACTAAAAAAATATCTTTTTGATCAACATTATCTCATTACCTCATGTAGGCCTAGAGCCTTATAACCATGCTTCAATTCTCACTTCACCATCATACCTCTTTGTGATAACCAATACTCACAAGATGCAAAAATGACCTCAATGACATCAATGCCAATCTTAGTGACATGAATGACAACTAAAAACTTAGATTGTCACATCCCTCAATGATCACTCACCATGTACCTTCAAAATATGTACCATTTTGACATCATTGACAATAACATGCCAAAAAACTCCCCCTTTGTCATTGATGGAAAAACATTCTTCAATTTGATCACTCTCATCTCTCCCAATCTAGTCAATCTCTGTTATTGAACTTTCTCCCACTTTAACATTAATGAAAAATGGTCACATAAAACTACTTAAATTACACTTCCCTTGAGATGATACTACCTCTCAAAGATAGTATATGTAATAAAATCCTCAAAAATTATGGAAACCACTGTCATAAAATTCTCTCAATCAAGTCATTTCTCCCTCATTCTAAACTATCCTCCATTTTCATATCATTCTCCCACCTAGTCCATCAAAAACTCAATAAATAGAGTCTATGAATAATCTTAGACACATTTTCCCTTAAATCCATGCATACCTCTATTTTGATATCAAAATAAATCACTCTCTTGATAAAGAAATCAGAGCTACCTAGCTCCTTCTTAGACCAAGCATATCTCTTTTAAATGAACAAGGAACTCAAGATCACTTACCTTCCTTGACATAAATGAACAAGATTAAACTCTTGATCACACACTAGGCTACCATACTCTTGACACCAACTATAGAACTAGGGACTTCCCCTTGTCTTCACATCTCAACACATGAATCAATAGGACTCTTAAACCATCCTCATCTTCCTTCAATCATATTGACACCAATACCATTTCTTAACACATATTAAGATCAATTACTCACACAAAAAGATACCAAAATATTACCTCTCATATACCAATTGACTTCACTTTGACATCAAATACTTGATGTCAACCTTAGATATCTCATCATGTTAATTACTACACTTCAATCCTTAGATATACAAATATAGGAATGGATAGTATCCATGTTCATCTCCTTGCTTGCAACATGGACAAACTAGAGTCTTCTCAAGGTGAAACCTTATTTGATTGCAAAATCATACTTCTACTCATAGAATAATGTTTCCATGAAGCCTAATGGATCCACCCCTTTTCATATGGCACTAAAACACCATGAACTTGAGAGATTCCTAGATCTCCAATCCACTCTTCTCATATATTAAAATCATGAGATGGATATCCTCTCTTTAGAATCCACTTAGGCTTGATTGAGTTAATTAACTCATCCACCTTGTCATCTTTCTTCTCTTTGGCTTCCTTGTTAATAGATGTAAGGAACAAGTGCTATTGAAATTCCTTCACTTCTTATCCTTTCTCTACCTCAGAAAATAGTCCATATGGATTGATCATAAATCACTTTGACTATCTTTGTCTTCCATACCTTGGTTTTCTCTTTCTCTTGCACTTTATGAGTTTCAACCCTCATTGTTCCTATAACACTCTTCTTCAATGAGATGAACTTGATCTTGTCTCCTTTAGTCTTATGTTCTTTCTCAAAATTCTCCATAGGATTTGACTTCTTGATACACTTCTTATTGGAATAACTAGACACCTTCATGTCTTGATTGATCTTTCTCAAATGCCTCATCTTATAGTTCCTTTAAATATGAATAATATTATGACATTTGAAACAAATAATATTGTTGTAATTGACTCTTGACTAATCACTCCCTCTCCCATGGTCCCATGATAACTCATCCCTTGAGACCATTATACAATCACTTGATCTATGACCAAATATATGATAAGCAAAATAATAACCATTGAAATAATTGGAATACCTTATAACATTGGGATGCTTGATTGGTATCTTCATGTTAAATTTAAAGTTGGTACTCTTTAATTGTCCTAACTTCTCATTCTCTTTCTCAACATTTCTCATCTTGTCTATGAGCACCTTATGCTCAACCTTTCAGGAAACTAGCTCTATCTTCAATTGATTATACTCAACTTCTTTTGATCTAAACTTTTTGTTGACACCTTCTTACTGATTCCTAAGATCCTTGATGATATTTTCATCCCTTTTGTCTTATTTGACCCAATCACTCTTCAAGATATATATTTATTCCTTAATATCCTTGACCATACATCTTAGCTCATGGTTCCTCTTATTTTGGTGCTTCAAATAATCTAGGGTACTTATGAGCTTAGCTTTAATGCCTACTTAATCTTTTCTTTCTTCACTATCATAGTAGACTTCTTTATTATGCATGTCTTCTTGATAACTAGACATCTTGTGCTTCTTAGGATCACCTTCAAGTTGTTAGGACTAATTCAAAGGACTAGGCTCTAATATGAATTATTGGAATCACAATCACTGAGATGAGGGGTGAATTAGTGTCTTCAAAACATTCATTCAATTCCACGTAATAATACATGAACAATTCATACAAACATGAATATCTAGCAAAGCATATGCAACCATGCAAGATCATGAAACAATATAACACATTACATATGTGGGAAACCCTCAAGGGGAAGAAAATCCACTGATCTCTACAAAAGGACTATAGTCCTATAAGATAAAAACCAATCTTTATTGAAGCACCAATCCCAACTAGTCAAGCACCCACTCAAATAGGCTTTATCAAGCACCAACTTACAAGGAGGCACCAACCCCCTAGATGACTCATCACCAACTTATCCACCTAGATATTTTTATCACATTTATAAAACCTTATTTATCACACAATAAAATATGATCACCTTATTTATCTCTTTTCATTCTTTTATCTCTCTCAAACTACCTTCTAGGCTTCTTTGCTCATCTAGGTCTCTTCAAGATAGATTAGGTCATATGAACTTGATATTCATAAATATTTACCCTATTATATATTCATGATAGTTATCTACACCCCTATAATGGTATAAAATACATCATTAATCTCTTTAATGTGTTATTTCCTTTGCTTGCACTCTCAAAATCAATAACTACAAATTAGGCCTATTAGGCCTTGTTCTTATGCAATCCTATAGTTCACACACATATTGGTCATCCACAAACACTCTAAAACTTTTATTAAATTTAAAATAATTTTTATAAATTATATTAATTAATAATTACAATAGGTTGGCGACAACTTAAAAGACCAAAACCTCTTTTAGGCATTAAGGAGACCTAATTCAATTAGATCTTCATTAGTACACATTGCCATTTGATCTCATTGGAATAATTTAAAACTAAAAACATGTAACGAACACATAATATACAACTTAAATAGACACCCAATAATATAATCTTAGGTTCATGACAATTTTTATCTCCAACCACCACTTGAAGCACACCATTAGTATTGTTTACATTAGGCCTTCATACACATAAAAAGGTATATCTTGAACAACTAAAGAAAACACATTATTTAGACACACAACCATGATAATAAATCACATAAAAATAACCTCCAAGACCTCAAAAAATTTACCAAGTGAATTATACTTCATCACATAGGGTAAAAAGGCTCAAAAATACTCCTACAACTTGTTCACTCATATGTGCCAACTAGCCTCAAAAACAAGTCAAGGTGAAATTGAATTTCAACACCTACACATGGATTTTTCATGACTAAAAACAAACTCACATGATCATTTGATATAATTATAATAACATAACATATAAAAATCACAATATTTAATATCAAATATTTGTCTTACAGTCTAATCTCCTGACCTTATCTCACACAACCTTACATGAACCAAACAAGCCATTTTCACTTTAAATTCTCAACCTATTTCCATAAATTACAATATTTTCAAAAGAATTAATATTAATTTAAGTTAAAAAATAAAATAACCATATGTATTATACACTTCAACTTAGGTCATAGATCCTCAAACTCATCACTACCACTTTCCTACTCAGAGCTGCCAGTTTATCATAAAGCACATTCATTGTGACATTTACCTTCAACAATTGTATGACGACTTTAAAATAATTAAAATTAATGAACATGATAATATATCATATAAATACCATATTAAAATATAAACATTATATGGTCTCATGTAAACTATTGGTCTTATAGACTAATTTATTGACCTCACTACACAATCCTAACAAAAAATAGACAAACCATTTTGGCTTCAAAAAATCAAACACTTTAATAACTATCTAACCTTATTAAAATAATGTATAATAAATTAAAGTCCAAAAATATACCACAATTCACTCTAATTCATCACTCAATGAAATCACATCAAAAACCACCTTTTCACACTACCTATGTTTTGCATTATTCTTATTCATTAGGCCTGCTAGCGACTGGCCAACTTAGAACACCAAATTTTCACACCTAAATCTTGGATCCTATTTATAAAAATTTATGAACACAAAATACATGTCTTAATATTCATCCTCCATTCATTTTCATACATTGACTTGGTCAACTCTGACTGCTACAATAAATCTGTGAGAAATTAGCACTTTCCTATAGATTCTACTCACACACGTGACAACCCAATCACAATTAGAGGTGTCTGGGAGATTTGAATAAAATTATAATCACTTACATATCTATACCAATATATATTAATCACTCTATATCAAAATCTGCAACATCTAGTCTTCATTAGGGTTTTAAGAGGGTTTAAACACTCTTCAACTATTAATGATTATTTATAAAGTGTAACCCCTCAATCCAAATCCTAATGCCTAGAATTTTGATCTAGGATGATTATCTATGTAAAATTAATATATTAGTGTACCATTAAAAGTTTTTATGAGTTAATGATCATGATAAAATCATTCTTGGGTTAAGAACCCTTCATTCTAAGCACTTGAGATACCTCAAAATACATTTTCATGCCTTGTCATTCAAACTATGACCTCAAAATGAATGAAAAAATTGAAACAACATAAATCAACTCTAAAAATTCTTATGTGAGATCAATCACCTTAAAATATTATCATGACCCCTCATTAGGCCAATCTCTCTTTTCTCTCTAGACCTTGACCTACAAATCATATTAAGTCTTAAAACTGACCTTCACGCCTCTTTCGATGTAATATACACCTAAATAACATACTTAATCAACCTATATAATTATTAATCACTACTATACATCCTTCACATTATTTGACAATAGATCATGGTACCTCATTAGGCTAGGTAGGGTCTAGAAGTGGTTTAGGCGCAAACTTGGTTTGAATGTCATACCCCTATAGGCTCACCTTGAGACTCTCATGAGTGATCCAATTCTTCACATACATTATAAATAAACATCATACAATAAATCATGTCTTTTTTCATCCATATTACGAAGTCATCATACTCATACCTTCTCATTAGGACTTTACATGCCATGACCAGTGCCATGACTAGGCTTCTTAATCACTTGGAACTTGAAAAATAAAACTTAAAATACTTATAAAAGTAATATAGAATTTAATTATATGATAAAAAAAAATTAAAAATAAACTTTTATAATCTTGTGCTCACTTACTTCACCCAAACTTCATTAAGCACATCTTCTCATAAGATCTAGACTAGGCTTCTCAAGACACCTTGTACTTAAGAACTAGTAATAAAACATAATTGCCTCAATGATATAAAATAATAACACTCTTCATAAAAAAATATAACACCATTATAAAAATATATTTATAGTCAACATTATCTCATGATCCCATGTAGATCTAGAACCTCATAACCATGCTTCAATGCTCATTTGACCATCTTACCTCTTTGTGATAATTAAGACTCACAAGATGCAACAAAAATATCAATGACATCAATGATAATCTTAGTGACATCAATGAAAAATAAAAACTTGACTTATCACATACCTAATTATCACTCACCATGCACGTTCATAAGATGCACCCTTTTGACATCAATGACAACAACATGCCATCACTTAGGACATCCTTGATGTATTGAATTTTGTTTTTGGTTAGAGGAGTCCATAAAATTTCACTTCATGATTAAACATATCATTAAGAGGTTTAATAATATCAAAAAAATCATAAATGATTTTTTTTTTTTAAATTAAATTTTCAAAAAAATAATTTTAATTCTTTTTTGCTATTAGAAATGGATATCCTTAAAATTGCATCATCTCTTTTTTAGTTGATAGAAATAACTTATTTCATTATGATATGTTCCATAAGTTTACCTTCAATTACCCAAAAAATGTAACTAATTGTCCTCCATGGGATTAAATTTATATTAAAAGGTTCATTATCTATGGAAATGTATATCCTTCCCCTAATGAAGTGACCCCAATGAGTATGGTTTGAAATGTATAGCAGTGTCAATGCCGAGATGCTTGGTTATGGCTTTGAAAATGATAATATTATAGAACATATGTCAATTATTATGTGAAGACTCTAAAATTTTACCCAAAATGTGAAGTGAAAGAATATTTCATAATCCTTAAAGGTTTCTATGGCAATGGCATTAGTACTTAGGCAAGTGACATAGAGATCAATGTTATCCATATACATAGATATCATTGTAGATTGTGTAAGTAGGTATTATTATATCATGATTATGCAAGTGATGTTGATGGCATATTTTTTCACAATAATTATTATTCCATTTTTATGAGTTAGAAGGTGAAAGATACTTTGAGTTATGTGTTTCCTTCTTAAGCTACTATCCTTTGCAAAAAAAAAAATATTTTATGTTATAAGATGAGATGTAGAGTTGTGCATGGGCTAGATATTATACAAAAGGTTGGATGAAGAGGTGGGATGCTACTTAATATTTTAATTTAATTTTATCTTTTTGGAATTTTGATAATCTTACCCTAGAGTGTCATAATAAAATATTACTTCATAGAGATAAAATGTGAAATTCCACTGATGTACTTCAACACCTTATTTTTTATATCAAAATTTTATGTAGGTGTGTGATGTAGTCATCCATAGACATATCCTTGAACTATCATAGTTTTAATAAGTTTATTTATTCATCATCAAAGTGATTAAGAGGATAATACTCCTTATTAATTGTGTCAATAAAATTTTTCCAAGACTCAATTAGATCATCGTCTTGCATATGTTGTGTTATGAAAGTTTCCTACTAATGAACCTTTCAAATGGACATCTTCAACATGGTAAATATGATATTTTGAGCATAATTTAATTTATTTATTGATAAATATGTCTTATTTGATCAATTATAGACATCTAATGTTTCAACATTCATTTTTCCTTTGAATATGGGGATATTAAGAATGACTTGCACTTTGAAGGGGTATACTACTGAAACCATTATTGAGCATATTACGGGAGAGTTTTCAAAGGCTTGGGTTGAGATGCATTGTTAACAAGTGATATTATCCCAAAAAAAATTATTTTTTGTGCTTAGAGTGTATTCAAAATGAGATTTTGGATGTATAGGGTTACCTCAAGTTACTTCTAGGTACCATCTATCTTACTTATGCTAGATATTCTTCTAGATAGGGTGAATTAAAATTAAATGGTAATCATCCCTTAACTTGTTTCACTTACATGTATACACTTATAATAAATTAATATCATCTAATACCAATAATACATTCCATGTAGAATAATAACTTATGCATGGAGAATAATTGGGTGCCTATAATTGACTTTCATGGTTATAGATAATTCACATTATGTCAACTTGATGAAATTAAACAAACACACATTCAAGAAATAAAAAGTATGATACATTCAAGAAATGAAAACTATATTCAATATTATGAATAGGGAAAATTACATAGATGTAAAATGATACAACAAGTTTAAGAGTAAATAATTCTCTGATCAAATGGGTAAACACTTCCATTGATTTTCCTGGATCGAAGGTGTGCATGCAATGCATATGAGAAAGATTATATGAGTAGGGCATGTTATCTATCACTATTATTATGTATGTCATAAACACGTGTATTAATTAAAATGTTACATATTTATACATATACTTATAAGAGGAACCTAAAACTACCAAATATTACTAGTCATTTCATCTTCCTCCTATGTGATAGTTAAACATCCTCCAAGTGTGTCATAGTTGAGCTAATCAGTGATATATTTACTTAAAGATATTAACTAACATTTAAAAGAGTGTATAAGTGACACTTAGAAATACATGTGGACATGTTGATGATAAGATATATGTAGGGAGTGTGGTATGTCACATAGGTTATGTGAGGTGGAAGAGCCTCTACAAAAGATTAAGGCACTACATATTAATGTAATAGTGTGTATGTGTTATGATAGGCTCAAGGGGATCTATGTAGAAGTGTCATGAAATTTGTGTGAACACATAATGGATTTAGCATGAAGGAATCCAACCTAAGTTATGCACAATATGTGAAGGTATATAAGGGATAAGGGTACATGGTTGCATGATTGTACATAAATAAATCACCCTTTAATGAAGACAAATTATACTCATTACAATGTAGTTTTAGAACTAAATTTGAAGTTGATAAGAGTTATAATACTTGGATTTATTATAGTAGTACCTTGATTTGACCACTCTAAAAAGTTAACATGCTCCATGGAAAGTGTGGGTGTCTATCTTGTTTAAGAAATTATTTATTAAGTGGTATATAAATTCCATTAATACATTGAATTATATCATTAAATAAAATAATAATAACATATTTTATTATTTAAATTACATGATTTAAACTACGTGTTAATAAATAATAAAATATATATTATTAAAACTTACCATTGGATGGGAGATTGAACCCATTTGTTACAAGATTCACTCTACTTATAAATAATTTTACATGGTATAATCATAATTCAATAAAAATTTAAATATATCCAACATATTCAAACTCAAGCATTCAAATTTATGTTAATAAAATGTTTGATAAGAAGTGAGGAGAGAGAGAGAGAGAGAGATAATGTATTGGGGCAAATTATTTCTCAGATATGAGTAAAATTTGTCTTTTTTACCTATGTTTGAGGTTTTCCCATGTAACTTTGTATTATGGTTGTGTAAATGTCTTTGCCTTAATTATTAATATCTAGGCACTATCTATGTATTTTAATTATTTCAACATCTTATCTAGATCATTTATGTTGATTTGTTGACTGACTTGTGGATTTCCTTGTGGAAGGAAATTTTAATTTAAATTCAGCCAAAGGTGTCATTATATGTCCCTTATGTGTCAAAATCACTTATGAAAGCAATATTATGACCTCCATTGAATTGGAAACCTTGTTTAGTTTTATAAAATATACATATCATTCAAACTAAAAACCAAACAAACATTCAACAAGAAACATAGCTTTAAAACTTATTTAGGTATGCTTGTACGGTGTGGTATGGCCTAAGAAGCTGAGAAACACATCTTTGAGTGGTGGATCTTAATTTTTTGGATTGTAAAGACCTCTCTATCAACCTTGTGAGTATGAATTCAATTTTTATCAAATAATTATCCACTTGGGCATGATGGTATGGCCTATATGAGATAAAATATAAAAAAATAGTTTTTTATATTAAAATTTGATTTGGACTATTGTATATCCATCAAGATCCCTATGTAGGGTTGTACAACAATTTTAAACTTTTGGTTTGGCCTCCTGCACCTAATCTACTACACGCTTGACTATATAACATTTCAATAGGAAATTATATAGTTTTAAAAATTATTTTTTAATACTTTATTTATTAAATCAAAAATTACATGCAAATAATAGTGGAGGGACCTAGTTTCTAAATGTTTTTTTAAACCAAAAATTAAAAACCTATATTTATTTTTTACATGCATGTTAAACTTCATGTTTAATTTAATTTTAATAAAAATGAGTAAATATGATATAAATAACATATATTACGTGTATATTCCATATAGTATTGTAGGTGATTTGGTTAGTGTAATATTAAATAAAACTTATAAAAGGCAAGTTCAAGGTTCAAAACATGCTATCACCAATATTTTTTATCAATATTATTATTTATAAAAATTACTTTTAAAAATTATAACTAATTAATAAGTTTATTTTTTTTTATGTATTTATCGTTTTAAAATCCCACTTTCGACACTTCAATACTAGTAACACTTCTTGCAACTTTTGTCTAGTCACTCATTTGTATGAAGGTGGTAGTATGACTAGTCTATCTCTAGTTATTTATATGTTATGGACAAATTGGAATGGTATATTTTATGATTTTAATATTATTTATATTCTTTTTCAATAATTGTATTAAAAATAATTCTTACACTATTTGTTTTATGATAATTGTGTCTCTTATTATAATGTAATGTTTACAATTTTATTAATTTTTTTACATATAATTAAATAATTATTGTTTCTTAAGAACTAGAATATATCTTTTATTAAAAAATATATATATAAGCCTACATTAAAAAATCATTTTTTAAAAACTATATTAGTGTCATTTTAGTATAAAACATAAACGAGTGAATGTTGAACTTTAAAGGGAAGTTATGGCTTCTTCCAATTTTGTGTTAAATAAGTCACTAAAGTTAAATGGGTAAAAATATAAAAAATTTAAATTTTATATCAAATATAAATTTATGGCTTAAATCTTATGGAACATTGTTTTTGGTACTAAAAAATTCCCATTAGGGAGACATGTCATGACTAAACTTACCAATGTGTTTCAACATAAATCACAAGAAGTTATGTCAATCATTTTGATGAGTGTAAAATATGAATTCATACTCCATATCATCAATCAAGATTCACCTAGTAATCCCTAGAAACCCATTGAATCTATGCATGAGGGCACTCATCTCTAAAAAATTATAAAAATTATTCTTGAACTACTTACTACTCCCATAAAAGGTGAAAAAAGTAGTTAATTTTATTACAAAAATTAGAAACATTAAATATCAATTAAATGGATGGAATCATAGTTCAATTCAATTTCAACTTCCCAATTTCATTAATCAGTTACATATTCATGAAAAGTTTAGAAATTTTATTTATATTCTTAATTCTAAATACCAAAAAGAAAAAATAAATCCATTACATCACTACCCTTTCATTTCTTCTTATTTAAGAAGAAATAATGATAATAAACTTTGCTTTTAGATATAATGCCACTTAGGAACTTATCATGATTAATAGTGTTACTAAAAAGACATAAAACCATAAAACTAGACCTAAACCTACCAATGGAAAAAATTTGAATAAAATTTTGGTACTAAGAATCATAAAGTCAATTTGAATTTAGATTGAAATTTGTGTGGTAAATTTGGACATAAAATGGAAGACTATTACAAAATAAATAACATGTATAGTAGTAAAACCTATAAATATAAGAAAGGAAATAAATTTTCTAATTGAAATAAATATAAAAATCAAAATCAAAATTGAAACAACAATCAAGAACAAAATTTTAACACTATTGCATTGTATGTTCCCTTATTTGCTTCTAACAAAAATGAATGTATTTTAGATAATGGTTCATCCAATCACATATCATTTTTATAAAATATTTCATTTGATATTAAAGATATATCTGAAAGGATTTATTCAAGTGATAATTCATTTTTAGAAGCTACTAAATAAAGAAAATCTAAATTTACAAGTTTAATAATAAATGATATTTTTTATGTTCCTATACTTAAGAATTTTTTTAATCCTATTCTAAGATTATAAATGATACTTTAATAGTAACTATTATAAAGGATAAATGGTATATTAAGAATCAATATGGTTCTCTAATTGTGGAATGAATTCAATAATCTTTTATACATATTTTATACTTCTTCTACATGTTATCTTTCATCATAAAGTAGAAATGAATCTCAATTATGGCATGAAAAATTAGGTCATGTTAATTTTATAATTTTATATTATATGTTTTATCTTGATCTTTTGGTTTATATTCTTATTATTTATTCTCATTATGAAACTTTTACGGGTTTCTTAAGTGGTAAGAAACATACTAAAACCTTTCACAAAAATCATGATGTTAACTCTTCTCATCCCTTGGAGATGATTTATAGTGATGTTAAAGGACCTATAGATTTTACTTATCCTAATGTTTATTTATATGATTTTAACCTCATTGATTTTTAATCTAGGATGATATGATCTTAATATATTAAAAATAAACTTGAAGCGTTATCTAAATTAAAAGAATTAAATCTTTAGCTGAAAATTATTTTAAATTTTATATTAAAATACTAAGAAATAGTAATGGTGGTGAATACATTATTAAATTATTTTATTCATTTTACTTTAGTTATGGTTTATAAATGGAGTTAACAACTCCTTATTCCTCATAACAAAATGGAATTATTGAAAGGAAGAATTGAACCATCCTTGAAATAGCTAGAACAATGATTCTTTTTTCAAATGTTCATAAATTATTATGGGTCAAATCCATGAATACTATTGTGCACATTATAAATAGAGTCCCTACTAAATATTTTCATATTTATACACCCTTATAAATATGATCTAATAATAAATAGAGCATTTTTCACCTTAGGATATTTGGTAGTCTCGATTCCATCTTTAATCCTACATAAAAAAAGAAATAAACTCAATTCTACTTCCTATTCTTGCATTTTGGTAGGTTATAAAGGAAAAAATAAAGGATTAAGAGTTTATGATCTATCTAAATGATAAATAATTGAAAAAAATAATGTTAAAATCTTTGATAAATATTTATTTAAGCCTTCTTTATAACCCCCTAAATTTATTTCTTTCAATGATCATGAATTTTATGTTACTACTTATGAAGAAATAAATGCCTTCGAGGAAGTTGATCCAACTTCTCCAGTTCATGTTTAAATTAAAATACCTAAATGGGTTGAATCCCTAATTTAGTCATCTAGAATTTATAATATTAATAAATTGACTAGGAGTCAACATACCTATCAAGCTTTGATGATTTTGTATGAATGTGAACCTCAATATTTTGAGAAATCTATTCAAGATCGTAGACGAAAAGTTTTTATTCAAGCTAAATATAGATTCAAAATTTAAAACAAGACTTAGGATCCTTTCTTACCTCAATCTAAATGGTATATTTTGGTTCTATGTGGGTTTACAAAATGAAGTATAATTCAATTGGTAAAATTTAAAAATTTGAAGCTAGAATAGTTGTTCATGGTTTCACCCAAATACCCCTAATTGACTATGTTGAAACCTTTGATCATGTAACAAAAATGAATATTTTTATATTACTTATTACCTTTATAGCTCAAAATAGATGGATTATATACCAAATGGATGTCAAAAATGCCTTCCTAAATGGTGATCTATAATAATAAATCTACAACTCATCCTAAAGGTTTCACTAAACCTAACAAAGAACATTATTTCTTAAATTTAAATAAATATATTTCTGGTTTAAAACATGCTCCTCAAGCTTGGTATTCTAAAACCATTAATTATTTTGAATAATTTGGTTTCTATAACTGTTATTCTAATAAAAATCTCTTTGTAAAAATTGAAAAAACCAATTTATATTAATTGTATTATATGTTGATGATCATATTATTAATGGTAATAAAATTATTTTGATTCTTGAATATAAAAATAAATTAAGTCAATATTTTGAAATGACTGATATAGACATTCTTCATCAATTTCTAGGAATGTTTGTATTTTGAGATAAACATTTAATTATTGTATGTCAATATCAATATTCATATAACTTAATTGTTAATTTTAATATGCTTTAATATAATCCTACATCTACCCTAATTAAATTTGGTGTTAATATTTATCCAAAAATTCTTCTGATAAATCTAACCCCACTCTATATAGATAACTAGTTGGTAGTTTGACTTATCTAATTATTACTAGGCCATATATTTTATTTGATGTTGGTGTTCCATCTAGATTCATGTAAGATCCATACTTTGATAATTTAAAATTGAAAAAATAGATATTTCAATATATCAAAAGAATTGTAAGTTTTGGTTTATTTTATTCTTCCATTGATGATGCTAATTTATATGGTTATTATGATGTTGACCATGTTGGTGATATCATAGATCAAAAATATACTTCTAGATATGTGTTTAAGTTTGGTACATGTGTTATCACTTAGATAAGGAGAAAAAAACCTATTATTTATATCTCTTCTAGGAAAGCATAATATATAAGTGTTATGGAACTTGATAACAAATCCATGTGGATATGAAGATTGTTAGAATATCTCCTTTTAGATGGTTCTTATAGTACCACCCTTTTCTATGATAATCAAAATTGTAAAACTTTGAAAACAAAGTCTAGTGCATCACCAACTAACTAAATATATTGAAGTTCATGTGTATTTTATCTAAGATAAACTACTTAATGTTAATATTGATCTTCATTTTTATCCTAAAATTTAACAAGTGACATATATCTTCCCAAAACCACTTGGTGTTACCAAGTTTTTTAAGTTTCATATAATGTTGGACCTCTTGGAGTTGCCATTGATGGGGAGTGTTCATGATAATGTCACTTCCTAATGGACATGTGTTTATTTCTTCTTCTCTACACTTCTCAGATTGTAAAAATATTGTAATAAGTCACTTTATGTTATTTTGGTAAATTTCACCATATGTGAGTTTAAAATTCACCCAATATTTAAAATCAATGTTGTAATGGAGGTCTTTATGTTAAAAAAATATCCAAAATGCTCAGTTGATTATTCATGAGAAAATGTGAGATGTAGTCTCATGATTGTGATAGCCTAAACTTAATCTAATTAGTTAATAGATTTTGATTCCTTTGGTTTCAAAAGGTGATATTTGCATGATGAATGTTTTTAACATATTTTAAATGTTACATGAAATATAAACTCATCATAGATGGTTTACAAAGTATAATTCCTTCTATATATAGGTGGTTATGGCATGTATCCACACTTAACATTAAGGGGGCATGTTTGAACAATTAATTATTAAGTGGTATATAAATTCCATTAATAAATTGAATTACATTAGTAAATAAATAAATAATAATGTATTTTATTATTTAAATTATGTGATTTAAACTACACATTGATACATAATAAAATATATGTTATTAAAACTTACCATTGGGTGGGATGTTTAATCTATTAGTTATAATGGTTCACTCCACTTATATATGATTTTACATAGTAAAATCATAAATCAATTCAAACTAAAATATATCCAACACATTAAAACTCAAGCATTTGAAGTTTTATGAAGAAAATATCTGAGAAGAAGGAGAGAGAGAGAGAGAGAGAGAGAGAGAGAGAGAGAGAGAGAGAGAGAGAGAGAGAGAGAGAGAGAGAGAGAGAGAGAGAGAGAGAGAGAGAGAGAGAGAGAGAGAGAGAGAGAGAGAGAGAATGCATTGGGGCAACATGTTTCTCATACTTGAATGATATTTTGTGTGTTTTTTACCTCTGTGTGATATTTTCCCATGAAAATCTATGTTAAGGTTGTGTGAATGTCTTTTCCTTAATTCTCCATATCTATATCCTATCTGTGTACTTGCATATTTCAAAATATCAATTCAATAATTTGATACTTATATGTGAGTCATAAGTGTTCAATACCTAGATCAGAAGGATGTTGTGTCATTGATATCTCAATAAGTAGAGGTAAGTAAGGGTTAAGGATATCCACATTGAATACTAGGTGAATGAATAAGTATGTAGGTATATCAATAATGAATGAATTCCCACCATCTATATGGATAATTTTTCAAGGACTATAGTGAAGAGGATTGATCTTATGGTGTGGACCCTTGAAACATTCTTTCTAAAAATACAACTAGGGCCTTATAAAAAATAAAAAATGCATGAGTTAACCTTACATTGATAACCTTTATTTGGGATTTTTTTTATAGTTTTTAGATTTTTAACCTTATGTGGATGGAATATATTTATTTTTGCACCTATTTAGGCAATCCACCTACATTTGAGTTGATCACAACAACCAAACATCTATTGTAAAAAAACACATATTCATATTTATTAGGTACTCCCTACTATATTTAGAACACACATAGATTATGTGAATATTAATAACAAAGACTTCACTTTTGCATGATTGATTACTACGTGTGTATTATTTCTCGAATGATGGATTTGATGTGATAATGGTGTGCATGATTAATCCCATATTTAATTGAGAAGTTTTAGATTCATTGAAATGGTATCAAAGTCACCAACTATATCCATTTCTCATCCATGATTATTATATTGATTTGATTAGATTTAATCTTTTCAAAAAATGATAATCCTATGAACAATCCATATAAATTTATTATCTCTTATTGTAGCTTGTTTGATGTCTACAATGGTTTGGGTTGTCTACATTTAAGTGGGTCATACATATATAGTATATATAGATGATGGTTTTAATGTTTTTTAATTTGTATTGAGCCTCATATATTCATGGATTTATATGGTGATATTTTATATGAATTACTATTATATTTAATATGTTTAAACATATTGTGAAGGATCTTGTTTTTTATTTGGTGAATTTATATTAGCATTCATTATTAGTTTATGTTACTACATGCTAGTCAACTCCCTCACCATTTTTAATGGATAAAATTCCTTTTATCTAAAAAAATATGCCTTAATATGTTGTTGAATAGTCCCAAGTTGCCTAATTTGAATCTAAGGACCAAGTTGAAGAATATTTAGGGTTTTGAAAGTAATGAACACTTATTGTTATAACATGAGATTTTGAATATTTTTCCATAACTATTAGTTATTCACCATAGTCATTCCTCAAATTCCTCCCCTCACCACATCTCATCCACAAACACTTTATAATTGTTGAAATATTATACCACAATTGAATAATATCCCTACCCTTCTATGAGATCATACTCAAATCTATTTATAATATTCTATGTTCTTCTAGTTACTAATCAACTAATTTTATTTACATCAAAAAGTAGCATACATATTAGTGTTCAATCCATACCTATATAAATCCATAGTCTCTTCCACCATTAAAAAGTACACAACTATGAATTGTCTATAAACATAGATGAACATTTGCATACCATTGAAAAAATCACTTGTTGACATCACATTTCCAATGTGAATATTTTTTATCACATTTTTTTGGAATTTATCATTTATTTTTGACATGATTAACATTTTTGACATATCTTATATCTTAGTCACTGGATAGTATATCAATGACCATATCTCCACCCACCATTGATGACAACCTCCTAATGGGCCCTCATATGTTGCCATCCTTCCAACTATGAACTATGGGTTTAAAAGGTTTATTATATTTTTTATATTTTAATTTATTTTAAAATTAAAATATAAATTTTCTTAAATATATTTTGATCAATAGATAATATTTAAAAAATGATATAAAATTCATTAAACCACTGACTCACCAAAACATCATGGATTCAAGTTACCATGAAGACTCTTTAAAAAGTGAGAGCAATTCAAAAGGTGGTGTTTTTTATTTGGTGGAACACTATAAAGATGGGGCCCTTTATTAGTTTTTTTTAAGTGTTACCAATTTTTTTAAAGTGGGAACAAATATATTTTGTGAGGTGAATTTTGGAATAATGGATGGATTGTTTCTTACACTTATCACATGACACTTTTTGTCCTTTTGTACTTGTGACTTCTGACTTCTGAATTTTGGTCAAAAATTTGTAAAAAATACATACTTATAAGTAGTTTAATAGTTTTGTTCTATCATCTTGAGTACTTTTTTGTGTGACATTTTTTATTGTCTCAATTTCACATTCAATAATTGAAACCCTATTATTTGATCCCCTCAACACTTCCAACTACAACACATGGAAAAAATTAATGTAGTTTTGCATTGTAAAGGTTTATGGTACACATTTTAAAATGATTTTCTTGAATTTAATTAAAATTAAAAAAAAATTGGATCATGTGCATGAAAAAAGGGTCTCTTGACTTGATAAGCCTAAATGTTTTTGATAACTTTCACTTCTACATGATAGATGCCACATCACTAAAGGAAGTTTGGGATAAATCTGAATCATTATTTTTGGAGGTAAATGAGTATTTTAAGCCTTATAAAACCATTGATCCTAATTTAATCCACATCTTACTATTAAATTTACTCCTCTTTTTAGTGAGGAAATGTCTTTTTAGGATGATGCACTTACACTCTCTTTTATTGATGACACAAAAGAGGAACATACACCTCCTTCTAATGTTCATATTGATGCCCATTATTATATTATGATTATTTCTCCTTTTATACCTAAAAAATGACATATTGAACAAAACTATAGTGATTTAATAAGAAATTAATGAAGAATAATTTCTTTATACACTCCATCATTCATAAAAAGGGTTCTCATATTCACTCCCTATAGATTAAAATTTCTAAAATATAACACGAGACTAATATGTTGGATTATTTTTAATTTTAAAATTTATGTTTAAGACTTGAGTTTTAAAATTTTATTTTATTTTAATAAATTTGAATATATGTTGCAAGTTCAACTTCTTGTGAGTGGAATTGGAACACATACAGCTTCATCCATGCAAAAAAAAGCTAGAAAATCAAATTGCAAAAGTTTTAATGATCCAAATGAAGATTTTAAAGTTTCATAATGATCTTATTCATGTGTGGGATACATTAGGTCCCACCAGGTGTGTCATTATGTGAAATAGGAATTTGACTAAGAAAAGGAGATTAGTATTGTGTTAGTTACAAAATGAATAATGAAAATTGAAAAACAACACACTAAACTAACAAATTCATGCCTAGTTACTAGGGTGAGATTAATAATGAAAACAAATGAAGAGCATAACTAAAAATAATTCATTGTTTATAGTCCATAATGTAATCTTGAATTTGGAAGGAATATATTTGATACAATTTTATAATGTGACACACTAAATCATGAGTAACCCATTATTCATGTTGATCTTATTGTTATAGCTTATACTTCTATTCCTATTATTGTTTCACACTCTACATATCCCACTCTAGTTCCACCTACATATATGTATTCCTATTTTGAGAGGCATACCACTTCCTTTGTATCTCACTTGATTAATTAGATGGTTAATAATACTAGACTTGTGGGTATTAGAAAACATATATAGGACATTGTTGATCCTATCCACTCTGTTAAGTGGTTTTATTAGCATGGTATTGGTTATGACATAGATGTTTCACTAAAATAATTTGATGATAGATATCCATTATTTATTTTATTATCTCTTCATGAGGATATTGAGATTCATATGAGATTTTTTGGATCTTAATTGAGGATAGATAAACTTTATATTATAGTTGTTAACTTTGATCATCCTGAAATAATTTTTGATGCCACCTCACATGATTATTTTATGGACCTTGTACCCAGTCATATGTAATCATATTCATCCACCATTCATATTCATCTAGGGTGAATTTTTATCATTATTTTAGGAACTAAAAACACTATTTTGGAGGAATATATAGGGAATTTTCCTCCACCACTCAGATTCTTAGAACTCACATTGTTCCTCCTAATATTTCATGCTCCTTAGTTGTATGATCTCTTTTAGCTAGATGTTTTTGGAGCATACATCTCTTATCTCATATTTATAATATTATATAAATTAAATTAATTTTATTATGTATTTCACCATTTATTGATATTATTTGTTATATGGGACCATTTTTATAGTCGCATTGAGAATCATGGATTTTTTCTTTCATGTGTGTGTGTGCTCCATGATGAGAACTTTATTATTAAATTTGATTACTATACCATCACCACAAAATAAATATAATTGATATATATTTTATCTATATCTTTGATTTTGATCATCTCCTTCATATTTTTGGTGTATTTTGTTCTCCTTCTAAAGAGTATCTAGTTTGGGGAAGCCCGATGTGAAAATTTTAGTATTTAAGTTGTTTGAGGTATGTTGTCATTGATGTCAAAGGATGATATCATATGAATTAATTTCAAAAGGTAATGAAAAAATGGTGATGTCATGATGGTGATGAATTTGATCATGAAGTTTTTCAAAGAAATGTTGTCATTGATGTCAAAGGATGATATCATATGCATTGATTCAAAAGGTAATGACAAAGTGGTGATGTCATGATGGTGATGAGGTTGAGCATGAAGGTGTGCAAGGCAAGTTGAGATGAAAATGATTTAAGGTAATAATTGTTTGAAATTTGTCATATTGTTTATAATATTTTAATAGTGATACAATTCAAGTAGAGAATACAAAGTGTGATTGGTATAGGCTTGGTAGCCTTGTTTGGTGGTATCAGCTTGATAGCTTTATTTGGTGGTGTTGAGTAGGTTGAGACTAGGGAAAACATGGTGGTTAAATCATGATTATGTAATTAAGGTGTATTAATTATTCATAATATGGTTATATATTTTGAATTAGTTTCAAGGTGGTTGCTTCTTCAAGGTTTGACTTGCAGTCCTAGACCTAGTGTGTATAGTGACCTAGTGAGGTCTAATTAGTGAGTCAAAGTGAATTTTAAAGATGGAATATCTATTTTAAGAATTGAATAATGTATTAAAATGTTTTTAAAATTTTTTTACCAAGTTTTATGTCTTGAGGATGAAGATAAAGGAAGATAATATGTTGGAAGGACACTTGTACATGTAGATTGAAGGTTTCCTAGCTCAAGAAGAAAGTTCTAATGATTATTGGCATGTGTAGAGTTTTAATGGTGACATAATAATTTTTGGAGAGATGTAAAATTTACCTAAGAATTATTTACAAGTATTTTATATTGGATTTAGGGATAGAGCTTTATCAATATTTGTTAAGAATGTAAACTAGTCAAAACCCTCCTAGAAACCCTTACACTGACCCGATTAGAGAAATCTTATTGGATATGGAAAAGAATGGATTTGTTTTTAAAAAAAAATTAATATTTAAATTTGTATATTAATATTACAATAACCTCTAAGTGTAATTGGTGTGTCAGGGTAGTGAGGAGAAGGTACATAAAGAAGCTTATTTCTAAAGTTTTTAGTGGTACATGCAGAGTTGATTGAGTCAACACATGAAATATATTATATATTTAAGGTAAATATTTTTTATTGATATATATTTAATTTATTTTATCAAATTAAATATTTTTTTTCAATAATTGAGTATAAAACTTGACTAGTCACTAAATCTATAAACAATGAAAATAGTGACAAAAAACTAGTCACAGTGAGAATCTATTTAGGGATGGGTTAAAATTGTTTAAAGATGATTAAAATGGATTTTGATATTTTTTTTAAACCTATTCATAATTTTACATTAATTTTAAAGTGATTGTTTTTCCATTACATAAGCAATAAAGTGCTCTCAAGTTGATCAATATATGTGAGCAAAAATTGTGAAGGTGTATGTTACAATAGTTGATCGATATGTTTCATATTTTATAATACACATATATGGTTTAGATTTTTATCTGATATAATTTTTTTTTAAGGATATAATTAATAATTTTTTATCTCAATTAAGTGAGTCTACATGTGTTAAGAATAATGTTCACCATGACTATGTTTTGAGTCAAGATAACTGTTATAGGCATGCTAAGGGAAGTGAAGTGTTTAAGGTTAATTGATAATATTTTTTTAATATAATTAATATAATGATTTTTTTATACCTAATAAATATTTTTTTATTCTATATAAACTATTTTAGGTTTTGATATGAGGAAACAAAGAGGACTTGTCTAGTTGTGTATATACAATATTAGAGTACTCTAAGGAATTGGTCTATAAGACCAATGAATGATGATATAAAAAGAATAATAAATATTGAATTTTTATCTACATACATAATAGGAGACATTAATTAGGATCATATTTCATTAATATTCTCAATTTTATGTAAAGAGTTAAGAGATCTTGACTAAACATTGACTATGTTTTACCAATTTGAGTGGTCCTATTACAGGTGTGGTTTGGAGGTGCATTTCCTTGTGTTATTATTTCCAAATCACATAATGAGGTTTTAAAAGTCTTCAATAATATGTTTTTATTTTTTGGGTGATATTTTTTTATGTGATAAGATATATTTCTATCTTAGTCTGTCAAAATAGTTTTTTGGGTGCACTGATAGCTCTAAGTAGTCTTTTAGCACAGATCCTCTTGAAGTTTAATGGCCTATGTTGGAGTGTATAAATAACATATATGTCTTTTATGTTACATACATATTATTTTTTAATATTATTATGTGATAAAATGGACATTATACTTTAGAATTCTATGATTGTGCTTTCTGTGTATGTTACCTAAAGAGCGAGGAGATCTAATTGCTAGGTTCAAGGTATGAGATGGTGTTCTAGGTGGAGTGAAATTTTTTTTGAGTGATAAAGGGTATATTGGTATCATTTTTTATTTTTTTAAATCATTTTTATAGGATGAATTTGTACCAAGGATTCCAAGTTGTAACGTATGGGTGAGTAGGCCTAATTGAGGATTTGAGATAATGAGGTAATGGCCAACATATGAAGAATTTTTATCACCCATGTAACATGTGTGGATACCTATTAAAATTTTAATACAATAAATTTATTCATCTAGGGTGATTAATATTGGTTATACCAAGAGGAGTGGTATAAGTACAAGGCCTAATTTGCCTACTTGTGCTAGTGTAGTGAGTATGGAGCCAAGAGAAGGAGATAAACTTTTAAATAAAAGGTATATGTAATTTAAGACCATAAAAAATTGAATAATATCATAAATTTTTATCTTATCAATGTGATTAAGTTGAATGTAGAGGTCATTAGACCTAATGAGCCTACAAGAGGCTATTTGAGAGAGATTGAAGGGTGAAAAAGTGAAAGTAAGAGAATTACATAATTAGGTGTAGAAGGCATTAGATAAAAGGTGGATATTTCCATAGGTTTTATTTTGGTTTCTCAACATTTAGGGGGTTACAACCTCCTTATAAAATGAAACTTGTTAAAGGTTTAGTTTTTCTCATTGCTCAGCTAGACAGGTGTTGTAACACCTTGTGGGATTGTAGTCTCACTAAATAAGGGATGGCATTTCCTTGATAATTTATACATAGTATAAATTTTATCTTTTAATTACAGTATTTTATTCCATCTTGTAGGCTTTATTGGGTTTTATCCCCCTTAAGGGATTGTTGTCTCACTAAATAAGGGATGGTATTTCCTTGATAATTTATATATAGTATAAATTTTATCTTTTAATTATAGTATTTTATTCCATCTTGTAGGTTTTATTGGGTTTTCCCACATAGATTATGTGTTCATGTAATATATGCTCTGGATTCATGATTTAAATGTATGTACTTTCATGTTTATGTTACTAGATCAACTTGATGTATGATAGAATGTTTTTGGAATTGAATGTGAATTATTGTTTAATGATTTAATCCCCTATATTAGTATCTACTTTCAACAATTGGTATACGAGAGCCACACCTTTTGAGGAGGATTAACATCCTACAGGTGATCCTAAAGTAGCTTGAGGTATGTTAAAGACAATATTCATCTTGTTTACAAAGATGGATAAGTTTGTGAAGATTAGATTTGAAGTCTAAATATAGTTATATATGATGATAATATCAAGGTGAAATATGGAATTTTTGGAAGCTAAATCCAATATCAAACCTAAGTTGAATAATAAAGCTTATTAAAGTTGGTCTCTTGATCAACTAACATGAAAGAAGAAAGATAAGAAATGGTTTTATTAGTAGCCTAGAGTTTGAGATCTAATTGAGGTTTATCTTAATATTCATGAAGTATCAAATTTATGATCATTTTTTCATGTTTATAGTTTCAGTTGACAAGATCCAATGGAAATGTTTTGTATGAACATGAAATCATGGAGTGTTGATGTCTTGTTTACATTGAAAAAGAAGTCAAGAAGAT
The DNA here is from genome assembly GCA_037957365.1 of Torreya grandis. Classification (NCBI taxonomy): domain Eukaryota; kingdom Viridiplantae; phylum Streptophyta; class Pinopsida; order Cupressales; family Taxaceae; genus Torreya; species Torreya grandis. Next base: position 394,975 of record JARHVA010007632.1, on the reverse strand, counting down.
GTTTTGTGAGTATATGATAGTATTACAAGTCTTAGAGGTCATGAAGGATGATATGAGAAGTCATATAAGGTGTTAAGAGTTTTTAAGGTAACTGTATAAGTTAAAGGAATTATTTAAGAATAGTATTATGAATATCTAGGTTTGATTTGTCTCCTTGATAGATATTCCTGAGCAAGCAGATTGATGATGCCAGCATTCATACATGTGGAGGAGTCATAAAAAATTGGTCATATGTATTTGATCAAGTTTATGCCTAGTTCATATGTTTCAAATTTTAGTTCTTGATATGAATCCTATAAAAATTTATGGTGGTTCAAAGTTGTCCCTCCAAGTAAATTTCTTCGTTTTCATACTTAGCCAATTTTATGTGAAAATATGACCATTGGGATTTGAAAATTCAAATTTGTGAAGAACACTAGTTTATAAATAATGGCTTGTAGAAGTCATAGATGAAGTCAAATAAAGGTGAGGTAAGAATAAATTTTGAAGTGGAATTAGTGTATAAGACCTCAAATGTGAATAGAAAGTTTGACCATCTATACAGGTGTAATAAATGTGGGTCAAAGTCAAATCTTAAAATCTATATTTGAAATGATGAACCCAAATTGAGAAAAATAGGATTAAAACATGACTAATAATCTTATTTTGATGTTATAATTAATTTATGATTTTTATATCTATATGTATAACATTCCCATGCTTTTTAGCTAATCTAAATATGTGCTCTTGTGTAATAAATTCAACTTGAAGATTGACTAGGCTTGAAGGTCCCTATCCTTGGTAGACTAGTGTGACAAGGTAAGTTGTTTAGTGATCTCAAAATATCAAGGTAATTGGTAAATATAGATGAATATGTTCCTAATTTATTATATCACCTATAAATTCTCTCTATATGATCAATTTATTCCTTAAAAGGAACATCTAGCTCAAAATATGGAAGTTAGTGAATTGAGGGTTTGATGTTTTACAAACCTTAAGGTGGTTGTTCTTGATATAATTAGCCTTGTAATGACTTGTGGTGATCGATGATAATTAGGTAAATGTCTATGCAATGTTTAATCATATTGTCTACATGTTCATGATGCATTTGTATGAGCTCAAATGGTACCTTAGAAGATAAAGGTAGAACAAAGATATGAAATTTGAAGATTGGTCTCTTAAGACCAATGACATTTTAGTATAGAGATGTTATTTTTTTATAAACACTAGAGGTGATCTAAGGATTATGTCATCATGTTGAAATAACCATGAATATGTTTATAATTATTTTAGGTGATAATTTATATAGCTTATCATGCTTCCTATAGATTGAAGGACATTGTCATAAAGTACTCTTGAATGTATGTCATCTGATGTCTTATTGATTTCATATAAGCATAAGAAGCTCAGTTGCCATATGATTGAATACATAAAGGAACTCACAATATTTTTTAGATGATGTTTTCCTATAGTATATCTAGATGTTAGTGATATAAATGAGGAAGATTATATTTGTGCCTTTGAATGTTGTTTTGAGAAGATGTCTTGTTTCCTTGATATCCAAATGACCTCATAAGGTATTCAAGGAACATGTTGGCATATTATACTTTAATTGAAATGATTTAATAGTCTGAGGATGACAAGCTCTGAGTCATCATAAAAAGGATTTTGATTTTATGTATCAAAGATTAAAGATTGGTATTGGTATAGTTGTTTGATCATGAAGATGAGTTACTCCATAAGAAGATGATCTAGTAAGATTATTTCTATGTTTGGAAACATGTTTTCATTCTTACAAGAGGGATTTCAGATTTATGTTATAATGTATGAGGTTATTTAGACCTAGTATTAACTATGTGTTATTTAAGAGGGTATATTGCAGAGGTAGGAGCCTTGATGGCTTAAGGTTCTTGGAAGGAAAGATGCTTGAAGGCATAATATATAAGCAAGAAGGAGTGGATCCACATTGACTAGGTTTCCATGAGATCTATTTTTATTTCAATGAGGATATTCATTATATGTGTGAAGTACTTGAATATTTGTTTGTAGACCTAAAATAAACTTATTGAAGATGACTCTTTCTAGATGGAGAATAGATTTAGGGGGAGCTAACTCAGTTAGTTTTAATTTATTTATATATCTATGCATGATGTGAGGGTTATAATTTGTGAATATTATTTATTCTTGATTGAGATGTCTTCTATAGTTGAGAGTTCAAGAAGGTTGATATGATGATGTGATCAAACCAGGTCATGAGTTTTGATAATGTTTTGATTCTTCATGCATGGAATAATGGGTAACTTTTCAAGAGGATATGCACTATGATTATAGGACTATGTTGGTAATCCTAAGATGATAATATGTCCACTTTGTCAGTATTGGCAATGGGGGAAAAGGAGATGAAGAGGCGACCATCAATGATAAAGAGGGAGATTATTGGAGGTATGTTGTCATTGATGTCAAAGGATGATATCATATGCATTGATGTCAAAAGGTAATGAAAAAGTGGTGATGTCATGATGGAGATGAGTTTTATCATGAAGGTGTGCAATGAAATGTTATCATTGATGTCAAAAGGTAATGATAAAGTGATGATGTCATAATGGTGATAAGGTTGAGCATGAAGGTGTGAAAGGTATGTTTGGATGAATATGAGCTAAGGTAATCATTTTTTAAGGTTTTTCCTATTTTTAATATCATGTTGGTAGTACTAAAATTCAAGGAGAGAAGACAAAGAGTGATTGGCATAGGCTTGGTAGCCTTGTTTGGTAGAATAAGCTTGGTAGCTTAGTGTATTGAGTAGGTTGAGACTATGGAGAACATGGAGGGTAGGTGAGGATTATGTCATGAAGTTGTATGAATTGTTCCTAAGGTTTTGATAAAATTTAAAGTGGTTTCAAGGTGGTTTCTTGTTCAAGGTTTTACTTATAGTCCTAGACCTAGTGTGCATAGTGACCTAATGAGGTCTAATTAGTGAGTTAAAGTGATTTTTAAAGATGGAATAGCTCTTTTAATCATTTATTGAGGTATTTAAAGGTTATTAAAAAAATTTGACCAAGTTTTAGGTCTTGAAGATGAAGAGAAAGCAAGATAGTATGTTAGAAGGATATTTGTACATGCAGATTGAAGGTTTCTTAGCTCAAGAAGAAAGTTCTAATGATTATTGGCACATGTAGGGTTTTTGTGGTGACCTTATCCTTTTGGGAGAAGTTTAAAATTTACCTAATAATTATTTTTAAGTATTTTTTAGTATATTGAGGAACAAATCTTTATGAACATTTATTAAGAATATAAATTGGTCAAAACCCTCATAGAAACCCTTATAGTGACCCAATTGGATAAAGATTGTTGGATATAGACCAAAATTTATTATTTGATTTTTTTTTATATTAAAATTTTTATATGAAACTTTCATACATCTCTATTTGGTAGTTGTGTGTCAGGGCAGTGAGTATAAGGTATATAAAGAAGCTTATTTTTGAAGTTTTTAGTGGTACAGGTAGAGTTGACTAAATAAAAACATGAAATTTATTGTATTTTTAAGGTAAATAATTATTATTGATATAAATTTAATTGGTTTTTAAAGTTTCATGTTTTTTTAAATCATTTTGATCATAAAATTTGGCTAGTCGTTAAATCTTTAAATAATGAAAACATTGACAAAAAGCTAGTTAGAGTGATAATCTATTTAGGGATGGGTTCCAGGTGTTTAGGTATGAGTCCAATGGATTTGTGTATTTTTTTGAGACATATTACTCATTTTACCTTAATTTTAAATTTATTTATTTTCCCTTACATAATCAAGAAATATCTCTCGCGTTGATCAGTTTGTGTGAGTGAAAATTGTAAAGTTGTAGGTTCTAGTAGTTGATCCATATGTTTCATATTTACCACTATAAAATCTATGGTTTAGTTTTTTAAGTTGATATAATGTTTTTTAAGGATATAATTAATATTTTTTTAGTTTAAGGAAATTAATCTATAGGTTTTAGGATTCATGTTCACCATGACTATGTTTTGAGTCAAGATGACTGCTACAATCATGCTGAGAGGAGTGAAGTATTTGAGGTTAATTGATAAGATTTATTTCATATAATGAATATCCTTATTTTTATAGACCTAATTTATATAATAAATCTTTTTTTAATCTATATAAATTATTTGAGGTGTTAAGATGAGGAAGCCAAGAAGACTTGTCTGTTGTGTATATACAGTGTGAGAGTAGTCTAAGGAATTGGTCAGTAAGACCAATGAATGATGATATAAAAAGAATAATAAATATTTAAGGTTTATCTAGATACCTAATAGGAACCAATAATGATTATTATATTTCATTAATGTTCTCATGTTGATGTAAATATCCAAGATTTCATGACTGAACTTTGACTATGTTTTACCAGTCTAAGTGGTCCTATTGCAGGTGTGGTTTATAGGTGATTTTCATTGTGTTATTGTTTACAAATAATATAATTAGGTTTTAAAATTATTTAATAATATTATTTAGTGTTTTGATGATCTTTTGTAATGTGATAAGACATATTTCTATCTCAGTTTGTTAAGATGGTTTTCTAGGTGCACTAATAGCTCTAAATAGTCTTTTAGCAGAGATGTTCTTGAAGCTTATTAGCCTATTTTGGAGTGTATAAATAATATTAAGGTGTTTTATAGGTATTTTAGGTTCCATAAATATTATTTTTTCATATTATTATTTCATAAAATTGATATTATACTTCATAAGTCTATGGCTGTGTTTTTTGTGTATGTTGCCTAAAGAGTGAGGAGACCTAATTGTTAGGTTTGAGGTGTGAGATGGTGTTCTAGGTGGCTCAAATTTTTTTTGGAGTGATAAATTGAAGTATGGTAATCTCCAAGAGTTATAAAAATTTCCCACCTTTAATTAATTTTTATTTATTTGAGGTCATATGAAGTGTTAAATTGTCAAAATGTGTGGTAAGGTTAAATAATGAGTCTAGGTGTGTTAGATAAATGTCTTTCTATACATATAAATAATGATGTAGCATATGGTTACCAAGATTTAGTTATGTAAAGTAAGAAGTATTCTTCTATTAATGGGTTTTGGTTTTGAATTATGAGATATAGATGTGTAGAGGAAAGTTAGTAAAAAAGAAGTATTTATAGTAGTCAGTTAGGAGGTTTTAGAAAGACGAGAGGTACGAAGGAGAAGATTGGCTAGAGTGTAAATCATAAAAATCTATGTATTATATTTGTAAGATAGACTTGTTAATATATTAAGCATATTATTAAATAATTTTGAAGTAATTAACATAATGCTTTTGAATCTGTGTGATGATGTTGATTCATGGGTGCCATTGAATGTATTGAAGTCTTGAAGTTCTCAAAATAATGTGTTAACTAGGTGAAAATGCTTTTTAATGGACTATGATAATTTCCCCTTAGTTTTTATGATTTCATGAGATAGGTGATAAGACTATAATACATTCATATGAAATGATAATGGATCCAAGTGTTGTTAATTACATAATGGGTATCATGTTTGTTGTTAATACAAAATAAAGGGTTAAGTCCTAAAGTATGTAAAAATTTGATTCTATGAGACTAAGAGTACCCTATCTTAATAATATGAACCCTGTAAGTATTCTATTATGCTTAGTATAAACAAGTAATATTCTTGTAATAATGGTATAATATATTGAGTTGTTAAAATATGAATATGAATGCCTATATGGTAGTGTTAGTAACCAAAAAAGAATAAAATTTTGTGTGCATACTCTACATAAACATAAGTATATAAATAAACCACTTGTAAGGTTGAATTATGATTAATTCAAATCATTCTATAGATTGAAGTTGGTGTAGATTCTCAAGTTAATGAATGAGGACTCTAGTATAATGTGCTCAGAACATCTCGGTAATAAATATACCTTGAAAGTTTTATAATTACATTGTTACAAGTTCACATAGTGAAAGTGAGGATTAAAAAGATGTTAATAAACCATATGAATGAGTGAAACTAGGTAGTGTTTAAGCTAATGTAAATATTGATAAAGTCAACACAAACCTATAATGTTTTTTAATTGAATATACAGTCAAGTTTTAATTTATATTCAAAATTGAACTAGGTATATAAACAAGGATCAAGGATGGTAGAGAGAAAATGTCAAGTGTGAAACACCATATCTCATAGAGTTTTATAAATATATACAACTCTTTAAGGAACTTTGAGTCCCGAGATATACGTTGATGGGTAACTGTAGGTTCGGATATGCATATTAGAAAGATAATATTGGAATAAAACTATGGAACAAAGATTTTATAGTATAATTATAATAATTTTTCAAGGATAGGAGGTTTAATACAATCCATATGGAATTTTTACAAAAGGTGGAAACCAAGTCTGGAATGAGTAATAGTGCCAAGAAGTAAAGTTATTGATGGAATGACATGCACTAAGGCATAATATATCATTATAATTACCTGTAAAATGATAAATAATAGAAAGATAACACATTATGAAATCAATAATTGAGTAAAAAATAGTTTTAAATAGGAGCTATAATTTGACTAAGGTAGAGTTAAGAATTCAAATGTGATGAAAATCAATAATAATAAAAAGGGATATTTGGGCAAAATTTTATGTTAGTCAAAACCTGAGATTTATATGAATAAGAATCAAGTAAGTTAAATCAAGAAACTCTAGGGAATTATAATTATTAAAATGGATCCTTGATAGGTATAAAAATTGAAGAGTTTGAATGCATATGGAAGAGTACAAAGGAGTCAAAGTTTGTTATAGGCATAGTATTCATAGTTGTTAAGTTTGAATGTATGGATTGAAGTAGTAGGTGTAAAAGTTTGGAAGAGGTAGAGTATGAAATGATTATCTATATCAAAAAGGGTATTTTTTAAATCAATTTTGATGTGTTTGAAGTGTTGTTAGAGTATTAAGGTGGACTAAGGAGTCCAAGTTGTAACGTATGGGTGAGTAATCCTAATTTCTTTAGGTATCACTAAGGACTAATGGAGTATTTAGGATAATGAGGTAATGTCTGGCATATGAAGTGTGTGTCTCACACATGTAACATGTGTGGAGACCTATTACAAGTGTTATACATGTGTGTGAAGTATCTTGGTTGACCAAGATGGGTTATAACAAGAGGATTGGTATAAGTACAATGCCTAATTTGCTTATTTTTGCTAGTGTAGTGAGTGTGGAGCCAAATGAATGAGATAACCTTTGAAATAAAAGGTAAAAGTCATTAAAGACCATAAAAAGGTGAAGAAGATCATAAATTATTATCTGATCAAGGTGATGAATATGAATGCATAGGTCATTATACCTAATGAGCCAAGAAGAGGCTAGCTGAGTGAGTAACCCCTAGAGGCTATTTGAAAGAGATTAAAGGGTGAAAAATAAGTGTAATAAAGATAAGTCCATAATTAGGTGTAGAAGACATAATATCATAGGTGGATATGTTCATAGGTGTTTTTGTGGTTTCTCAGCATCTAGGGGGTTGCAACTTCCTTTTAAAGTGAAACTTGTTAAAGGTCTAGTCATTGTGGTTGCTTAGCTAGATAGGTGTTATAACACATTATGGGATTATAGTCTCACTAAATAAGGGATGGTAGTTCCTTGATGAGTTTTAGCTGGTATAAATTAGAACTTATTATTATAGGAATTTATTCCATGTTACAGGGTTTAGTGGGTTTTATCCCCCATGAGTGTTTCCCATATAGATGATGTGTTCATGTGATGTATGCTCTTGATTCATTCTTTGGATGTATGTAATTTCATGTTTATGTTTCTATATAAATTTGATGTGTAATGGAATGGGTTTTGAATTGAATGTGATTATTGTCTACTAATTCACCCCCCTCTCAATAGCTACTTTTAACATAAATGGTTGGATTACCCACTCATATAAATATTTTGAGTCACTACAACTATTTTTTATTATTGGGGGATGTGTGCACATACTAATTTAGGTTTTGTGCCCCTATTATTCTTTGCTACACTAAAAATTTTATTAAAATTATTTTATTAAGTTTACTTTTAATTGATTGGATTCACTCCATTAGGTACACCTACTAAAACATAGTGTTGATATTTTGAGTCATGCTTCTTGGAACACCTTACAACATGAGTTCTCTTCTCCACTTTTATTATGGTTTTACTAGTTTTTGGATACCTTGTGGTTACACATTCTTCCATGACTTATTTTTTCATAGGTATGTTATAACTGTGCTTTACTAAGCTAACCTCATACAGAGTATCAGTTCCTATTTAAATTTCTGGTTACAATGACTCAAAATCCATGTATTCTACTAAGATTTATTGGCTACCATAGTGACACTTAGTATTTAAATATGAATTTATACATGGGTACCTAATCATGAGTTGTTTTTAGGACCCATCCATATTTTTGATTCCTCTTTTCTCACTCCATATCTAAACTTAAAGGTGGTTGTTGGAGTGGGTATGTTCATACTCACTTAGGAAGGTAAGATTGAATTGGTATTTTTTTATAGTTATTAGATTTCTAATATTTTTTTCACATAAAATATTTATTTTTTTATGTATTTAGTAAATCAACCTATATTTGAGTTGATCACAACAACCAATCAGTTTTTTTGAAGCCAAAATATATGCCTATTTATTATGCACTCTTTATTATATTTCTAACACACACAAATTATGAAAATATTATGAACAAATAAATTACTTATTCATGATTGATTATTATGTGTTAATATGTGTGAAATGATGGATTTGTTATGATAATGGTATGAAATAATGATCTTATGATTACTTGAGAAGAATTGATTTCTTTAATAATGAGTTGTGTGATGCACATCATAGCACTTATTGTAATATTTATCGGAGTGAGACATAATTTTCTAATATTTATGATGAAATATTTTTATATGGTTCAAAAAATATCTCATATATTCCACTACACATTCTTTTAGGCATGAGTCAATGTAAATTTGTTCATTGTAGGATATGTTTATAGGTTCCTAAATACACAAACCAAGACATTTATGGAAAGGATTATAAAATATAGAGCTATTAAGTGTTATGCTATTAACATGTTTGATCTACAAAAAATTATATTTTAAAGAGTGAGCATGCATAGGGTTTTACATTAATAGAATATAAATAAGTGTGTGGTTTACAAATTCTATATACCCATATATTTGTGGGTAAAATGCCATAAACTAATCCAAAATTCATATTCATCAAGTCCACAAAGTTTTAAAAAAGTGACTCAAAAAGCACAAATATCAATCACATATGATGGATTTTAGGAGTCCAACTTGTAGCCATATATGGTTAAATAAAATTTACACAATTATAGATACATAAATGTCCTTATTATTCAAAACCATTCTTAGGATATTTTAAAACATATCCACTATAACTAACACAATGTCATGTTGGTGTTTTTCATAGGAAACTTAATCATTAAATCCATGCTGATAGATTCACATGGAATGGATGGAACTTTTAAATGTTTAAAGTACCAACTTTATTTTCATGAATTAAACCTATAATATAGTTATACCATGCCTATCTATTAAATTATGTAAGTATTAGATATATATGTATGTGTTTTAGACAAATAAAAAATTATTTCCCCAACATGAAGTATCTAATCATACACTCTCAATCTCCACACTCTCTATAAATAGGGTCCTAGAAATGAAGCTAAAATTTAGTGTTTTATATTAACATTCCTTATCCCAAAACATGATAATTTATTCATAAAAAATATAGAGGATAATCAAACTTACTATAGTGTAATATTAATTAATTTTGAATACTTAATCAATCACCTAATGCATAATAAGAGAATAATAACAAACCCAATGTTATATAGATAATTAACAAAGACATAAAGTATGTGCAAAGAAATATAACAAAATCCATAAAAAAAAAAAACTTCTAACCATACAATAAATCCATTTATATTAACATTTATTTATATTAAATAATAGTATTTTCATACATTTTAGATCATTAGTGTAAAAAAAACCCATTAAAATGACACTATTATACATATGAGTTTAAAAAATATTCACAAATAATACAAAAGCTTCCCACAATTGTGTATTTTTATAAACCCTGATCTTGATTTCCCATTTACCTTCACCTCTAAAAATTATAATAAAACAAATAATTCATCTAATTTTTGAGACCTTTCAAGATTTAATTTTTTAAATGAGAGTGTAAGGTTCATATTAATAAGTTTTATAGACCCCCTCAACCCTTTCCAGCTAGAATTGACTTGTTTGTCAACTATTTATTTTGACAATTATTTATGTATATTCCCTAAAAATTATCTTATACTCAAATTATATATTAATATTCAAAGAATATAATTATTCTAAGGCTCAATCCCTACCCGTATGTGCAATCAATTATCTGGTTCTTGAAACATGTATGATCTAGTTTCCTTATGATCCTCCCAAAATTATATTTCATTTATTCCATGCACTACACATAATTATTCATAATCATCTCAATTTCATTGTGAAATATATTTTATTTTAAATTTTAATATATTTTAATATGAATGATTGTTTCTTATAAACACTCTTTCATACTTGGTTTTATTAAAAATTCCCTTTAGTACCCAAAATTGAGGGTTAATACTGTGTCTAGAAATATAGTGGTAGAATATCTAGATAGATGACCTGATTTAGAGGTTAGGGATAGTTATGTAAATCAATCATATCAAATTAAAATATAAAACTTTCCATATATATTAAAAAAAAAAACATAACTATTTTAATAATTAAAAATAGAATTTTAAATCGTATTTAACTATAGAAAGATATCATTATGTAAATCTCAATCGTAATATGTGATCCATATGAGGATGAGATAGGAATATGTAACCAATATGATGGTTTTAATATAATAAAGGATATAAATTGATATGTATTGTTGTATCTTGGTCAATAGGGATGAATGATATGACTGAATTTGGTAATAAATGGAAAAAAATACACATTGTATAAATAGTTTCCTAAAGTGACGAGGTGTAAGGAGGATAATGTGATGTCTTAATATAATAAATTTAATATAAATAGACACAAGGGTGAATCATCAACCCAAAATAAACACATGGGTGGTAAAATTATTTGAACATGCAAGTATTATTCCCCAATAATAATATATAGATAAAATTAGTGAATCTCATGAGGAATGTATGGGTAGGATTCCCATTATATAAATGTATAGGTCATAAAATTTGTAAGTCTAGATAAAAAGTTATATACACCAATGTAATAATATGAATTTAGGAGATATAGATAAATTAATAAATTTCACACAAAATATTAGTAGCATGCCACAAAATATTAACATTAGAGACTACAAAAAATGTAAGAAATAAGGATAGAATATTTAAAGTGTTAACATGCATAATATGAATCATGTGACCAAAAATAGTAAATATCATATTATAGATGATAAAATCATAAAAAAATGTAACCAAACATAGAATAGATGTGACCATCTAGAAATAAATATGACCTAAAAAAAATGGCATGATATGGAAACTAAAGGATCCTATGTGGATAAAAATAGACACAACTTTGAAAGGAATAATGAAAAAGCACACACAAGTAAAAATACACACATGCATGAAATTATGAAATAAAATGGTGTTCAAGGTAACACATAATGTATCCATGCAATGTTTAAGATTTAAATCAGATAAATATATGTATATTCAATATAAATAAATCTTTATGATAAGTGAAAAGTAAGAAGGATAAAACCTATTACCCTTTAAAAAGCTTCTTGTAGTAGAAGCATGATTATAATGTGATAATGGCCCTGAGTATTATAATGATGACAAAACAAAACATATATTGATAAATGATCATATATAACCCATGTATCATAATAGTAACCCACTTGAACAATATTCTGAGAAACTTGCATTTAACATGTATATGTAAACCTATAACATAGGTAGATAAGCATGGCATGTATCCATCAAACAAAAATAATTTTTTTTTTAAATATATAAGAATAACATGAGAATCATGTGTTTAAAATGTATATTTAAATATTTATCATAGGTAGATAAGCATGGTAGGCATTCCTCAAAAAATATAAAGACATATTTTTTTTCTTTTTTCTATGGTTTTCCATGTTCTTGCATTTTTTTGAATTTTCTATAAGATTGGCCCACATGAAGATAAATCCAAGGGAATAAATAAATTATAATTAATTTTATATTGATTTAATAATAAAATAATCCAAAGGGCATAATCGAGAGGAAATAAGGAAGGAAAATAGACAAATTGAGGGGTGAGAGTGAAAAGAAGCAAGAAAAAGAGGATTCCAAACAAAATATAACTTATTTCAAAACTCAATGTGTGTTAGGCTAGGATATATTGATATATATGTTTTCATCATGGGAAATAAATTAAAGTGATTAGAATCAAATGGATAATTAAAGGGAAAGTATCAAAACAACATAGCAAACAACATAATCCAATGGGCTAGAATATGTCAATATAAATTAAGACGAAGGCATATGTGTCAAAGAAATAGGAAGCATGAGGGAAAAAATAATCTAAGGGAGGAATTAAAATGGAAGGCATGATAATTTTATGATATTTCCATTGTGCACCTTGACTTGAGTTTTTAAAGGTTGATTTAGCTAATGTATATATGATTGTTACACTCTTTCACTTAGCTAGACCGTATTATTATTTTGATGTTATGATATTTGACTTTGGGATGATTTATTTACCATGTTTATTATTCTACACTTGATGATGTGTTTGTCATGTTATAGCCCTGAATTGGTGATATATGGGTTATTTGATGCATTTGGTATTTGATTTCAATTCATTACTGCTTTATCATTTTAACAATTTTTGGACTTGATACTATTGATGGATTCACTCTATGGTTGCAAGTGTTTTATATGAGATAGTTTGGATTATATCATCATATCTTGGGGTAGTGGAGTGGTTTTGAGTAGTTAGATGAGTTTTGATAGGTAAAATGTAGTAAAACTCAAACCTTAAGCCACTAGTCAGTTATGCTTGTTCCTCTTTTTTATGTTGTCCTTCCTAGTATTGTGCGTAAATTGGTCCTATTTCCCTATGAAAAATGACTATTATATCTTTTACTATTATCAAGTTGTATATGGTAGAGTTTGTGTCTTAACTGATTCTTTTATTATAGTTTTCTCATTTTTGTGTATGTGTTCTTTTATACCTATTGATTTCTATTGCTCCCTACTATTGCTTGTTCCTTAGTTGTTGTTTTGTGCTTCCCATTGTTCTTGGGCATATGTGGCTTCTAGTTTGAGACATGATAAAGTGGCACACTCTTAGCCTGACTCTCACCACCTTATATAAATTCACATGTTATTTATAGATGTATATTATATATACATATAAATATATATATATATATATATATATATATAAGTTGATTTGTGATTAATTTTAGATATGATAGCATGTCATTGGTAATGGAATGTAGGCAAGTGACATAAAAAAAAGGATAAATAAGACATGAGGTAAGTGAAGAAAGGCATAGGGAAGAAGGTAGATGGTTTTGGCCAATAGGCATGTGGAGTAATGGAAAGGGGAAGGAATTCAATGGTGTGGAATGGGGGTGCATGGAAAACTTAGGAAGAGAGTAAAGAGAGCAATGCATGGGGAATATAACATGGAAGAAAGAAGTAAGGAAAGGTTTATGAAATAGAGGAGAGTGAATAGGGGAAATGGAATAAAAAATGTAGTAGGGTAATAACATAGGGGATTAGGAGAAGATAATGTAGCAAAGGAAATCTATAAAAGGAGATAGGAAGAACACAAGAAGATGCAAGGGAAAAATTAATGGAAAACACAAGACATAGGAGGAAAATACTTTGGAATTGATCCACATTGCTAGAAAAGAGGTAGTACCTATTTGATTTCTTTCATCATAATGATTTTGTATAAGCTACCTATCCTTTGAATCCTAAACAAGTATGACATTTTTGATATTAAACTAGTTGTATCTCTAGATATAGTAATGGTTAATAAATTAGAATTCTATAGAATTCAATATTCCTCTTTTGCATTTGAACTCAAAAAATTTCAATCAAATTTATTAATTATTTGACTTGCACATGGATTTGGACTATGTTTTCAACCTATGAATGGTTTATTATGTACTGGGCTATATATTTCAAATTATTTTATAAAATCCATGACCTCATACTATTAAAATTACTTCTATGTCCTAGATTGTTTATGTGTTTGAAATTGTTGGAACCTCTCTATAGAGGAGTGCCATAAGGGTCTGGATGGCTATGTTGCAAGCACTGTGTTGTTAATTAGAAAGATCTAATTTCTTTAAATCTTGTATTTTGGGATAGAGGTTCAAACTATTATTTTCATTTCTAGTCAATTTAACATTAATGCCACTATTGGTCATTATACCTGATCCATTAGTTGCATACCTTTACGTCGATTCATACATATTCTAGAAAAATAATGACTGGGGTGTATTTAAATCTTGGAGGAAGATTATATCTTGCCATTATAATTTTTTGATTCAACTAAATTGTCCCAAGAATGGATTTAATCCTCAAACAGTTTTATTATATTATTTTCATATCCTCTATTTTGAGAAACTAATTTGGGTATTTTAATCCATTTTATGGTAGATCTTCCTATGATAAGATATATATTCCATGAAGTAAAGAATTGTGGGGAATTGTATAAATGTTAAAGAATGAATTTGTATGTTACTTATACATCCCATTTAAAATTCCCAATGGTTGGGAATTTTCTTGCGCCAAATATATGTGTGTGTGTGTGTGTATAATAAATAACACTTTTTAGATATTTAGTTATGCCTTAGAGTTAAGAGGAATTTAGGTTCAATTCATTTTATTAAATGACTGGATATATATGTATGTATGTATTATGTGTGTGTGTGTGTGTGTGTGTGTGTGTGTGTGTGTGTGTGTGTGTGTGTGTGTGTGTGTGTGTGTGTGTGTGTGTGTGTGTGTGTGTGTGTGTGTGTGTGTGTGAAGCATTATAATTTTCCTCCTTTGATGATTTAATTATTCATCTTCCCTTGATTAATTTGGATGTGTTCAATATATGGATCTGATTCTGGGTGAATATTTTTGGGTGTTCTTCGATTTCCATGTTTCTATGTTGGCTTAACCCTCTCATCAAATGGATTTAACCATGGTACTTTTCATAAGCTCAATTTAGTTAAAATTTCATGTTTATGGTTCAATTTTTTTCAATATCCTACTATTTCACTTATTCTAATGACCTAATTTTTAATGTTCAAGGATCATATGAGGTCGTGACACCTCATGATGATCTCCCAAATCTCTTATATCAGTCATTGGAATTTTCATCATGTGTTGTTTGAATGCTTGTTAGATTATTATAGTCATTAACATTTAAGAAACTTATTGGTATGATTCGAGATTCAAAATGAGTGTATGGTCCAAATATTTTATGTTGATTTTTCTTGATTTTGGCTTGATTATGTTTTATAATCTATTATGGTTTGGATTGTTTTATATAAACCATAGTTGTTGCCTTAGGATGGTGGTATGGCCAAGTTGCCAATTTTTATTGGATGTTTATTTTTACTTGTTTATCCTCTGACCTAATTGAGTACAACTATTAAGTTATATGTAGTCTTTTCTATCTTGCTTTATGATTGAGTGGAGTGTAGCCATGTTGGTGATCATACCCTTTTTTTGGCATATGTATTTTGTTGTGATGTAATTTATTTGGAATCTAACCTACTAAGAACTTACTCCTTGACCCTATGCTGAAACTACCATCTAGCTGATGGTTGGGGTGGTAAGGGCCACCTATGGGTGGGCTCATATGGATAGTTGGGAGGGCTTGTCTAGTTTAGTTACTTGCTACTCCATACTTAGATGGTCTTTTGTACATATGAAGTAAGTTGGTAAGTAATTAGTTATGATTACTCATACATTCTTTATTTAATTGATGATGTTTAATTAGTATTTGACTTGGGTCATAGCTAGTATTTTACCATGATTTGATGTTGATGTATAAATCTATATAGATGGAGTGTTGGAAAATGGAATGCAAGATTAAATAATATCAAGATAAAATTGTACATTGTTGGAAGTAATTTATTGCATATGTAAAGTTACTAAATTTTAACTAGTTTCTCTTCCTTCTACTAAAGCATTTTTCTGGCATAATTCACACAATGTTACTCTTGAGTTGATCACATAATCTTGTTAAGTTTTTTACACTTGATGTTGTTAATAGCTTAGAGAAACCATTTGACTTAACCCTCACTATGTTGGTTTCTTGATTGAGGCATATAATCTTGATTGGTCAGATATAATGGATTCATTTATATCATAAGTAGAGTTATTCAGATTTATGCATATGTTAATTGATAGATAAACCTACTAGATTTTTAATAAAGTAACTTGGCATAATTATTATCTTTGGTGTATTTAGATAGTTCACTAATTTTAGTGTTTGAATGTATTTGAGTGTGTTGGTTAGGATTACTAACAAGTTGGAATCCTAAATTAAATGAAAACTATTGACGATTATTGAAATATTGATTGTACACACACACACACACACACACACACACACACACATTTTATGATCATTGCTTTTAGTATACACTAGATCTTACTCATGGTATAGTATAGATCTTGGAAATATTCTTTAGTTGGCTACCACAAATGTGGCTTAAAATGGAGATCTATGGGATGTTTCAAATGTATAAATAAGTGTAGATGGGTTAGCTATTATATATTTATATAAAGTGTAAAGTTAATATCATGCACATAATTTAATTTATCCTTCGATTTATAGTTGATTCCCAGTTATTAATGTGGTATTAGTATGTTACCTTGCTACCTTCATCATGGATCATATAGTATAGGGTGTTGTGCCAATTTAGGAGTGGTATTTAATCCTTATGTAGTCTTATATAATTTCTCCATATATTATTTTAATATGCTTAGTCATCATACTTGGGTGCTAACTTTGTAATGATAAATTAAATACCAATGCTAATGCTTTATCGGTGAATCATCTTGCTACTCTCATTATGGAAAATATGGCAATTGATTTTATGCACTCTTTAGTGTGGCAATCACTCCTTATATAATCTCATAAAACTTCTATGCACTCTCTTTTTTTGAACCATCATGACATTGTTGATCTACTAATTGATTAGGAAATTGACCTTATATATTTGGTGATTTGGGCATGCTTGAAAATGCTCACTTGGAATTATAAAAAACTAGGACCTTTGTTTCAATGTAGCATTGAGTGATATCCATTTGTTTTCCTTGGGATTGGTATTTATGCTTATGGTTAATTTTACCTCTATATATACATTAGATCTACTCTTATATAACATGAGTATATGGAGTTATGCTTTAGTTGGTTTACAAATTGTCAATAGAATATGGAGACTTGTGCATGCTTAAACTTGTTGTGGTTTATGTGAACACGTTAGAGGAGTAGGTTTATTTAAGTATGGAAATGGATTGCTGATTTGAGAATGAAGAAATTAATTTTGAACTATTGTACTATGAATGGAAGTATGCATGGTTTTATTGTGTCTATTCTTATGGATAATACACTTACTAAATCATGTAGAATGTGCTAGTGGGATGCTAATGAAATTGGGATTTAATTCATTTATAAACCCTTTAGTTATAAGCCTTATTCTTGCTTAATAATTATTGACTATACATGTTGGTTGGAAATGCTAATGTGAGTGTGAATATGGAAAGGGCCTTTATGCCTTATTTATCTATAACATTAATTGATAAGATAATCATTGTAATGGAATATATGGGTTTGGCCACAATATACTTTGAGGTGTATTAATTCTTCTCCCAATTATTATTTGTATTAACTATTTACCAATATTGAATCACTTACATCGATTCCATGAATGGCTGCCACCCTTTCATTATTTGTTCAATGAAGAACTAATCCCATATGTATTCTTGATCTTTTATTTTGGGATTATGGCAAGCTTGTTTTTAATTTGATTATAATCTCATATGAAATTGATATTTTATTATATGCTTAGAAAGACTTAGCTTAGTCCATTTATACTCAAGCTAATAACAAGTGGCTATATGTGTTTATAAGGTTAGATATTATGCGTAATTATTATTAGTGAGAGGGTACCATAGGTTACCATGTCATGATCTTTTTGTAACCATTAATGACTTAAAAGGTCAAGATTTACCTTTTTGGTCATGATCATGTGAGTATGCTATGTCGGTATTGCTTATTCCAACAAGAAAGGTTTGGGTCCATTATGCATCTAATGTGTACTCTAATATATAAATTTTAAAAAAAATATGGGATTGTTTCATCTAGTATCAGAGTGTGTTTCTGATCTAAGGAACTCTAGGAATTATAAAATTTATACATGGTAACAAATGAGAAATCTCCATCAGGTAGAATCTAGAAACAATTACCAAAAAACCTAGCCTTCAAGTTCAAGTTCAAGGTGTTGTGTTTTATTGTCTTGCTTTTTTAATGTTTTTTGCATCACTCAGAAGAAATGATTCCAAGGAATCTAGATTTTATCTTATGTTAGTGGTTATCACCACCGATCTTTAGTTTGGGTTAAATAGAACCCTTCTCAAATTTGTTTGTGTCAGGTCAAGTCTCAGTTATCAACCATTAACTTGTATGAGTAGGTTAATAAGTGTTAGGTGATACAAGCTTCACTCTTATAATCAATAGAATGATGTTTGGTTATTTATGGTTGGCGTGAATGGGTGATTCTTCCTTAGATACCAAGAAAATTATGAACCAAGGAAGATCAAGGGTTAAACTTAAACTTAGAAGCTATAATAGGGTGTGAAAAGGACTAAATTTATTGAGTAAGTTAGTAAAGGTTGAGCTTGCTACTCATGAAAAGGAATGTCTTGAGTTGTTGAGAACCTATGAAATGGAATGTATATATTAGCCAGTGTACATACTATAGATGGTTTTAGTGCAATGATAATGTCTCCATAATGTAAGTTACTTGTAGATAGCAAGGCTACCCTATCCCTTTTTCCTCTCTAATAAGTTTGTTTTGTAGAATCTTCTCACAGTGTCAATGTGGTAACAATTGTGGTAAACAACCATAGATTTTGGCTTGGCTTGGGTATCATTGTAAGTGAATAGGAGTAGAGTTACAAAAAATTTATTGAGATGACAATGCCTGGGAGACATTGGCCCATCCAACGTATCAGAATTTTAAACAAATCAAGAAGGCTTTAATGTTTATTATGTTACTAGATTGGTTGAGTGGTAGCTATTATGCATCCTATGTATAGGTAAGCTTATGTGATGCTAAAAACTTATGCATTTTAGCTAAGTCAATATTGGTTTTGTTAGCCTATTTTGGGTAAATTTGATGAAGTGTGTGGCTTTGTAATTCTAAAAAGGGGTGAAGCTAACTAGTCTTGGCATGTTTATTATAATTTTGGATCGATTTTACATCTATGATGTATTTTTTTTTCATGGATATGATTGATTCCATGTGTGTGTTGATTGATTCTAGCTAGGTTATACACCCAAGAGATATTTATTTGGACTTGATTTCATCTTGTTACTTATGAGGATGTCTATTGAGACATTGGATATGTCTTACATCCATGAGGATGTTTATTATAAGTTATATTTAAACTTGTTGGTTATAGGGAATTATAATTCCCATAATGGTGTTATGGTACTCTCCTTCATCCTTGGATACACTCACCCTTTCCCATTTTGATTTTGTATAAAAACAAAGCATCTCATTTCAATCATTGACATGTTGGATTTAGTAAATCAATTGAATCATGATATAAGCTTATTATTAAAATTTTAAGATAATGTCTGTAAGTCCATTGATTGTTTGCATGAATAAGACATCTGATGAGGTTGAGGTATGATATATTTGGAGGATTAAGGGTGTGGCTCAAGCCTAGAAGGCCTGATGGGGTGAGTGTGATTAACTTGTGTGAGCAAGTTAAGAGTTTATGGACTAATTATGTGATACCATTAATAGGTATCTGATGTCTTTTGTATGACATATACATATCGAGTGGACCGATGTAGATTCATGGACCCTTATGCTTCATGCACCTATGTGTTGGCCCATTGTGATGAGGAAATTAACTTGGAAAATTACCTATACTTGATTGTGCATTACCTTACACTGTTCCTTCAACTCATGTATAATGTTTTATATATATATATATATATATATATAATTTTACACCTTACAAGGCTTATATATATATATATATATATATATATATATATATAACATTGTACATGAGTTGAATGAACACCAGGATAGCCAACTCGATATCATATAAAGTTCACACTTTTCATGATGTTAATAAATTTCACACCTTACAAGGCTTATATATATATATATATATATATATATATATATATATATATATATATATATATATATATATATATATATATATATATATATATATATATATATATATATAAGCCTTGTAAGGTGTGAAATTTATTAACATCATGAAAAGTGTGAACTTTATATGATATCGAGTTGGCTATCCTGGTGTTCATTCAACTCATGTACAATGTTATATATATATATATATATATATATATATATATATATATATATATATATATATATATATATAAGCCTTATAAGGTGTGAAAGTGATTAACATCATGAAAAGTGTGAACTTTATATGATATCAAATTGGCTATCTTGGTATTCCTTCAACTCATGTACAATGTTATGTGTGTGTGTGTGTGACCTTATTTTGTCTAAATATAATTATAAATTTAAGAACTTGTGTTTTGTATTCCTTTTTTGAAAGATTAATATCTTGTTTAGGCTACCAAGGTATAGTGTTGTGATGTACTTATTACCTAACATCATTATTCTAGTTTTGAACATAGACGCAAGTATCAAGTTGAGGGTAAAGTGATATTATTTCCATAATGGTTTTGATCAGGTAAAGGGTAGGGAGTGTAGTCTTTCATAGTATAAAAAACCACTCCACCCCTTTGTATAAGATAATCACTTGATTTATTCAGAGTGTGCACCATGAAAGCCATATATTGGCCATGCGACCCTCTTTCATAATGGTTACCTTATGTTTTAGTGTTCATTTAGCCACCTCTCAGAGCTTGCTATTAAAAAACCTATGTGTAATTTATTTGTGTAATCCATGTGAAATTTTATACACCCTAAATTGTTCAAGAAACCACACATATCATGTCTTTTCATAGTCCTTTCATAGGAGACTTTGACTAGAGAATATGAGTCTTATTCGCATCTAGCCATGTTTAATTGCCTAATTTTCCTTGGTATTGTTTCATATCTTAGACACCTCTTTGAGCATTCCTGGTCATTCATAAACTTTCTTGACTTAACCCTTACTAACCTAGGTCACTCTTTCTAGGCTTATTCCATCCCACTAGATCTCAAACCCTCTAGACGATAGCACCCAAATAGGAATAAAATGCTGAAACATAGGGTGTCTAGTTTTTGATGTTGTTATCCAAGTGTAAATTTTATTCTAACAATCACTTTATTCTACTATATGAATCTTACCCCTTTATTTACTTCATTCCTAAGTTTTCCAATGTTGGCTAAATGTGAATAAAACTCCCAAATTCAAAATAACAAGTCTCTTGTATAAAGGAATACACAAGGCATTTTATATCTATCACATACTACTTTAGCACATTCGACATAATAAACATTAGTTAATAATATATCTTAGCTTCTCTACATCACACATAGACTTGCATGCATGATCAAGGAAGGGACTAGGAAAAATTCATTCTTGCATATATCATATGTATTGATTATGCATGTTCCATAAGGGAGAACTAAATTATATATGAGACCCTAGCTTTTGGGATAATGTAGGCAAGAATCAAAACAATAGGGGTTATTGACTATGTGATCATTCTTCCCCTAACCCAGTTTTTAACTCATTTTATTTTGATGTATTCATTTTTTTCATGTGTGTAGATGAATATAGGTATTGAATATTTAAATAGACCTATAGTGAGCTTTGATGGCTTTCAATCCCTAAACTTTGGTACACAAGCTCATATTGACTAGGCAAACAAAACCTAGAAAGCTTAGATCCTCAAGACAATAGCACCAGGAAGGACTATAGCTTTAGACACCAAGGTTTCCTATTTCCAACACTCTTATCCAATTATAAAATAGATGCCAAATTCAAATTCTTGATAGTGTCTCAGTCTTACTCCTCC
This sequence comes from Torreya grandis, assembly GCA_037957365.1. Classification (NCBI taxonomy): domain Eukaryota; kingdom Viridiplantae; phylum Streptophyta; class Pinopsida; order Cupressales; family Taxaceae; genus Torreya; species Torreya grandis. The sequence continues at coordinate 372,724 of JARHVA010007632.1, read as the reverse complement.
ATTTTCAACCTTACAATCCTTTATTTCAATTTGAAACTAGATAAGTTTATTTCTATTTCTCTTGTATAATTACCTATTAAAATCTATTTTTTCCCCTATTAAGTTAGATCTTTCCTATTATTCTAGACCCTTATTATTTAGGATCTAAAGAATAGATTCCCAAAAATAATAAAAATATGGTGAACTCGACTTACTTTGAACAAATTAAAAACCCTAGGTACCCTTAGGGATTTTCCTTCATATTTTATGAAAAAATTACTTTACAAATTTCTGATTTTTTTACTAATTTTTGTGTAATTATTCCATTAAAAATTATTGTTATAATTTAAATTATACCCATAATTTTCAAAAATTCTAAAACCCTAGCTCAAAACCCTATATTTCCAAACAAGGTCTTCAAACCCCAAGTTTCCCTCCCTTATAGATTTTAGAAATTAATTCAATTTTTTTTTTGAAAATTGTTTAGTGTGCCAAAAATATTTTCAAATTTTATAAATTAGTATTTATTTTGTGCAAAAATTCAATTTCAAAATTTTGATTTTTGTATCAATTTTAGTGCAATTATCTTATTCAAATTAATATTAGAATTTAAATTATAGCCATAATTTTCAAAAATTCTAAAACCCTAGCCCAAACCCCTAGATTCCTAAACTAGGTCCTCCACCTTCAAACCATCCATCCTTGAAATTTTTAGAAATTAATTTCAATTTTTTTGCAAATTATTTAGACAATCATGAGTATTTTCAAAATTTTGATATTAGTAGTTATTATTGTATTTATTTTCTTAATAGTACTTCATATTATTTTTGGTGAAATAAATAAAATGGCTACTAAGGCACTTCTTTTGTCTCATCCCATAAACAAATTTCTTATTTTTTTGCATAATTATGATAATGAGTGGACAAATTTGAAAAATTGTACATTAGTTGAAAATATGGAAAATGATTTTATATACAATGAAGATAATTACTGTTGTTGCAATGAGGAATATTATCATGCATATGAAATATAAAATGAAGAAAAATTAGATGCATTTTCTCCTCTCAAACCTATCTCTTTCATCCCTTCTTATAAAGAAAATATTTTTGATAAATGGGAAAAATACTTCTCACCTAATTCTCCTATGCACAATGCACAAAATAAAAAAATTATTCATGCACTTCCAAATGAACCTCTAATAGGTGAAAATTTGCTTCCATGTGACCCAAATCTCTCTCTCTCTCTCTCTCTTTCTACTGCTATGTTCAAATTAAAACAATATAAATGTAATATAATCAAATTACCAACGCATAGTTCAAATGATACATCTCATGTTCTTAACTCTACTTTATCAAAAGAATGTTGAAATGAAAAATATCCTTCTCTTAATTCTCATATTGCACATGAAAATAATTCATGTCTTTCATCCATGGATAGCATAGATGCACATGATATTCCAATGTCAAATGATAATTTATTAAATATTTGAAAAAAACTCAATCCTTCTATTACACCTCTCCCTAGAAATGATGTAAGTGATAATGAATATGATAGTGAGCATGCCAATGAGTATTAAAATGAGAGTGATTATGAACAATATTACATATATGATAATAATGATGATAATTATGCACATAGTGAAGAAGAATATGAATCTCATGTTTCTAACTCTTCTCTCACTTCTCTCAAACATAATACACTTCTAAATGTTGTTTCTACTTCTATGAATGATTCTATTTCAAATAGTACAAATGTTAATTCTAATAGTACATATTCTATTCAATTAGAATGTGATACACTAAAACATAAAGATACCAACAAATCCCCCAAGCCATTCCCTACTATAGAAAAACCCAGTTCTCACTCTTCACCTATAAAGAATGGTAGCTCACATCCCTCTAATAAGATCCAAGTTACCATTCCTCCAAAGATTCAAGTGAGCACACCCCCTCTTTATGATCCAATTATTAAATTTAGCATTCCCATGGTTAAAATTAAAAATCAAATTCAATGATTAAATGAATAAATTAAACATACTAATGTACCATCCCAAGATATCATCTCTTTGATGCATAAAGTTGGTTAATTACAACACCAAGTACATCTCCTTACCCTAGAAAAAAATATTATAAATCTTGGATGGATGTTAATGATCTACATGGTAAGCCTATTTTTAAGACATTCATAAGAGCCTCAATTCCTAAGCATTTCTAGACACTATCATTACCTCACTTTGATGGAACTAGAGATCCATTCATACACCTTCAGGCCTTTCAAAAATCTTTACCATCTCATGCGAGCTCGTTGATTCTCCTCAAGTTATTCCAATAGATATTAGTGGGGGAAGCATAGAATTTGTTGTTTCATCTACTCCCCATTGGTTCATTACACACATATGATGAGTTAGGGGAGGCACTTTTTAGATATTAAATTGTAAAGATAGGCCCTCATGTTACATATGAGAAACTTGTCAAACTACATCATAATTCTTCAAAACTAGTTAGTGAGTATATCTTAAGTTTCAAGGCTCACATGTTAAGATTTATATACAAACCATAAGATCTAAGGATTTAATATATCTTTATAAATGGAATTCTCTAACTTCTCCTCAAGCATCTACTATATTAGATAGAGTCTTATTTTAGACATTTATATTATACAATTATAGCTTTGGAAAAGAAACTAAGATTGATTAAGGTAGATTCAGTTGATTGGATCACTCTAAATTTTATATTAACATCTTCAAATACAACTCCTATCACTAAACATCCACCATTTCCTAGACAAGATAGGAAACCACAACTAGAAAGTAATTAATCAATAATAAAGGGCCAACTTCTAGAGCATAACCTATAGTTTGCACTATAGAGAACAACAAAAAAGCACCACTATAATTTGATTCAGAGTGGGATAGTCCATCTACCATTTTATTAACACTACTAGATAGGAGGTTAATCACATTACCTTCTACTCATCGATGAGATCCACGTCTCTTACATAGATAGCCACATCAGCCTTTTTGTCACTATTATTGTATCCATGGACATAGAGATAATGACTATTTTAGACTTAGAGATTACATTTTTAGATGTGTTGATAATGGTATCATAGCATTCACATAGGGGGAACAAATATTTCCTCTATTATGGAACCCTAGACCTCATTCCTCCACAACTGAGTCATCCCAGGACATTCCTTTATAGGAATCATCAGTCACTCATCATGAGTGCAATACAAGTTTTAGGATAGAATCTCATAGGAGATATCTTATTCCACTACCTCAGATGGTTTAGAAACTAGTACATCAATAAAAACCTACATATAGCATCGTAGTCTAAGGGATACATAGTGTAGTTCTATATACATATATAATAGAGTCACATGCATAAGAATAGAGTACCACTCATGAGAAATATTCACTACATGTAGATTTTTAGGGTCCTATCTCATGTAGCAACCCGTTATGATTAATATTAGATGAACCCCAATCACATGTTATAGTTTCATATCAATCTATTGTTCAGTCATATACATCACAGAAGAGGCCACAAGGTGTTAGTTCACATAGTAATCCATTATGATTGCAAATAGATGAGCCTCCTCCATAGCATCCAATTTCAACTATATGACCAATCAAGTTAAATTTTTTAAAATCTTCACACATAAAAATAGTTAGCACATAGTATTTAGTATCAAATATAGAGCACATTCCTACATAGTATGAGTAGTATGGGCACTTGTTTAATTGGCCAATAGGGTTTAGATAGTGTTATATCATAGAATAATACAATGTACAATAATACTGGTTTTAGTTTATAAGTTTAACTTAATAGGGAAATGATGGAGCCAAAATTCTAGCTACCCTTTATATTGTTGAGCCACTCATGAGGAAGTAATATGCACATAATGCTATCTTACATCCCCTACTAACAATTAATATTCCTAATTCCTAACAACTATCCTATCTAAATAACAACGTATCAAAATCCAAATCTTACCAAATCTTATTTTACCACTATTAAACCTAGTCAAATTACAAATTATAAATTATAATTTACAAATTACAAAAGAAACAAATTTTTGCTTACATATAATCATAAATCAAACCTAAACAACACTTCCAAACATATCAAAATAATCAAACCACATATCCCATATACTATTTTACCAAGCACATGTAAATTCAAAATCAATACCAAATCAACTATTTCTAAATCAACCACTTACAATCAATATACCAACATATTTTAGAATCCATAAACATGAATATGAGTAAAACCAAAATCAAACCAACATCTATATATATAACTAGGTTTTCAAATACATATACACTATGTCAAACATAATCAATCATGAATGGGCATCATACCCTCACTCTTAGTTTCACTCTCTCCTCCATTTTAGTCCCATAATCTTGTCTATCACTTGATGAGTCTATACCTCCTTCATCTCTTGAGTGCCTCTTATAATGACTATCCCACTCCAATAGATGACCATTCTCCTCACTCAAGTCTACATTTTGATACTAAAGATCTATATAATCATCCACAATATTTGTACTCACCATGCCATAATTAGGTGGAGGCATCTTATGCCTATCCAACTCATCTCTAATCTCATCTCTCTCCTACTTCCCTAACATATACAGTTGTAGTTATAACAGCCCTATCAAACAAATGAGCATACACACCAACCATAACCATCACTTGATCTATCAAACCCTTCTCTACTACATCATTAGGAACATGCCATGTGAGCTCTTGGAGTGTCGACTCAATTATGGTCTCCTTTAACTCATCATCTCCCCTCCCCACCCCAGCAGGTTCCTAATCTTGTGCACCTCCCACCCCACTTGCACACAAAAAAATTAAAACACTACATTAGATATATACTTTAAACTCAAAACAAAATAAAAAATATAGGTATAATTTATATACATTCACCAATTACCTCTCATAATCTATATTGACTCAAGCTCTCCATATGTAAGAACATCCACTCCATCTATAGGACATAATGGAGCCCACCGATGTATCACCCACCATATATTATATAGCTTAGTGCATCCCATATCATCTACATCAATAATATCTATAACCACATCTCATTCATCCAAAGGTAATGGTAGCAACTCAACCTCAATAGGTCTCACATGATCCCTTGCTTTCATTGGGTACCATGCACTCCTCAACCATACCCATGCTACAAGAGGAACATCATGTCAAAATCCAAACTTCTTAGTCATGTGCTCATATTGAAAGAACTCATATACTCCATCCTAATGTTCATGTAACCAATAATTAACCCTCATGTACTATAGTTTCTCTCCATTCTTGGGCCATCTAGGGAATCCTCTATAAGGCCTCCATATGATATCTTGGGCCACCAATCTATCTATCATCCTCCTATAGTGATCTATCCCAAGAGATTGAATATCCAAATCACTCATCCATCACTTTTAAAATGGTTGTGGATATGCCCAACTCACCCTTGGTAATCTAATTAGTCACACAACTACTATGTGATCATGAGCCTAACAATGTAATAAAGTGGTTGCACCCATACCACCACTAAATGTTTCCTATGTAAATCTATATAAATCTATATATAAGTGGGAAAGCATAGTCTTACCCCACAAGAACATAGTACCATACATCTCAATGCTACAAACCACCCTATGCATCGTATAAGTAATATATACTCCACTATCATCCACTATAACAAAATAATCCAACAATATAACTAACCACTTTCATAGGTGTGGAACAGTCAACTGTACAATAATTGATAGTAATACATCACTATCACTACCTCTTTGATGTGCACTTGAAGGCAAACTAGAAAAATAAAAGGATGAATGATCAATGGCATCATCACCTATATCATCCTATAATGTCATCCATCACCCACTAACTTAAAAATGTAGAATCTGATACACATCCTCTAGGGTCATAGTGATCTCCCCTATAGGAAGCTAGAATGCACAAGTGTTTGCATTCCACATCTCACATAAGGTGGTAATCAAATAAATATCCTACTACACCATTCTGAGGTCACATACATGACCCAAACCCACCCTATTTATAATTGCATAGTCATCAATAGACAATGGTATCATCCTCAGTGTCTCCATCACCTAACCTTTATGGAACTCTTACTTCCACACCTCAGCCTAAAAATAACAAAAACAATACTATATGTTAGACAACCATGCCAGGAAAAATAGATAAGCAAAAAAAAAGTAAGACCAACTCAAAAATTGAAAAAAAACATCCACAATGGATAATAACACTGTATATGGACACTAGTGTTGGACTATAGTGCTAAAACTTGGATAACAATGTTGCATCTTAGACAATAGTGTTGACTCTAGGATAAGAGCATTAGAACTATTAAAAATTTTCTTAGACTACTTAAAATAGTTTTAAAACATCCAAAATAGGCTTTTAAATAGATAAGAATCAATTATTAAGCCTACTCACTAGGCTAATCTCTTTGCTAGCTTGAATCTAGGCTGCCAACTGCTCAAAATGAGTCACAAAAGGTGCTCATCTCCTAGGCATTTTTCACTCTAGAGCTCCAATATCTCAAACTAGTCACTACAAAAATGAACCCAAAGCCAATCAAAATTCAAATATCAACCAAATTTTCTATTCAAAAGAAAAGAACTATTTTTCCCATCACTAGAACCCCATAGATCTATTTTAAAAACCATTTGGTTCCATAGAATCGTGATGATGATACCTTCAACATCACACAACCCTTGCTCTCTCACTACATCGTTTGCCTACTATAGAATACACACAACCCTATAGTTTTTTAGTACCCCAACATATAAATTAGTACCTATTAATCCAAAACTCATTCAAACAACCCAACCAGATTAATCAACTTTTCAATCCATTCAATATACTACCACCTTATTTGCCTACCATGGCATGGAAATTTCTAATATCTACTATACCCACACAAAAGATTTGGTCCTAATTAATTAGGAACACATTTCAATCCCATTAATTCAACTCTCACCAATTAAAAAAAAGCTTTCGATCTATTTGTTAAATGCCAACCTAGTTACTATTCATACACCACTAGTCATCAATTTTGGCTCAACCACCTATATCATGTGAACATATGATTTCAATAAGGGGACATTAGTATTGTGTTAGTATATGAAATCAAAATAACACACTAATAGCTAACACATTAAGCCTATCTCAATGAGGGAACTTACTTAACAAGACTATAATGGAAAACACAACTAAAATGCAAAAGAAACCTTCTTTCACCTTCTTTGGATGTGTTGGGACCAACAACCCCCCCATATTTTTTTTTTGAAAGGGGACCCATGTGATTGTTTCCAAAACTTGTATATCTTGGAATAAGTGTGAAAGATTGTTTGATCATTTTTTTAATGTCGCTAAAAATTGTCTTGAAGGTTATTAACTATAGGCTCCATGAAAAAAGTTAGGGTTCCCAAACAATAAACTATAGAAATTTGAACTTAAACATTCATAGGAAAATCTAGTAATAAATTTTATGCATAATCAAGTTTTATATTAAAGTTCATGCACTTTTTCAAATCTAACGCTTTATGCTTGTTCATTAGATTTGATCCAATGGTGTGTTAAGTGTGAAGTTTTTTAGAAAGGCATACAATTAATGATTAGGGCCCCAATAAGGATCCAATGGTGATAAATTGATCAAAGGTTTTAAATCTAATGGTGCAAAATGAATTTCATTTTTTTAAATTTGACAGGTTCACTCCCATCATTTGACTTCTATAAGGATGTATTTGATGGGACCAAACCCATCAGATTTAAATTGGAACATAAAGATTTTATCATCTTAAATTTGATAGGTTCACCCCTATCATTTTATGTCTATGAGGATGTATTTTATGGGACCAAACACATCAAATTTAATTGAGATAATCCCCAAATCTTTGAGATATCTTGATGGTTTTACATGTGGCATTCATTTATTAGATCAATAAATTTTATCATCTTAAATTTGACAAGTTTACCCCTATCATTTGACATCTAGGAGGACGTATTTGATGGAACTGAACCCATCAAGTTTAACTTAGACAATCCCTAAATCTTTGAGATCTCTCAATGGTTTTAGACATGGCACTCAGTTATTGGATCAATAAATTTCATTGTTTTAAATTTGATAGGTTCACCCTTGTCATTCGACGTCTATGAGGATGTATTTGATGGGACCAAACTCATCAAAGTAAAATTAAAATATAAAAAAATTATTTTCTTAAATTTTATAGGTTCACCCCCATCATTTGACGTTGGTGAAGACGTATTTGATAGGACCGAACACGTCAAATTTAACTTAGACAAATTTTTAAGCCTAATAAAATGGGGCATTTCTAAAGCCTTTTTAATAAATTCTTAGTTTTCTTATGAAGGCAATATTGAGACATAAAAGTCTTGGCCTAAGTCTTTTTTACTGATTAAAAGGGTAAGCATCTTGAAAGATCCAATGGTGATCGCTTGCTCACTAGATTTGATCCAATAGTGCACATCAACACAGAAACCTCAAGATCTCCTAAAAGATCCAATGGTTGTTGCTTTCTCACTGGATTTGATCTAATAGTTCACATCAACACAAAAACCTCAATATCTCTTGAAAGATCCAATGGTGATCACTTTCTCACTATATTTAATCCAATAGTGCACATCAACATAGAAACCTCAAGATCTCTTGAAGGATCCAATGGTGATTTTTTGCTCACTGGATTTGATCCAACAATGTGAGCCAATTGAAGACTTTTTAAAGGCTTTGAAATCTTGACACATGGAATAATCAATAAGCTCAAAGATCAAGAACCAATGAAATGCAAGGACTTGGATTTAGCTTTTTAAAGCAAAATAAAAGGGACTTTTTAAAACCAATGGTTACTCTTCAAATGGTATTTATGAAAATTACCATGAAAGGCAATGAACCCTACCACACAATCTCCACATAATTATGAAGGATCCAAATGAAATATATTTCATGATTGAAAACACAAGAGAGATTATAAGTAAGGTTCCATTATATCTAATGCATGTATGAGATCAAAGTTGGATGTTTTGGTCATCAAAGCATAAAAACCCTAAACCCTCCATAAAGAAGGCTAGAGTCAATTCAAATTGATTATGTGACACTTGAGATAATTGTAAACTAAATTTAGAGAAGGTTCCTTAACATAAAATTTGATAGCTTTACAATTACCATACACTATTATCAATGGCAATGGGCACGCAATAGATGAAGATTGAAGTAGAGCTTTATATTAATTTAGATGGTGAAGGAAGGGTCTTTAGAGACACAGAGTTGGATTCAACATAATTGAATGTAAAGGTAATCAAGAATTAGTCTGAATTATGTTCTTTGTTAAAGAGTTGCATCTAATTTCTCAAGAATAAAAGAGGAATGCTTTAGTTTACCAAATATACAAGGATTTAGTATCAATTTAAATGGTAGGCCTTCATCACATAACTACTAAATCAGAGGTAATGAATTGCATCGATCTTCTTATTCCTATTTTTATTGACTATAAAGTAGATAGAAAATGGATTATTCATGAAGGAAATGTCAATAAAGTTGCATGTATAGCTCCCATGGCCTTTGAGACTTATTATAAGCTCCATTTACCTCATGTTGATATTTTTTCCTTGAGAGAATGGAAAAATTCCAAAAACCTAGATTTAGTTATTTCACCTTGGTTAATCCAAGGTTTCCATGTTTTCAGGACCCCTAATGGTAAGATTCCTATCACCTAATTCAAATAAGATGTTAGGGTAGCTATGAACTTATTGAATAGACTCATTGGTGCGTCTTTTATAACTTATGTGAGTAAGGTCTAGGTGTCTTATGTCTATTGCATGTTGGAGTGGAACCTAACCCTCCCATTGGAGATTTGATAAGTTTCTTCTTGGCCAAACAATTTATAGCCATCAAGAGAAAGACCTCTAGAACTTTATTTATGATGTCTTACCTCTTATACTCACTCCTAGCCTCTATTAATTTCCATGGCATCCAAAATTGGTCCCCTAATGGTAGGACTATAATTTCCCATCATTAATCCAAACTAAATATTTTCAAATACAAGAATCATAATCAATTCATATGTGATGGTGTCTTCCCAATCATTTTTGAGATCATCACTAGTATTACTATGCATAGACTTCATCCTCTAATAAAAAAACAAGTGGATACCATGGGGGATGTGTGGTTCTATCTAGATTGCACTATAATAAGCATAGAAGGAATCATGCTCCAACCATACAAAATGGCCATATATGTTCCTAATAAGCTTTCAGAGTAACAAATTGCTTATCAAATCATCTAGGGCATAGATTGGCACTATAAGAAAAATAAAAAGGCTCGGGTTCATCCCTTCCTATTAGACATTGGTAGAATTATAATCAAGGATTAGAAATAGCTAGAGATCATAGCGGTGCATAGGAACTTTTTTAATTTCCAATTAGATGATCTTAAGATGTGGGACCCCAATAATAGAGTGGTTAACCATATTCATGATAGGAAGGTCCCAAATACTGAGTACAAGCATCAACCAGGTGCATGTGATATTATTTTTCTTTTGTTTTTCCCATCAAGTTTTTCATCATATTTAGTTTCAATCTCATGACTTTTAGGTCCTTTTCTTGCATGCTTCTTCACCCCTTATTTCTTCATGCACTTCTTTTATTATTATTATTTTTCTCCTCTTACATCCTCATTTTATTTTTCATTATCTCCATAAATCTCATCATTACTACCATTTTATTCTTATATATCCTTTAGGTGTACATCATTTAATTAATCTAGGATGAAAACCTTTTGTAGCACTCTTATCTCTTTAAAATTAAAAATATTCATCATTTTTTGTGTGCCTATGTCCACACCCATAGGTTCATCTTCTAATAAAATTTTCCTACTAACTATTTAAAATCATATGTTTCCATGTAGTCATGTGTGGCATAATTTAATGGTTTAATTTTTGAATCATTCATCTTGGATTCTCTTATGCTTTGGTCATCTACATTTGAAGGAAGAATAATTTTTTCATTTATATTTTATGCCTATGTTTTTGTATGGGTAGATTACTAATGTGATGGAGGTGAAAAATACTATGATTTAGGAGGCCACCTTGGAGGATAAGGGTAGGTTTTTAGGCAGAGTGGATTTCCTTAGAGGAGAAGGCATGAGCTACAAAGAATTACATTTTTCTGCTACATAAAAATTTTATCTATAATTTTAGTCTATGTTTTTTAATCATAATTGATAACTATGCCAATAGAATCATAACTAATGAACATAATACCCAAACATAATCCCTGATCACAATCAATCACCTATAATAGTTAGTTAAGTGTTAACTAGAGTTTAACAACCATAGGGTCACAATATCCAAGTCAACAAATGATGCGAACAAAACTTTTAAGAATTCTTATCTAGGGTTAAAAACTACAACATAACCTTATAACGTAGGCTAGTTATGGATAATAAGCCTTCAGGAGAAATATGGTAGTTACATCCTTTATAGTCTCACTTACTACAAGGACCATTTGGGAATACACATCAAGAACCACCTATTGATGGATAATCTTTTGATCCTTAGTAGGGAGAGTTAAGAAAGTCATCTTAGATTAAGTAACTTAAGGATGCAAAAGGAAAAGGTAAAGCTATAAGTGAGGAGTACAAGATTGAGCAAAGACCTATTGAAAGCCTTTAAATTCAAGAATCCCCACCAAGGCCTTCTTCCCTAATAGAAGTTATCAACTTAATTGCATTGGAAACTAGAGAAATAGTAGAGAGTACTCTTATTAACATCATGATTACTTATGGTTCAGATAAGGAAGAAGACCCATTTGAGGAAGTAGGCAAGGAATTGGTTCCATTGAGCAGTGGAAAGAGATAGGCAAAATTAGCCTTCGTTCCTCTAGCTCTAAGAAAGAGGCCTAGGTTAACTTTCACTCACCCTAATAGTGAAATAAACCTCTTTAGTGATAAGAATCCTCTTTATGGACCAACCATTCTTGATTGGTTTGTTTATGGGAATTTGTATAAAATCTCATATTTTTTTCCTTCACTAGAATTGATTCAAGTGGACATAGGTTTTCAGGATAATGTCAAGCCATGGATTTAGGATATGATGAAAAAACAAGTAGAGAGTATCATCTAGATTCTTCACAACAAGGAAATCCAATGGTTTGGTACCCCATGATCCTCTAGGTGTTCAAATCTAGAGATTCCCAAATAACCATAGGTGAAAGAACTTGATCCTCAGGTCCAATTTAATCTAGATACATCAAATATTGAAAGATTAGTGACCAAAAAAGTCATTGTTGGTACTAGGGAGTTCACCTTTTAGAAGGTAGATCCATTTATAGGCTTAACTCCTATTCTAAGACAAGTAGCAAGGGAACATCCTATTTTTCAAGAGGACGTAGCTAGTGTGGTAATGGCCTTGACTAGAGTTCAAGGATTGAAATAGAGAATCCTCAACTTGGAAATAAAAAAGCAAGATTTGGAAGCTTAGGTCTTCTTGAAAATTTCTAAAAATATATTGCAAATGCTAAATAAATCCTTGATGGATGCATTCAAGAATTTGAAAAGAATTAAGTCTATATTGCATACTTTGGACCATCAAGTTTAGATGGCACAAACCTTAATCACCCAATGGTTGAATTATCAAGATTAGATAAAGGAGCTCATCAAGGTGAATAATACAAAGTAGGCATTGAACTTAAAGATTATCAAACTCAGACATCTAGACATCCTCATGGTAGTTTTGGTAGATAAACAAGAAGATTTAATCACCTGTAGTAGTGATGTTAATGACTTCATTAAGAAAGACACATATTTGGTAAACCAAATTAAGAAACTTCTAGGGAATCTATTAAATAACCCTTCTCAAACCACTACTTTAGGCTTGATAGATGATGAAGAATTCAAGCAGAGGATTGATGCCCACATCTAGGCCATCATAGATAGCTAAGGTCATTCAGCTAAGGACAATTATAAGACCCTTGATACCATTACTTTTTTAGGGAAGTAAATTTTAGAAGTATAATGTGTCAAAAAACTTGTATCTTTGGTAGATAGTGAATTTGACAAGTTAGCAGATAAAGAAGTGGATTGTCTAATGAAGCCTGTAGTGGACTTTAAGCTGATTGAGGAGCAGTACACCAAGGTGAAAGACTTCCTCAGAAAGGGCTAATTAGAAAGACCTACCAATGGAATTCCTAAATGAATATTTTTGATGTAAAGTATATGCTAATCTATTATCATATACTCTTTCTTGTCAAGTTGGCATGATTTTTTTTCACATTGTAGCTTTGTATCAAAGATAGTTGTACTTATCCACATCTAGATATTTTTGAAAGTTAATCAGTTAACCACCTATATTTCCTATAAATAGGCAGATGGTGACCATTTGTAAAGGGAGAGATTTTGAGCAATTAACAACAAGATAATTTAGTGTAACTAAATAATTATAAAAGGATTGTCTGATAGATTTTGTTAAATGTCTATGCTATTTCTCAATTATAGGGAGTTATCTTGAATTTTAATGCTTCTTATTGTTTGATTTGAATTCTTTGTCATAGGGTTGTTAAGTTGTATTAAATGCTAAATTGACCGTAAAGATCTCAAATATAATTCATTTTATTTGCTATGTATTTGGATGTACTTAGGTTATCCAGATCATAATAGCAAACCTTTAAAGTAAATTTGGTTCTTACTTATGATTCATATTTTTCCTTTGAATTTTTCTTGATTTGTGATATAATTTGAGCTTATGTTGTTTTATAACATAAATTGGTTCAAATGTGCTCAAATTAATTAGAATTTTTTCATAATATTTGAGATCAAAACTTGTAATCATGTTTCTTTCTTCTTTACCCTTACTTTTTCTTATATTTATCAAGATTTACTCTACTTAGAGGTCATTATTAATAATCATTTAGTTTAACTATCAAATCCTCAAAATTATTAAGTATTCAAATAGTATAGACCGTAGTTTCTCTTAACCACTAAATCAAATAAATATTGTGGACAATTTTCATACTTTGCTTATATCCCACCATAGATAATCACTAAATAGTCATAAACTACAACTCATGCCATGGATTCTCAAAATCCTAAAATGAGAAGTGTTCTTCAACACTAAGAGCACCTATGGTACAATTAGATGAATCAACAAGAGAAGCTATAATCGCACTAGAAGGAGGTCCTATTTAAAGATATTGAATATGTTTTGAAGTGTATTTGGTCAGAATTATCTACATTTTACATGATTATGTTTATTTAAAAAAAATTGTGTAAAGATTGGTAACCTTTGCAAAAATATGGATTTTGTTGTTAAAAAATTATTAGTATTTGGAGTTAGGATGAATTATTTTGCTCAAAATTGAGAATTATTTGATAATAAGGAGTTTATTTGAGTCAAAAGTTCTAAAGATTATGCAAAGATGACCAATCTTTAGAAATTCTTGAGGAAATTCAAGCATTTCAGAAATTAAGCTTAGTTAAAGATTGATGTCCTTTATCCTCTTATGAATAATTTTTTGAAAATTAAGCTTAGTGTGCATAATATTTTTCATTCTTTGGAAATTAATGTGTTACATTGTGTTATAAAATAGGATCCTTAGTCTTAAAGCTAGAATTACCAAGAATCGAGACTAGATCACATTCAAAGACTAGAGAACCCTTGCTCAAAATAGAAACTTAGAGAAGGACTAGGAAAGATAGAGGTAAGCGTAGGTATTATAAATCTCTAACATTGTCAGCTTTGCAAGGGATTCTTGTGCTTGATCTTCATCCGAACATGGCATGGCCTGGAAGTTCCCCTATAAATATACCAGGTGTGGTTCATGATTTACCATGTAATCTAGAAAAATATTTTCCAATGTTTAGTCCAATTGGTATTACAACTACTGAAGAACATGTTAAGTATTTCAAAGTTGCGTTAAGATTGTTGAATATTATTCATGAATATGTAGCATGTAGGTTATTCCCATTTACATTTAAAGATGTTTCATATGGATGGTTCCTTAATCTACCTAATAATGTATTATATAATCGCACTAGAGATTTGATTAAAAAATAAAAGGATGTAATTACTTGGTCTTATGAAGATTTTAAAATATTTGACTTGAGGGTCATTACCCATACCATACCTCTTCAAGAAGGTTGTAAAACTTTTAGACAAAAGTAAAGGGCAGTCAATCCTCTTTATAAACCCATGATTTTTAAATAAGTCAAGAAGCTATTGGATGCAAGGATAGTGTTTCCTATTAGACATTCCACTTGGGTGGAAAACCTAGTCCAAGTAAAAAAAAGAATGGAGAAATAAAATTGTGCATAGATTTTAGAAATCTGAATAGAGCATCTAAAAAGGATAATTATCCTTTACCTTCTCTGAACCAAGTTATCCAAACTATTTCAAGATCTTCCATGATGTTTTTTTTGGATGGATTTTATATGTATAACAAGGTGCTTATTGTTTTAGAGGACAGGATGAAAATAAATTTTACTACTAAATGAGGAACATACGCTTATAAAAGAATGCCTTTTAGATTAATTAATGTAGGGGAAATGTTTCAAAGGGCCATGGACCATGATTTCCAAGGTTTAGTGGGAAAGTGTATCATCATAGATATGGATGATATTAAAATATTTTATAAAAATAGAGAAGATCACTTCATACATTTGAGATAAGTATTTGATAGATGTAAGAGGTATGGTGCATATCTTAACCCCAAAAAAAGTATATTCTATGTCACTGAGGGAAAATTGTTGGGACATGTCATTACTAAAGATGGAATCTCTATAGATCCTAATAGAGTAGAGGCCATTTCTAAAATTAGGTTGCCCAATAACTAAAAACAACTTAAGTCATTCTTTGGAAAGATTTATTTTGTGAGGAAGTTTATTTTAGGCTTTGTTGACATTGTTAAACCTTTGAATGACATGCTTAAGAAAGATGCTATAATTTATTGGAATCAATAATCCTAGAAGGCCTTCACTGACATTAAGAAGGCAATTATTGAAGCTCTAGTCCTCATAAGTCTTGATTTTTAAAGGATTTCTATCTATATTCATTTTTTTTTAAGAATATTATGGCTACAATGTTAACTCAAAAGGTTTATGGGAATTATCATCCTATAGATTTCATGAGCACCAACTTTAAAAATGTAGAAGTGAATTATTATGTGATTGATAAGCAAGCTTATGCATTAGTAAAAGCAATACAAAAGTTTTGACATTACCTCCTTATAAATAAGGTACATGTTATATTACCTAATCCAGATACAAAACTTATGTTGAGTTAGAATGAGCTTAGAGAAATAAGAGGCAAATGGATGGCAATTTTACAAGAATATGATATAGAGATGACAATTGCTAAATTAGTGAAATGTCAGGGTCTAGTTTAGATGGTCGCTAGTATTGACCCAAAATTTCATATCATATAAGTAGATCAACAAAACTTTCAACTTAATGAGTGGTATAACTTTATTATCCATTTAATTGTCAATCGTGTTTATCCCCCAAGATTTATAAGAGAAAAAAATAAATACTTAAGGCTCAAAGTAGCTCATTACCTCAACAAGAATGGAGTCTTGTAGAGGAGGAACTTTGAGGGAATTTATTTGAGATGTGTGTCCAAAGAAGAAGTGGATTAGATTATGACTACCTTTCATGAAAAACTAGGAAGTGGACACCATTCAAGAAGAACCACAACTCATAATATTCTCAAAGCTAGGTATTATTGGCACACACTCTTCAAAGATGCTTATAAGCATGTGAAGGAGTGTCATTTATGCTAGATATTTATCATAAAGGAACCAAAGGTAGCCATGCCTTTATAGCCTATGATGGTAGATAAACCTTTTGCATAATGGGGATTAGACTTTGTTGGAGTAATAAACCCCAATTCTTTTGAAGGTCATAAGTATGTCCTAAATACTATGGATTAGTTTACTAGGTGGACTGAGGTAGTAGCCACTAAGCAATGTAGAATAGAGGAAGTGATTAATTTCTTAGAATAAAATATTTTACTATATTTGGAAACCTAGTTTCTTTAGTTTGTGACAATGGATCTACATTCATTTATATTGAAATGACATAATGGGATTATGAAAAATACATTACACTAAAGTTTTATTCTAATCAATATCCTCAAGGAAATGGTGTTTTTGAATCCATAAACAAAAATATGATGAAAGCTATCAAGAATTTGCTGAAGATAAACCTAGAACATGGCATAAACTTCTTTAGTTTCCATTATGGGTAGATTGAATTAGGATCAAACAAGCTCCAAAGCTTCACCATTTTCATTTGTATATGTTTAGGAGCCCATCTTTCCCATCACTTTGAATTTTCTCACGTTCACATTCATGCAGGAATACATGGAAAATAGTTAGGAAATTGCTAATTCTTAGCTATCAGACATTATTCAAATGGAAGATGTTAGATAAAAAGCATTTAAAGACTTTTGTAGACACCAATCAACTATGAAAACATGGTTTGATAAGAGATCTAAAGTGAAGGTATTTAGACAGGGAGATATGGTCCTTCTTTGGGACAAGGCATCAAAATCCAAAGGTAAACATGGTAAATTCACTTCTTTATAGATTGGTCCTTACCAAATTTTAGAAATTTTGGGAAATAATACTTTCAGGTTGAAAGATCTCTAAGGAGCAAATTTCACATTGCCTACTAATGGAAAATATCTCAAATATTACTTTGTTGCTACCCCACTAGAGGTCTTCATGGAATAAATCTATAAGATTATTAAAATTAGAATAGGTAGGCTAGTTAGTTACCTTTCTTGCTTTGTTTTTTTCTTCCTTATTGGGCTTGTGTATATTTGTCTTATTTGAATTTTTTTCCTTCTTCTTGCTTGGTGGTGCTCCTTGGTTGTGGTAAAGTCTAATTTTATTATTTTTTGGTATGGAATTGCTCAAAAGTGTGAATATAAATATTAAAAAGGTGACCATGGATGGAAATAAAGTAGTATGAAGAAACCAGGGGTGTTGGTATAAATTGGTATATGAATTTATTATCTTACAAGGATTTAAACCTTATTCTTCATCAAAACTTGGTTTTAATAAGAATCATATGTATATAATGTGAATTCATTTTATTAACTCATATTCATGCTTACACTTAAAACACATTATTTTCATGGACTAGAGTTTCAATAATAGGGGAGAGTATCCTAATACCAGAGTATTTAACAAAATATTTAAAACCAAGATGTATTGGTTTCAAACCTTTGCAAAAGGACCCAAAAAATGTAAAAAAATAATAATTACAAAATCTATGGAAATAGAAGCAAATGTGCTTCAGGTAATCTCCACCGGGAATATGGATGCCTTGCTAGTAGTGGAGTAAGACCTTGAGTGGAACCAAAGGTATCTTTGTTGGGGCTATAGACCCCTAGTTGGTAGTAGAGCAATGCCCAAGCCTCCCCTAACTTAAGAGTTATTATTCTTAAATAATATCCAAAGAGCTCAAAGTTAAGTGTAATGGACCAAAAGGATATGAACCTAGATGTTGTTTCTTGAAATTCATGACTAACTGTAAGTGGAATCAAAGCACACACTACATGTTTATGTTTTAATATCTAAGTTTAAATTTTATGCTTAAGGAACTTTTTTCAACAAAAATTTGATTCAAGAGAGATTATATGTCAAACAAGTTATATAAAATTCAAGTACAATTTTAAACCAGAGTCTTGTGTTTTAACATATTGCTATGTTTCCCCTGTGAGTTGTCATTTGTTGAGACCAACACCCCCCATCTTTTTTCATAAAGGGGACCCATGTGATTGTTTCTATAACTTCTATATCCTAGAATAAGTATGAAAGATTATTTGATCATGTTTTTAATGTTGTTAAAAATCATCTTAAATGTTATTAATTATAAGTTCCATGAAAGAAGTTAGGGTTCCCAAACAATAAACCCTAGTAGTTTGAATTTAAATGTTCATAGGAAAATATAGTGGGAAATTTTATGCATAACCAAGTTTTAGCTTAAAGTTCATGCACTTTTTTAGATCTAATGCTTGTTCACTAAATTTTATCCAATGGTGCATCAAGCTTAAAGTCTTTTAGAAATGCATACAGTTAATGATTTGATTCCCAGTAAGGATATAATAGTGATCACTTGATCAGAGGTTTTAAATCTAATGGTGTGAAATGAATTTCATTATTTTAAATTTGACAGGTTCACTCCCATCATTTGATGTCTATGAGGACGTATTTGACGAGACCAAACACATAAAATTTAAAATGGAACATAAATATTTTATTATATTAAATTTGACAGGTTCACCCCCCATCATTTGACATCTACAAGGATGTATTTGATAGGACTAAAGCCATCAAATTTAACTTAGATAATCCCCAAAGCTTTGAGATCTCTCGATGGTTTTACACATGGCATTTAGTTATTGGATAAATAAATTTTATCATCTTAAATTTTATAGGTTCATCCCTATCATTTGATATCTATGAGGACATATTTGATGGGACCAAAACCATAAAATTTGACTTAGATAATCCCCAAAGCTTTGAGATATCCCAATGGTTTTACAAATGGCATTTAGTTATTAGATCAATAAATTTCATTAATTTTAAATTTGATAGGTTTTCCTACATCATTTGATGTCTGTGAGGATGTATTTGATGGGACTGAACCCATCAAATTTAGATTTAAATAAAAAGATTTTATTTTCTTAAAATTAATAGGTTCCCCCCCATCATTTGACATCTACAATGATGTATTTGATAGGATCGAACCCATAAAATTTAAATTAGATAATTTTTTAAGCCTAATCAAAGGGGGCATTTCTAAAGCCTTTTTTAAGAAATTCTTAGTTTTCATATGAAGGCAAGATTGAGACATAAAAATCTTGGCCTAAGTCTTTTTTACTAATTAAAAGGGTAAGCATCTTACAAGATCCAATGGTGATTTCTTACTCGATGGATTTGATCCAATAATGCACATCAACATGATAACCTCAAGATCTCTTGAAGGATCCAATGGTGATCACTTGCTCACTAGATTTGATCCAATAGTGCATATCAACATGGAAACCTCAAGATCTCATAAAGGATCCAATGGTGATCACTTACTTTTTGGATTTGATCCAATAGTGCACATCAGCATGGAAACCTCAAGATCTCTTGAAGGATCTAATAGTGATCGCTTAATCTCTAGATTTGATCCAACAGTGTGAGAAAATTGAAGACTTTTCAAAGGCATCAAAATATTGAGACATAGAATAATCAATAAGCTTAAATATCAAGAACTAATGAATTGTAAGGACCTACATTTAGGTTTTCAAATAAAAATGAGAGGGAATTTTGAAAACCAATGGTCACTCTTCAAATGACATTTTTGAAAATTGCCATGAAAGGCATGGAACCCTACCATATAAGCTCAATGTAAGTATGAAGGATCCAAATGAAAGATATTTCATGATTGAAAATATATGAGAGATGATAAGTAAGATTTCATCATATCTAAGGCACGTATGAGATCAAAGTTGGATGTTTTGGTCATTAAAGTAGAAAAACCTTAAACCCTCCATAAAGAAGGCCAAAGTTGGTTCAAATTGATTATATGACACTTGAGATAATTGTGAACTAAATTTAGAGTAGGTACCTTAGTAAGAACTTTGATAGCTTTACAATTACCATACAATATTATCAATTTTAGCAGGTAGGCAACAGATGAAGATTGAAGTAGAGCTTTATCTAACTTTAGATGGTGAGGGAAGGGTCTTTAGAGACATAGAGTTGGATTCAAAAACATTGAATGTACATGGAATCAAGAATTGGTATAAATTATTCTTCTTTATTGAAGATTTATAGCCAATTTCTTAGGAAGAAAAGAGGAATGCTTCAGTGTACCAAAGATACAAGGATTTAGTATCAATTTAAATAGTAGGCCTTCATCACGCAGCTGATAAACCAAAGGTAATGCATTACATCGACCTTATTATTCCTATTTTAATTTACTATAGAGTAGATGGAGAATGGATTATTCATGAAGGAAATGGCAATAAAGTTACATGCATAGCTCCCATGCATAGCTCCCTTTACCTCATGTTGATCTTCCATCCTTGAGAGAATGGATGAATTCCCAAAACCTAGATTTAGTTCTCTCAACTTGGTTAATCCAAGGTTCCCATGTTTTCAAGACCCCTAATGGTGAGATTTATATTACCCAATTTAGAGAAGGTGTTAAGGTAGCTATGACCTTATTAAACAGAGCCTTTGGTGCCTCTTCTAAAAATTATGTGAGTAAGGTCTTTGTTTTTTATGTCCATTGCATGTTGGAATAAAACCTAACCCCTCCCATTAGAGACTTGATAAGTTTCTTCTTGGCCAAGAAATTAATAGAAATCAAGAGAAAAACCTCCAGACATTTATTTATGATGTCTTACCTCTTAGACTCACTCCTATCATCTATTAATTTCCCTGACATCTAAAATTAGTCCTCTAATGGTAGGAATACCATTTCCCATCATTACTCTAAATTATATATTTTCAAATATAATAATAATATGAAATTCATATGTGATGGTGTCTTCCTAGTCATTTTTGAGATAATCACTAGTATTCTTATGCCTAGACTTCATCCTCTAATCAAAAACTAAGTGGAGACCATGGGGGATGTGTGGTTCTATCCAAATTACACTGTAATAAGGATAGAAGGAACCATGGTCCAACCATATAGAATACCCATAAATGTTTCTAGTAAGCTTTCAAATCAAAAAATTACTTATCAAATCATCTAGGGCATAGATTGGAACTATAAGAAAAATAAAAAGGCTCAGTTTCATTCTTTCCCACTAGACATTGGTAGAATTATAATAAATTATTAGAAACAACTGGAGATCATGGGGATGCATAGGAACTCTTTTGATTTCCATTTAGATGATCTTAAGATGTGGGACCCCAATAATAGAGTGGCTAACCATATTCGGGATAGGAAGGTCCCAAAGACTAAGAACATGCATCAATCAGGTGTGGGAAATGGTTTTTACATAAGGGAAAATAACATTAAAGAATTACTATTTAGGGTTAAAATATACAATATAGCCTTTTAACGTAGGCTAATTAGGGATAATAAGCCTTCAAGAGAAATATGGTAGTTACATCCTTTATAGTATCACTTGTTGCCATGACCATCTGGGACTACACATCAAGAACCACCTATTGAGGGAAAATATTTTAAGCCTTAGCAGGGAGAATTGAAAAAGTCATCTTAGATTGAGAATCTTGAAGATACAAAAGGAAATGGTAAAGCTATAAGTGAGGACTTCAAGATTGAGAAAAGACTTATTGAAAGCCTCCAAATTCAAGCATCCTCACCAAGGCCTTATTCCCTAATAGAATTTATCATCTTAATTCACTTTAGAAACTAGAGAAATAGTAGAGAGTGTCCTTGTTAATATCATGGCTACTTATGGTTTAGATAAGGAAGAAGACCCATCTAATGAAGTAGGCAAGGAATTGGTTCCATTGAGTAGTGGAAAGAGATAGGCAAAATTGGCCTTAGTTACTTTGGCTCTAAGAAAGAGGCCTAGGTTAACTTTCACTCACCCTAATAGTGAAATAAACCTCTTTAGTGATGAGAATCCTATTTATAGAAAACCATTCTTTATTGGTTTTTTTATGAGAAGTTATAGAATAACCCATCTCTTTCTCCTTCACTAGTTCTGACTCGAGTGGACATAGGTGTTTAGGATAATGTCAAGCCATGGATTCAAGTTATGTTGAAAAAAAAGTAGAGAGAAGCATCTAGATTCTTCA
This sequence comes from Torreya grandis, assembly GCA_037957365.1. Taxonomy (NCBI): domain Eukaryota; kingdom Viridiplantae; phylum Streptophyta; class Pinopsida; order Cupressales; family Taxaceae; genus Torreya; species Torreya grandis. The sequence continues at coordinate 349,907 of JARHVA010007632.1, read as the reverse complement.
CACCAAGGAAATCCAATGGTTTGGTACCCTAAGAACCTCTAGGAGTTCAAATGTAGAGATTCATAAACAACCACAGGTGAAAGAACTTGATCTTCAAGTCCAATTTAATCTAGAGACATCAAATCTTGAAAGAGTAGTAACCAAGAAAGTCACCGTTGATAAAGGACTTCACCTTTTAGAAGGTAGAGCCATTTATAGGCTTAACTCCTATTATAGGATAGGTAGCAGGGGAACATCCTATTTTTCAAGAGGATGTAGCTATTGTCGTATTGACCCAATAAATAATGGCCTTGGTTAGAGTTTAAAGATTAAAATAGAGGATCCTCAAATTGGAAATAGAAAAGTAAATTTTGGAAGCTCAAGTCTTCTTGACAATTTTTTAAAATATATTTTAAATGCTAAATAAATCCTTGATGGATGTATTCAAGAATTTGAAAAGAATTAAATCTAGATTGAATTCTTTGGACGATCAAGTTTAAATGGAATAAACCTTAATCACCTAGTGGAAGAATTCTCAAGATTAGATGGAGTAGCTCATCAAGGTGCATAAGACAAAGTAGGACTTAAACTTTAAGATTATCAAACTCAAACATCTAGACATCCTCATGGTAGTTTTGGTAGATAAACAAGAATATTTGATCACTTGGAGCATTGATGTTAAGGACTTCATTAAGAGAGATACATATTTGATAAACTAGATTAAGAAACTTCTAGGGAATCTATTAAATAACCCTTCTTAAAGCACTACTTTAGGCTTGATTGATGATCAAGAATTCACGTAACAGGTTGATACCCACATCTAGGGCATCATAGATAGCCAAGGTCGTTCAGCTAAAGACAACTAGAAGACCCTTGATATAATTAATTTTTTAGGGAAACAAATTGTATAAGTAAAATGTGTCAAGGAACTTGTATCTTAGGTGGATAGTGAATTTGACAAGTTGTAGATAAAGAAGGGGATTATCTAATGAAGCCTACAATGGATTTTGTGTTGATCAAGGAGATTTACACCAAGGTGAAAGAATTCCTTAGATAGGGATAATTAGAAGGATACACCAATGGAATTCCTAAAATAATATTCTTGTTGTAAAGTATATGCTAGTTTGTTAGGATATACTCTTTCTTGTCAAGTTGGCATGATTTTTTTTCACATTATAGCTTTGTATCAAAGATAGTTGTCCTGATCCATATCTAGATATTTTTTAAAGTTAACCAGTTAACCACATATGTTTCTTATAAATAGGTAGATGGTTACCATTTGTAAATGGAGATTTTTTGAGCAATTAATACTAGGAGCATTTAATACAACTAAAGAATTCTAAAAAGATTATCTAATAGTTTTTGTTAAATGTCTGTTATCCATCAATTATAGGGAGTTATCTAAATTTGAATGATTCTTATTGTTTGAGTTACATTATTTGTCATAGGGTTTTTATTTGTGATAAATGCTAAATTGACTTTAAATATCTCAAATATACTTCATTTTATTTGCTCTGTATTTGGATGTACTTAGGTTATCCAGATCATAATAGCAAACCTTTAAAGTAAATTTGGTTCTTACTTATGATTCATATTTTTTCCTTTGAATTTTTCTTGATTTGTGATATAATTTGAGATTATGATATTTTATAACATAAATTTGTTCAAATGTGCTCAAAGTAATTGGAATTTTGTCATAATATTTTAGATACAAACTTACAATCATGTTTCTTTCTTATTTACCCTTCCTTTTTCTTATTTTTATCAAGATTCACTCTAGCTTAGAGGTCATTATTAATAATCATTTAGTTTAACTAATAAATCCTTATAATTATTAATTATTCAAGTAGTATAGACCCTGGTGGCTCCCAACCACTAAATCAAATAAATATTGTGGACATTTTTCATACTTTTCTTCTATTCCACCACAGACAATCACTGAATAATCACAAACTACAAATCATACCATGGATTCTCAAAATACTAAAATGAGAAGTGTTATTAAATACTAAGATAACTTGTGGTAAAATTATAAGCATCAACAGGATGCTCTAAATAGTTTGTTGAAGTGGCTTGCTTAATTTGTGCTCATGAAGTCCGCATCAATGAAGTATGGCTACCTCCATATCTCCTTGGCACCATGTTTGGCATTGGTTTGGCTTGATTTGGATAAGTAATTTTACATTAAAAAAATTATCACAATGGATTTTTAAATGCATTTGGGCATTATAAGTTTGGCATAAAGGATATTAAAATTCAATAGGCAAGGCCTCCAATTTATAGATTTTTGGAATGTTTTAGAATCAACATGAACCATCCATCTCAAGATGAAGATGTGTGGCTACGGATTAATTAAATTATGTAATTAAAATTCATATATAAGCTCATAAATATTTGGGATAGAGGGGCATTAAATAGGCATAAAGGGTCTTAATGAGGCATGGGAGGCATTAATTCATATATTTATGGCATTTATGGCTTGTAGATGCCACCCAATAAGATGATGTCATTAAATGATGAAATTAATGATAATAAATTTTTAAAAATAAATATTATAAAATTTCCATGTAAAATTAACTTAGGATCTTTATTTGGTTTAATTATCCTTAAACATGATTAGTCAACTTTGATGCAAAACCTTGGCAATTTGTGCACAAATTAATCAAATTGGTCAAAATGTCATATTATTCACTCAAAATTTGACTAGATTGGAATTGAAAATTGATGTTATATGTGTTGGAACCATTATCCCATTTAGGATGTTTTCAATTAAAAATAACAAAGGCACATGTTTTGTATAAGAAATTTGATAGAAAAGAGCAAGCCAGAGCACCCAGGTGTAAAATTGGCATTTTGACTTGAAATGATTTGATCAAAGTTAGATACTGAATAAATTGCATTGACACATTTAATAATATTCTAGATAAAATTAGAAATTTAATATATCAATTTCAACTCATTTAAAGTATTTTAGTGTTTTTAGGCCAAATTGTGCATTTTAGTGGAAGTTGGTCAAAACCTTGATTGATAGTCACTGGTGGCCAGATTTAGGTGTCTACAGTTTACCCCTATTTGGGAAGATGTTGAAAATAATAGGAAAAGTCTTCTCAAATAATGAGAGATGGTATGTATGCCAAAAATAATATGATGGTTAAATAAAAAAATCCAAAGAGTGTTTGGGAAGCCTATGATGATGCCCCCTCGAGGGAGTGGTTATCACATTTGTTGATGGATGCTCCATCAAAAAAGAAGTAAGAAGACATTTTAAATTAACCCATGATTGAGATTTATCCAAATATTAAAATTATTGCATCCATTTATTTAAAAAGGATATTGATTTGCCCAAAGGTAGTTATAATCAAGAATAAAAGTTGAAATAATAATTTTCCCATAGGTAGTTATAATCATTAAGGGGACCTAGATTATTTTATAAAGATGATTGTGCCATAGTTATGGTTAATTAGTAAGCATAACTCAAGGATATAACCTGGAATAGAGATTAAATATGAGAGGGTGAAAATTGATGAAAGATATGAATAGAAGAATAAAATTAATCAATAGAAATGATTCAATTATACCTACCAATGAGGAGATGCTCATCCTTATTAGAAATAATATAACTAGAATGGTCAATGGGTTTATTTGATCAAGGGTGGGAATATTTGCAAAGGTGTCAAGGAGAAAATTTTGTGGATCCATTGCTTATAGACCTTCTTGAAGCTAATTTTTGATGTGGCATGTGACAATATGCATCATGATAGAACACCATGAAGACTATCCTAAAATATGTGTAAGGATTGACTCCTAATCAAATAAATAATTAAAAATAATGAACCAATGATAAAAACCATCATGACAATGTTGATGTATAAATATGGATGGACTCAAGAATAATGTGCACAAGGAATCACCTAATGCATACATATAGATTGAGTTGAGGCAACAATACTAAAATCAAATAAATAGGCAAGAAAAAAACAAAGAGAGAAACACATAGAAAGAAAATAAATAGACAAACAACTATGAATAAATAAATAAATCAAAAAAAAAAAAAAAAAATCAAAAGAAGATATCCTAATAATGATCATGCCTTAGTAGGGTGAATCAAGGATAACTGACTAGGCTTAGATAGGACAAATGTCTTTGGTATTTTTAAATATTTGAATGTTTTTGGAATTTTGAGGTATCTTAACTTGATCTAGAATGATAAGATACATGATCACAAAATGATGAGAGTATTTGGCTTAGGTTGCTGACAAAATGGTGAGAGCGTGACTTAGGGGGATTGAGGTGACCTCAACATAAATTGAGAATGACCTACATAGTCTCAAAATGACATCAATTCATAGTAATTACATCCACAAAAAAGGTTAATAAAAACCAATTAGTGTCCCAACAAGTTCTCATATCTGGTAAATGGCTAGTCAAATGAAAATAGTCATGGCAAGGTGAGACAGTAATTCATGATAAACAATTGTTTCCCATAGTTTGCCCATAGGTGGTTATAACTAAAATAAAATGAAATAGATCAATGATACTAATTTTCCCATAGGCAATTATAATTAGTAGTAAGACTAATGAAACATTGATTTTCCTATAGGTAGTTATAATCAGGCTCACGTAAACCAACTTTGGTATAAGATGGAAAATAAAAGATATCTTGCCAGAACAACTATCACACTACTTTCATAGACTATCATTGAAACACAAATTTAATTCATTATTGAAAATTGATCAAAATCCCCTCATGAAAAGTATAGAAAGAACCAAAGGAACCAAGATCAAAATAGGATTGGGTAGGATGACTAAAAATATGCTTTGGTCTAGATATGAATAGAATGATATCATGGCATGGTATTGCTCTAGGCTTATGATGGGTTTTGATAGATTGGATAAAATGGTAGGAGGGTTCCCCCCAAGTGATGAGGTAAATGGAAAGAATATGTGATAATGGCAAATGAAATGGTATGGTACATGTTTTTGGCCTCAGTGATTATTGGTTTTTCTCTAATTTTGTTTGGCCTAGGTATGGTAAAATGGCATATGATTATATTGTTCCTATTGAAGTGGAGATGCACATCCTCATTAGAAAATGATACAAAAAATTAATTATTCATGTTAATTGTTATCCTACACCTCATCTGAATAACTATTATATCAATAACGAGCTAATAAGAATTTTGTTGTGATCTTTGTTGGCCATTGATTCTGATTCCTTTAAATGTCAAAGTAAGGTATCCTTGTAGCATATGTAAAGGAAAGTGTGGCCATGGATGGTAAATAGGGACAAATAATGGATGGTAGGTTTGATTGTGAAATGAATGGTAAATGATAATGGAATGGGTAATGGTTGGGAAATAAATGAAGATCGAGATGTTTAATCACATATAATGTTGTTGATGCTAGATTGAACATAACTTTGGATGTGGTAAGGTCGAAGACCTATGAATATTCTCTTGATAAGATCACCAGATTTGTTTGTTATTTGATCTTGAGAGTAACTACCATCTGATTAGGCTGTAGATTAGAAGTTATTTTGATTTGATCTTTGATATGATCTTCATCAAGTAGTGACTGACTTTTGTGCTCAGTTATTAGTGCCTTGATGAGGTTTTCACCAATGAAGTTATCTTGATTATTCCATAATTCCTTTGAGAAGGTTTCACTAAGGAATTTTCAATTTTGACTTTGATTTTCTTCTAGTTCTTCTAAAAAAAATTCACTTGAAGATGTTAAGTTTTAAATTTGTTTATCCCCTAGTGCCATTGAAAAGGTTTCACTAGGAGAGTTTTCTTCTACTATATGAATGTGGTCTTGGCCTTCTTGCTCTTCTTAAACTACTATGTCACCATGGATGCAGTTCAATAAAGTATGATTCTATTTATCCTAATTGACACTTGTGGGAGATAGAATGCCAATAATATGGATATTTTGGTTGATGTTAATGGCTTATGGAATGGTAATAGAATGGGGAGAGAATATAAAATCCTTGTATAAGATACTATGATAATTCATGTCAAAGTTGAAGTACTCATCCTCAAAAACTATAGAAGGATCATAAATGTATTCAAATTGATTTGTGAAGCATGCATAACCATTATTATAATAGTCATAAATGTATTATGTTTTTGAATCTAATTCTAACTCAATGGATTCTAAATATGATGTTGAGACTAATGTTGATTTTGATTTTGATGCTAAATGTGATGTCAATTCAAGAATAGAGCTTAACTCTAATTCTAATTCTTTATTTGATGGGTACTCTATTACAATGATGTCTTGTTTAATGTTTGGTATTAGACAATTAATATCCTATGATGGCATAATGGGCTCCACAAAAATTGGTTTATTAGAGTGGTACTCCTATAAGATGGTAAAAAGGTCAAGAGACAACTCCTCAGAGCCTAGCTTGTTAATAGGAGGCTCTTGAAAAATAGGCATATGGTCAAGGTAATGATTTTCCCAAAGGTGGTTATAATTAATAATAACTCAATAAATATTGGATCATTAGAGTGAGACTCCTTAATAAATGGTATAGGATTAATGGCAATTCATCATAGGTTAACTTATCACAAGTGGTTGGTTCAACAAAAATATCTCAGATTGCTTAGTTTTCTTAGCCTTGGTTTCTAATGAGTTAGAAAATACCAGTTTTAAACATGGATCAGTCTTAAAATTATTGGATGGGTTGAGGTTTTGATTGGATTAGTACCAGATGAGGAATGGCCTATAATTTGATAATGGTAGAGCATTGGGGAGCATGATTTCTCACATGAGTGAATGGATGAAGTCATAAAATAGTAATGATAGGGTAGTATGAAGCTTGATTTATTGTATAAGCAAAAGGATGAGGTCCTAGAATGATGAAGGGGCATTATAGATCTTGATTAATTTCACAATATAAATCAGCTAAGTCTATCTCATTAACCATATCATCCAAATCTTGAGTTGGATCATAAGCTAGTTCTTGAATATGTTTTGTGTATTGATTATTGTAAAGAGGGTATAGATTTGTATCCCAAAAAACATTATTTATAGTTGCATCTTCAATGTCATGCTCATAAACCATATCATCCCAATTTTTAATTTGATTTATATTTTATGTATTTTGACTATGTTCTCCATATGGAGTATTATAGGGAGAATAATAATTTTCCGTAGAAAATCTTTCTTTATAGGAGTTCCTAGTGGGTTTTTGTATGGCCATTATATAATAAGTTGGATTGTATGTGACTCCACCATAAGTGTAGCTATACATATCCACATAAATGATGAAATATTATAAACAAAAGGCTTAGAGTTATGCAAACTTTGAAAAGCTATGTCCAAAGGATAAATGGTTCAAACTAGGTCTAATTTGGTTGAAAGTGTTGTATCTCCAAATAATGATTTGATCATAGAGTTGTATCTCCAAAATGGTTTGTGCCAAGACTTGGAATAAAATATTCTAACATCAAATGTCATACACACAAAAGGTCAACCATATGAATAAAAATTGGCATGTCAAAGTCTATGTCAATGTGTTCCAAACAAGGTCTAAACTAGGAAAGGGAAAAGAGTCGCTAGGTATTTTATCCAAACTTGGAGTCAAAAGCTAGGCTTAAATAGGCTATTATAGGACTTTTGGCTAAATGACACCAAAATATATACTTGAAATAAAGGATTGATGTGAATTTAATTTAATCTAACAAATTTGGAAATAACTCTGACATAGACCTGACACACAGAATCAAACATAAACATGATCAGTAGGTATAAGCCATAAGGAAAAAGTCTCTTGGGAAAACGCCATGTTATCTCAAACAAAGGCACAAACAATGATGAGGATAGGAATTAAAAAAATAAACAATCAATAGTCTTAAAATTTGGGTAATCAATTAACTAAAGTTATGCAACCCAAAAGAGAAACATCTATATATCAGCCCCATGAATTAAGGCCTAAACAAAAAACAATTAATGTTTGAATCCAAAATTTGACAAGGCTAATTGAAAAATCCACATTGAAAACTAGGATTTGACCAAACAAGCTAGATAATACTAGAAAACATGGTGGAGCATAAATGAGGTCTAAATAGCTGATGTGACATGGTTTGAAATAAATAGTTTTTGGTGCAATGGTAAACAAGTATTAAAAAAAATTAAGTAACATAATGATGTAAGTGTGCTTGATTGATGTGATCAATGTTATGTTTCAAAGACTCAAAGGCAAAAATGGTTTGACATTTTTTGGGCAGCATAATGCTACCCCCCTTAAACAAGTAACACACACACAAACATGTTTATAAAAAAATTCAAGGCACAAGTGTGGTGTAAAATGGATAGTATAATGTCTCTTTAGATAAAAGAGTGACATATAAACAAATTGGTTTTGACATGTTTAAAAAACAAACATATTAGTTTTAGTCTCAAAACACCAAGTAAAAAAATTACAAAATACAAGTAAATCATCCAAATTTTTATTAAGAGTGTTACAAAGTGGGGTTGACTAAAACTAATTGGTTTTCAATCATTTGTAGATGGATCCCATGTCTACCGAATTTCAAGTTAGAAAACAAGAGAATCAACACTTTAATTGGGTGTCTACGGCACTTGGCTTGTTGCAAAAATGTCTTGTCATATTTTCAACCACTACATACATCACTTATTAAGTGTAGTGTGATGTTCAAAGTGCAGATACATCCCATGTTCAACTCCAAAACTATAAGGTGGTTTAACCACTCAAACTTCTAATCCTAGTGGGAGTGGTTGAAGTTAGTGCTGAGAGATAAAACCTTGGGTCAAAGCTTCCCTATAGAAATTGTTGGAGGTAATGAAGTCCCCCTCTTAAGTCAAAATGAAATAAAATAAATGACTGATAGAAATACTTTAGGGTCATTTAAAGATCACCTAAACTATTGCATTTTTTATGGGGTGATTTAGATGACATTCTTTTTATACCTTCGACTAGGATTAAATTGTGATGAGATGGTGATTTTGATCCCAAAAGTTCCCTAAAGGGGATGGATGGGAGAGCATACACATACGTCTCTTTTCACTAAAATAATCAACATGTAATTTTTGAAAATAATTGAAGTGATATTGATTTTTTTCACCAAATTTGAAAATGTATGCTTAGATTCATTACTAGCCCTTTGGCTTTAGTAGAAAAATGGAAAATATTGCACAAATTAACTACATGAAGTAATAAAAACCTAGGTTCATTTTAAACCCAATTAAAAATTCAAGACTTAACTTAGATTCATGATTAAAACACCAAATTGAAAATGTTTCAAGATTTATGATGTTTTTTAAGCATTAAATTAGAAGTACCTAAGACTTAGCTAAATCTTAAGTTCATTTTAGGTACCAATTCAAATGTGTGAGAAACATGACATGTTCATTTTTAGCCAAATTTAAAGTGTGCATGATTTTTTATCAAATTATTTCTAAACCCAATTTGAAAGGTGTGTGGTTATTCAAAATAATTTAAATATACTTCCAAACTACCCCCTCAACTTGAAAAAACAAGATTACAATGACCTAATTTGAAGAATTGAGGAGTTTGAGCAAATGACATTAAGAATTTAGCTCTCAAGTTGACAGTCAAGTTGGGTTGCTAGTTGAGTTGGGTTGATAAGTGATTTGGGTTGATAGGTGAGTTGGGTTGATAGGCAAGCTAGGTTAGATAGGAAAGTTGGGTTGGCAAGTGAGTTGGGTTGATAGTCATGTTATGACCTTGATGGGTGGATTTCATTAATGCTTTGAGGTTTTGGTGTAGTGGTTTATTACATGTGGTATCAGAGCCTCCACCCAAGTTTAAGTCATAGAGTAGGTAGATATACTGACATGGTAGTGTTCATATAGGTCTCATACACATAGGGTATCTTGGTGGTATGAGCACAAATCCATCCCATAGTCTAGGCTTCAAAAGCATGGTGGGATGTTATGATTCTAATGGGTGGATTTCACTAATGCCTCAAGGTTTTGGTGTAGTAGTTTATTACATGTGGTATCAGAGCATACACCTAGGTTCAAGTCATGGATTGTATGGTTACACTAGCATGGTAGTGTTCATCTAGGGCTCGTACATGTAGGGGATCCTAGTGGTATGAGCACAAATCTAGCCCAGAGTCTGGGCTTCAGAAGCATGGTGGGATGTTATGATCCTAATGGGTAGATTTCACTAATGCCTCAAGGTTTTGGTGTAGCAGTTCATTACATGTGGTATCAGATCCTCCACCTAGGTTCAAGTCATAGAGTGGGTGGCTATGCCAGCATGGTAGTGTTCATCTAGGGCTCATACACACATGGGATCTTGGTGGTATAAGTGCAAATCTAGCCTAGAGTCTAGGCTTCGAAAGTGTGGTGGGATGTTATGATCCTGATAGGTGGATTTCACTAACACCTCAAGGTTTTGGTGTAATGGTTCATTAGAAGTCGAGTTAGGTTGCATAGGTGAATTGGGTTGATAGTCCTAAGAACAAAACTGTGGCTTAGAATAAATGGTTTTTTTCTCAAATTTTTATCTTGTTTGTCTCCACACTCCAAGATCCTACATGATAATGGTTAATGGGTAATTTTTGCTTGATTGATGGTTATTGGTGCCCCGATTTAGGTGTCTACATATCATAGATATTGTCCCTCTCCCCAAAAGGGAGCATCATTTCTACTATTTATAAAAATTACCTAGTATCCCTGTCTACTCCTATATGTAAATACACCTTGGTTCTCACACCTGTAGTAGGTAGATTATCAGACTTAGTATAGATTGGTCAATATTATATAGTGATTTAGACTATAATGGGTTACTCAACATGGTTTTTACACATCTAGAATCTAGATTGTCATAATTACTCAGTACAAATTGGTCAAGATTATATAATGGTTTAGACTATATGAGTCACTTAGCATCACTCAACTCAGATTGGTCAAGATTATATAGTGATTTAATTTATGTGGGTCACTCAAAATCACTCAGACGTCTATACAGATATACATTCAGTTTACAGATACATAGACTATTTAGATATAGTGGTTCAAATTATATGGACTCATAGTGACTTCAATATAGATTCAGATTTTGATACCAAATTTGGGGGCATATACATTATTACACTTCTCATACATATAGATTCATACACCATGACACAGTTACACAACTAGATAGTGGATTATAGGCATAGTGTAGAGCATATTGTTTTGATCTCTAGTTTTACACATGGGACATGGCATGATAGATCATGGCACATGTGGTTATATAGATTTCTATACTATCTAGACACATCACTCACATGTCAGATTTAGGGGAATGATATAGATGATCATGTTGTTTAGCATCCAAGATTATATAGATATGAATGGTAGGATAGGACATTTTATTCTTATACATTTACCAAAATTTTCAAAGTATACCTAGGCATACGCAAGTTGTCACCAGGTTGGACTGTATGACCATCTACATTGATTGGTCTATATCATTACTTAGACCTAGGATTTTGTGCAGGATAGACAATAAAAATTGGTTTTGGACCTCCGATCACTTCTCATTTCTATTTCATATTATTTAGAGTGGGAAAATGATAGATCTTGCTCTTCACAACATATAGACCCTATACACACATTCACTCATATGTTGAAAATCCTCTCCACCCTTTTACACAAGATAATCATTTGATTCATTCAGAGTGTGTACCATGAGATCCATATATTGGCCATGGGACCCTCCTGCATAATGGTTTCATTATGTTTTAGTGTTCATTTAGCCACCTCTTAGAGGTTGTTGTTAAAAATACTATGTGTAATTTATTTGTGTAATCCCTAGGAAGTTTTATACACCCTAAATTGGTAAAGAAACCACACATATCATGTATTTTCATAGTCCTTTAATAGAAGACTCTAACTAGAGAATATGAGTCTTATTCACATTTAGCCATATCTTTTTATCTAATTTACCTTGGTCTTATTTCATATCCTAGACACCTCTTTGACTATTCTCACTCATTTTTAAACTTTTTAGAATTAACCCTTACTAATCCAAGTCACTCTTTCTAATCTTATTCCATCCCCCTAGGTCCTGAACCCTCTAGACAATAGTGCCTAAATAATACTACAACACTAAAACCTAGGGTGTCCAATTTTCAATGATATTGTCCAAGTGAAAATTTTATTCCAACGATCCCTTTCTCCCACTAGATGAGTCTTACCCCTTTCTTTGATTCATTCCTAAGTTTTCAAATGTTGGCCAAAATGTGAATTAAAATCCCAAATTCAAAATAATGAGTCTTTTATATAAAGTACTACATAAGGCATTTTATATCTATCACTTACTACTTTGGCACATTAGACATAATAAAAATCAGTCAATAATATAGCTCAGCTTCTCTACATAAGCCATAGAGTTGCATGCTTGATCAAGGAAGGGCCTAGGCAAAATTCATTCTTGCATCTATCATGCACATTGATTATTTAGGTTCCTTAAGGGAGAAATACATTGAATCTAAGAACCTGGATTAAGGGTTAATGTAAGAAATAATTAGAATAGTAAGATTTCTTAATTGTGTGATCATTCTTTCCCTAACCTAGTTTTTCCCCCTTTTGATTTTGATGTATTCATTGTTTGCATGTGTGTATCTGAATATAGATATTAAAGATTTAGATATATATACAATGAGCTCTAGTGACTTCTATCCCCTTAAATTTGGTATACATGCTCATATTGACTAGGCAAACAAAACCCATAAATCTTAGATCCTCAAGACAATAGAGTCAAGAAGGACTATAGCACTAGACATTAGGGTGTCCTATTTTTGGAACTCCTATCCAATTAAATAATAAATGCCATATTTAGATTATTGATAGTGTCTCAGTCTTGCTCCTCCATTTTTAGCCTAAAAATCCATCATATTAGTGTAAAATGAGATAAGTTTATTTCTATTTATCTTGCATAATTACTTATTAAAATCTATATTTTTCCCTATTAAGCTAGATCTTTCTTATTATTATAGACCCTTATTATTTAGGATCTGAACACTAGATTCCCAAAAATAATAAAATAGAAGCACCAATTGGTCCTACATTATGGATGTGTATGCAAATTGGTAAGGAGGTACTTGTTAAAATGCATGCATGTGTTGGCATGTGTGTAAACATGATATGATTGAGGTATTTCCATGAAATTCTTGATGTATATATATTATAGTATGAATATATTTCTATATCATATTATTCATGACCAGATAGTATGTTGGTTTTGTGTTCAAGATGAATACTACAATTCTTGATCAGGAAGATCTTTTTATTTTGGGTACCCACATTTCTTTTTTTTTTCTATTTATTTCCATGAGGTAAGTGTAGTATGATGGTAGAACTATGATTATTGTAACCATCATGTGAGCTCAAAATGTGTTTGGAGAGAATGTGATGAACCTATGGGTAGTATGTACATCTTGGACTGGCTTCTCTTGTTGTTTAGTGTGGATATTGTGATATGCTGCACTATCCCCTAGATGGTATTTGGTTGATTTGGAAGAAACTATTTAGAATGGGTTATTTTCCTATATTAGCATTCTATGTTGAATGTTGACTAAATTATGTGTAAGGCATAATGTGTGTTAGTATAGACACTATTTTAGGATCAAAATTATATTTAAAATCATGACGGGGTTGTACAAATTTCAACTATAGTTACAATTTCTATGGTATGTTCCCCTCTTGATAAGAAGGATGTCTAGCAAATGTTTGATCTAATGGTTGAATTTGTTAAAAAAGTTCCTATCTTCACAATATTTCAACTAAAAGAGATGTGCTTGGAAGGTGATGAGAGGTTTTTTTGGCCTTTATTGAGATGGTAAAATTTATTCCCATGGTTAGTAATGTTATTCTGATTAGAATTCATGCCTATATGGGAAACTAAATTATTATAGTTTCTTAGAACTATGCTAAATGGTCATATGTCATTAGTATTTATGTTAAATAATTATAGATTTTGGGGTGTTGGACCCTTTTTTTCCAAGGTTTTGATTATCTATTTTGGTTATTATTAAATAACCTATGTGTCATAGCTTGGATTGTATCTCACGTTGAGATGTGTATGTGAACATTTATTGATATAAGGACTTACGATAAGCTCCTTTTTATTCTTCTAGTGTCATAAAATGACATGTGAATCAATAAGACTTTCCTTATAGCTATATTTATGATTTATGTTTGGAATAATAAATGTATTTTACCTATATTGTGCATGAATTCTTCCTTTACTATTATGTAAGCTTATGTTTTTTCTAATTATTATTATGGTGAGTAGAGGAAACCTTTGTTTAGAAAGTGATTAAGACCCCATGGATAACTGATCCCTTGATGGTGATATGGTTATTAGAATGGCTCCTGTCTAAGAAGGGGATGATGTTATGATATCACCATATTGTACCTTAATTTGATTTTTTTAATGTTTATTTAGCTAATGTATAGCCAATTGATTCACTCCTTCACTTAACTAGACCATATTATTATTCTAATGCCATGATATTTGATTTTAGGATGATGTATTTATCATGTATATGACTTTGTACTTGATGATGTATTTATCATATTATACCCCTACATTGGTGATATATGGGTAATTTGATGCATTTGATATTCAATTTTAGTTCATTACTACATTATCATTTTACCAAGTTATGGATCAGATACTAATGATGGATTTACTCTATGGCTACAAGTGTTGTGTATGAGCTAGGTTAGATACTGGCATCAGTTCTAGGGGTAACAGAGTGGTTATGAGTAGTCAAATGAGTTTTGATAGGTTAAATGTATTAAAACTTAGACCTTAAGCCATTGGTCAGTTATGCTTGTTCCTCTTTGTTTATGTCATCCTTCCTAGTATTGTGAATAAATTGGCCCTATTTCCCTATGAAAAATGATGATTTTATATTTTACAATTATTGATTTGTACCTGGTGGAGTTCATGTCTTGACTGATCCTTTGATTATCATTTTCTTGTTGTTCTATATGTGTTCTTTTATACTTATTAGTCTCTGGTGTTCCATCATTTTTCTTGTTCCTTTTTATCATTTTGTGCTTCTCATTGTTCTTAGGCATAGGTGGTATCTAGTTTTGAGCCACAATAAAGTGGCATACTCTTGTCCCAACTCTCACATATATATTACATATATACATATAAATGTCCATATATATACCTATATAAATATGTATATAGTTATATATAATTATATATAGATATATTTATATTTATATATTCAAGTGGATTTGTTATTAATTTTAGATATGATAACATGGAATTGGTGATGTAACACATGCAAGTGGCATAGGTAGAAAATGAGAGAGAGGATGTGAGGAAGGTGAGGAAAGGCTTAGGGAATAAGGTAGATGATTTCTGATGGTAGGCATGTGGAGTAAGGGATAAGAGGAAGGAAGGTAATGGAATGCAAGGGGGAGTATGGAAAACATAGGAAGAGAGTAAAAAGAGTAACACAGGGAATATAACATGGAAAAAATAAGGAAAAACATATGGAGGAGAGGAGAGTGAATAGGGGAAATGGAAGATAAAATGAATTAAGGTAAACATAGTAGGGTAACAATGTAGGGGGATAGGAGAAGATAATGCAGCAAAAGAAAACTAGAAAAGGAGATAGGAAGAATGCAGGAAGATGTAAGGGAAAAATGAATGGAAAAAGCAAGATAGAGAAGGAGGAAAACACTTGGGGATCAATCCACATTTCTAGAAAAGAGATAGTACCTATTTGATTTATCTCATCATAATGATTTTTCATAAGTTTCCTATCCTATGCATCCCAAAGATGTATGACATTTCTAATACTAAACTGGTCATATCTATAGAAATAATAATGACTAATAAATTAGAAGTCTAAAAAATTCAATATTCCTCTTTAGCATTTGAACCTGGAAAAGGTTGAATGAATTTATTAATTATTTGACTTACATATGGATTTGGACTATGTTTTAAACTTGGGAACTCCTAATTATGTGATGGGTTGTATATTTCAAGTTATTTTATAAGAGCCATGACCTCCTACTATTACACCTACTACTGCATCTTAGATTGACTGTGTGTTTGAAATTGTTGGAACCTCTCTACGGAGGAATTC
This sequence comes from Torreya grandis, assembly GCA_037957365.1. NCBI lineage: Eukaryota > Viridiplantae > Streptophyta > Pinopsida > Cupressales > Taxaceae > Torreya > Torreya grandis. Next base: position 333,825 of record JARHVA010007632.1, on the reverse strand, counting down.
CATAAGGGTCTAGATGGATATGTTTCAAGACCTACATTGTTAATTAGAAATATTTAGTTTCTTTAAACCTTGTATTTTGGTGTAGTGATTCAAATTACTATTTCCATTTCTAGTCAACTTAACATAAATCTCATTATTGGTCATCTTACCCTGATCTGTTAGTTCCATACCTTTAAGGTGATTTATAGATACTCTATAAAAATCAATGACTAGGGTGTATTTAAATCTTGGAGGTAGATTATATCTTGCCATTAAAATTTTTAGATTCAACTAAATTAACCCAGGAATGGATTTACTCCTCAGACCATTCTATTATATTATTTGTATATCCTCTATTTTGAGAAATTGATTTGGGGGTTTTAATTTATTTTATGGAATTTATTCTTATGATGAGATATATATCCCATTAAGTAAATAATTTTGAGGAATTATCTAAATTTTAGAGACTATGTTTATATTTTACTTATACATCCCATTTAAAATGCCCAATGGCTAGAAACTTTATTGAGCTAGATATATGTGTGTGTATAGTTAGTAACACTTTTTAGATAGTTAGTTATACTTTGGAATTAAGAGTAATTTAGGTTCAATTCATTTTATTAAATTATTGGATATGTGTGTATGTGTGAGGCACTAACATTTTATTCCTTAGACAGTCTGATTATTCACATTCCCTTGATTAAGTTGGATGTGTTAAATATATGGATGTGATTCTGGGTAAAGATATTTGGGTGCTATTCAATTAACATGTTTTGTTTTGGCTTGATCCTCTCATTTAATGGATTTAATTGTGGAACTTTTCATAATATTAGTTTAGTTAAAATTTCCTATTTATGGTTTGATTTTTTTTAAATAGCCTGCTATTCTACTTATACTTATGACCTAATTTTTAATGTTTGGGGATCGTATGAGGTTATGAGACCTCACGATAATCCCCCAAATATCTTATATTGGTCATTGACATTTTAATCACGTGTTATTTGAACTCTTGATAGATTCTTATTGTCGTGACCATTTATGAAACTTCTTGGTATTATTTAGTATTCAAAATGAGTGCATGGTCTAAATGTTTTATGTTTATTTTTTATGATTTTGGATTGATTATGTTTTATAATTGATTAGGGTTTGGATTATTTTCTGAAAACCATAGTTGTTGCCTTGAATGGTGGTATGGCTAAGTTGCCTATTTTTCCTAGATGGATATTTTTACTTGTTAATCCTCTGACCTAGTTGAGTACAATTGTTAAGTTATATGGAGTGTTTTCTATCCTTCTTTATGCTTACATGGAGTGTACCCATATTGGCGATCATACCCTATTGTTTGGTATATGTATTCTATTATGATGTCCTTTTTTTGGTATCCAACATGCTCATAAATTTTTCTTTGACCCTATTGTTGAAACCACCATCTAGCTAATGGTTAGGGTTGTAAGGGCCACCGATGGTGGGGCTCATAGTGTTCGTTGGGAGGGCTTGTCTAGTATAATTACTTGTTTCTCCATAATTGTATGGTATTGTGTACATATAAAGTAAGTTGGTAAGGAATTAGCTATGATTAATCATACATTCTTTGTTAAATTGATGATGTCTTATTAATATTTGACTTGGGTCATAGCTAGTATTTTATCATGATTCGATGTTGATGCACTAAGCTATGTAGATGGAGTGTTGGAAAAAGGAATTCAAGCTTAAATAATATCAAGCTAAAATTGTACATTGTTGAAAGTAATTCATTGCATATGTAAAGTTACTAAATGTTAACTAGTTTCTCTTCCTTCTACTGAAGCATTTTGTTGGCATAATTAACAAAATATTAATCTTGAGTTGATCACATGATCTTGTTAAGTTGTTTAGACTTGATGTTTTTATTATCTTAGAGAAACCATTAGACTTAACCTTCACCATGTTGGTTTCTTGATTGAGGCATGTAATCTTAATTGGTTGGATATAATGGGTTCATGGATATCATGAGTAGATTTATTTAGATTTATGTAAATGTGTTTTGATAAAAGAACCTAATAAATTTTTAATAACATAATTTTTCATAATGATTATCTTCAGTGTATTTCAATAGTTCACTCATTTTAGTGTTTGGACATATTTGATTATGTTGGTTAGGATTATTAACAAGTTGGAATCCTAAATTGAATGAAAACTATGGAGGATTATTTAAATATTGCTTGTAGATATATACATATATTTATGATCATTGATTTTAGTATACATTAGATCATACTCATGGTATAATACAGATCTTGGAAATATTATTTAGTTAGATTCCATAAATGTTCCTAATAATGGAGATCTATGGAATGTTTTAGATGTATGAATAAGTGTAAATGGGTTAGCTATTATACATTTTTGGAAACTGTAAATTTAATCTCACTCACATAATTAAATTTATCCTTGGATTTATAATTGACTCCCAATTACTAATGTGGTGATATTATGTTGCCTTGTTACCTTCATCATGGATCTTATGTTATAGGTGTTGTGCTAATTTAATATTGGTATTTAATCCTTATGTAATCTTATGGAGTTTCTGCATATATTATTTTAATATACTTAGTCATCATACTTGGGTATTAACTTTGCAATGATAAATGGAATACCAATGTTAATGCTTTATTGATGAATCATCTTGCTACTATCATTATGGAAAGTATGGAAATTGATTTTATGTACTCTTTAGTGTGGAAATTACTCCTTATGTAATATCATAAAACTTCCTTATACTCTCTCATTTTGAACCATCATGACATTGATGTAGTAGTGATTTATTAGGCAATGGACATTATATATTTTGTGATTTAGGCATGCTTAAAAATGCTCACTCAAAATTATAACAAACTAGGACCTTAGTTTGAATGTAGTCATTGAGTGATATCCACGTGTTTTCCTTGGGATTGGTATTTATGCTTATGGTTCAATTTCCATATATATATATATATATATATACATTACATCTAGTCTTATATAACATGAATAGAGGGAGTTATCCTTTAGTTGGTTTACAACTTGTGAATAGAATATGGAGACTTTTTCATGCTTAAAATTGTTGTGGCTAATGAAAACAAGTTAGAGGAGTAGGTTTATTTCAGTACAATAATGAAATGTTAATTTGAGAATGAAGAAATTAATTTGGAACTATTGTATTATGAATGGATGTATGCATGGTTACCTCATTTTTGTTCTTATGGATAATAAACTTACTAAATCATGTAGAAGGTGTTAGTGGGATGTTAATTAAATTGGGATTTACTTCATTTCTAAACTTCTTGGTTGTAAGGGTTATTCTTCTTTAATAACTATTGACTACACATGTTAGCTAAAAATGCTAATGTCAGTGTGAATATGGAAAGGGAATTTATGCCTTATTTATCTATAACATTAATTGATAAGATAATCATTGTAAGGGAATATATGGGTCTGGCCGCCATGTATTTTTAGGTGTATTAATTATTATCCTAATTATTGCTTGTATTGGTTATTTTCTAATATGTAATCACTTACATCTATTACATAAATGGATACAATCATTTCATTTTTGGTTCAATGAAGAACTAACCCTATATGTATTCCTGATCTTTTATTTTGGGATCATGGCAAGGCTGCTTAGAACCTGATTATAATATCTTATGCAATTGATATTTTTTTGTACACTTAGAGAGATTTATCTTACTTTGTTTGTACTAAAGATGTTAGCGGGTGACTATATGTGTTTATAAGGCTAGATATTATGTGTGATTGTTATTAGGTATAGTGTTTCATAGGTTATCATGTTGTGATCTTGTTGTAACCATTAATGATTTAAAATTTCAAGGTTTTCCTTTCTAGTCATGTGCATGTGAGTACGCTATATTGGTACTGCTTGTTCTAGCAAGCAAAGTTTGAGTCCATTATGCATCCAATGTGTACTCTGATATGGAACTTAAAAAAATTAGGGTTGTTTCAGATATAGAGGAGAAAGATGAAAAAAATATATGCACATTGAATTATATCATTTTAAAATAATGGAAATGTTAACAAGGCTAGACAAAAACCCATCTAAATGTCTATAAAGGGTCCCATGAATGTGGGGAACCAAATGTACCATGCAAAGTGTTTGTAAAAATATCATAATATGTGTTATTGTATTTAATAAATCACACACTATTATATGATTTAAAATACACATGTACTACTTAATTGTAAATATGGATATGCATTATATGTGAGAAAACTTTTCCATGACTTATTATTAAAGAAGGTTATCAACTAAGTAATTGACATGATTTACTTCATCTAATAATAAAAAATTATTTTTTCAAGAAAACTTAATATATAATTAAAATTCTCTATAAAACCTTAAATTTAACCTCTTTTCTTATCTACATAATAATATATTGGTCTAATGAAATATCTTGATTAGTGAATTATAATTATTGTTGTAATGTTGACATTTATGTTATAGGTTTTTAATCTAAAGAGTTGTTCATTAATTTCATAGCTTTCATTTATTTACATATTAACTACATGTGGGTGATATTATTTAAGATAATTTCATTTATATTAGAACCTATCTGGGTGATATTATTTAAGATAGTTTCATTGATATTGGAACCTATCTAGTAATTTTACATCGTACCAAAGCTTTTATATAAGATTTACCTTTGCAATTTTATTCAATTGTAGCTATTGGATTGACTGTTTCTCTAATTATTACCTTTTAAGGAGCCTTTTTAGTCTATACCTTTTAGATGTCCCTTGATAGAATTTGACCTCACCATCACATCTCAAATATTTTAGAAAGTTGGTTTAGACATTCATTTTTCATGAAATAGACTATTGGAGCTACAATCTAAGTTATAATCTAAGCTTCAATGGACTCCTATAACATGTTTTGTTAATAGTTATATTTTATCATTATTTATTAAAAAACACAAAAAAAAAACATTAAATTAGATTTATTTAGGCATCTTGTATAACTTAAGTTAACTCAAAAGTTTGTTATTTCCTTTTTTAAACATTCATGTCATCATCCTTTTTATTTTTTTTATTTTTTCCACCCATGAAATCTATGATTTATGAAAAAATGTAAGTTTTAGTCTCCAAAATTTCTTAATCATTAAGTTTTTTAGAGGTTTTTTATCCTCTACATATTTTGAAATTCACCCTTTGAACCATTGAAATTTTATGGGTTTTTACATTTCTTAGGTCTTTGTATATTTCAGGATTAAACCTTGAACCATTGAAATTTATTAGTTATTTGCATTTTTAGATCCATAAAAAAATCTAAAACTTCAATTAGTAGCCTTCCCAAAATATTTTTTTATCAAAAAAAAAAAACAAATAACAACAAGAAGAAGCACCTATTAGCCTAAAAAAGGTACCTTATTTTTAAAAATTATTCCATGCAATGTTTTTTATAAGTGCATTTTTTCAAACATAATACTTTCTAGGATTCCATAAGGTACCCAAAGTTAATTCATTTATTACCTAACACCTAACAAGATTCCTAAGGTAACACTTTTTTTAGAAACATTATGTGAAATGTTTTTGGAATTTTTTTTCTCAATCCTAGTAGTTGTCAGGCTCACAAATTACACCAATTTTCAAAATGTATTCTTTTCAAGTCCATAACTTTTGTATTTGAAAGAAGTTTTCCATGTTTTTTTCAAATTTCATTATTTTTAATCATTTTTGAATTTTTTTAAACCTTAGTAGATAAAAATGTCACACTAACTAGCTCAAACTAATTTAATTGGAAAAACTATATGGTGGATGTATTTTGCATAAAGGGTCTCCATTGAACTACCATGAATCTTTGATTTACACTTTAATATCCTTAAAATTTATCTAATTAGTCAAAACATTGTTATGAAACTAAAGGTATATTTAGATAATTATATTCCCTTGAATTGTATTTTACCTTTTAATGTGTCATGCAACCAAAGAGAGATTTAAAAAGCTTGGAAAAACATTCTGAAATAAAACTAAAGATGCAGGAATGTTATGTAGAACATGAGTTTGGTGATTTTAATCTTTAGAATTATCCTTTAATTATAGATTTCATATCTCAAGTCAAGATGTTGAGTATTCTTCTAGTTGATTTAGGGGTTACTAAAATAAATAACCAAATAATAATGAGTATTTTGTAAAATTGGGTCATCCCTACATAGTTTTTTTGAAATCTATACACATAAATATTATTTAGGAATATTGTATGTGGTATTTAATTTTGATAATTTATGTGAAAAGATGTATATGTAAAGGGAGAAAATCTTTTCATTTTTGAAATATAACCTAGAGGATCTAAACAACATGTATTAGTTTTCAATAATAACAATGAAAAGACACAGAGTAATTAAGGCAAAGGAAAGGGACCTACTACAGAAGAAATGAAAAAAACACCTCATCTTAATGGAAATCCATTGACTTATCATAACCCTTACATCCATTAAGACACAATATAATGGAAAGGGGATGATTTTTTTTAATAATGATTCTTAAAAATTTTGTGGTAAACCAAGCGTTAAAAAGACATCATGTTTAAAAAAATGGAAAATTTGAAATAAAAAATGATGAAGATGAAGCTCACTACCTCCAAAGTATCATCACCACTTCCTACAAAAAAAAATGACCATCAGTGTCTGAATGGATTTTGGATTTTGAATTCTCTAACCATATGTTGAATAAGGTTTTTATGTTTACCTTTCTTATCACAATCCATATAAATCAAACATTTATGGACAATTCAAGTCCTCTTTTTTTGTAGGGAAAAGGCTCCACTGAGATGTAGAATGGAATGTTGAATAAATTTATCCTTATTATAAAATTATTTGGTAATTTATTATCCATTTATTAGATCACATAATCTAGTGAAGAAAAAATAGTTGAGTTTATACCTATTGATGTTTTTATCAGAAATACAAAACAACTATCAAGGCTAATATTCAAACCAAACAATATAATTTTTCATATTTGTGTTTGATCAACCTTATAAATTCATTATTTAAAACTAAAATAATTAATTTAACTATAGAATGAGTTTTTTAATCACTCGAACTGTTGTTTATTTCAATATTTTAGTAAACACAAAATGGTCCACTTTTTGTTGTTTCCTTTAGATATGGGACTTGTCTAGGTTATGAACTTTGAAAACAACACAAGGAGTCTTTTTTTTAAGGAAAATACACAATGGAAATTGATATGTTATATAGGATTCATAATAATCTCATGTCATCTCAAACATAAATATGTGTTTACATTCATTAATGATTTCTATTACAAAACCTAGGTTTGTTTTATGAAAAATAAAAGTGAATATTTATGTACTTCAAAATTTTCAAAGCCTTTGTTGAAAATATTTCAAAGATAAATATTTAAAATATTATAATATATAATAGAGGAGAATATTTCAATAACCATATATTTTAATTATATGAATAGGTAGAACTTCAACTCTAGTATATTGTGCCATATACACCTCAGTACAAAGGTGTGGCTGAATTTAAAAATCACACACTCAAGGAAAGGGAAAATCATATGGAGACTTCCATAAAATTTCCTCATAATTGTTGGGATTAGTAAATTTAGTGTGGAAGATACATTTTTGTTTGATCCCACTTAGTATCCTGAGGAATTACTTCTAAAGAAATATGGCGTTATGTTAAGCTAAACATTTGAAATTGTAGGGTATTTGGGTGTAATGCATGTATGAATTTATTATATGATAAGCACAAATATATGTAATGGAATGTTGTTCCTTGTATCTATTTTAAATACTATGAAGATGTGAAGGCATATCATATTCTTTTTATTGTGTTATTTGATGAAAAATACTATACCCATGATCCAACATATTATCTTTCTACTTTGTTAATTTTATTCCATTCTAGACACAACTCTTGAATTATAATTTATATAAGAATAAACATAATATGAATATAATTATAAGTCTCATTATAATATATCCCATGAGTCACAGGGGGATAAAAATATCCTCCACCACCAATTAAACACATTGTTCCACCACCTGTGCAACAAATAGTTTATAAAACATATACACAATTTGTAAAAATTCAACCAAAATAAGATCCCCAATTTTGTGCTGAGGTTGGTGCATTTGTAGGTAATCCTTAATATTCATACAAGACTTTATCAAAATATTAGTTTTATGTTTCACACTTAAAACTATTGTAAATAAGGATCCATCAAATTAAAATGAGGCTCATGAACATCCTAATGGAAAAATAAACTCATTATTTTAAAAATAATTACATTTAAAACTTGGTTTTATTTTTGAAATAAAGAAAAATAGTTAGGTCCAAGTTGTTATGTATAAATAAATATGAAGTATATGGGTTAATTTATTAGTAAAAATCAATTATTTTTACAACATATTTAAAATACTGATTAACATAAAATTTTTATCTAATTTCCAAAATGAATTCCATTGGGATTTTACTCTCTCTAAATAAAACATAGAGGTGGTAAATCCATTATATGGAAGTAAATATTAATTTTCTACTTGATAAATTAAAATAAGATGTGTGTGTGTGTGTGTGTGTGTGTGTGTGTGTGTGTGTGTGTGTGTGTGTGTGTGTGTGTGTGTGTGTGTGTGTGTGTGTGTGTGTGTGTGTGTGTGTGTGTGTGTGTGTGTGTGTGTGTGTGTGTGTGTGTGTGTGTGTGTGTGTGTGTGTGTGTGTGTGTGTGTGTGCATGCATGCATTCATGCACCCCTCTCAGATCCTCTAGAATTGATAAATTTAGCTATTATTATTAATTGAATAAGGTGGAATAACCTTTGTGTCATTCAATGATATCAACCCTTGAACCTTTACTAGTTAGTTTTTGAGACTCAATTTCAAAAAATATACCTAAATGCCAACTATAAGGATCAAAAAATCATTGATTTTTGGCTTCTAAAGTAAGAAAACATGTATGTTTCTGAGTATAAGAACAAGTATTTGAATTTTATACATCATTGTAACTATATGCATGGAAAAGAAACCAATATTACTAAGTTAAAACTTGAGCTCAAGAAAATATTGATACATGATGTCAATATGATGGATCTAAGAACTTTGGAAGTAGTAACTGAATCACCCTATAGTGCTAAGGAAAAATAAAGGTCTCACCAAAGGTTAAGATAAGAATTAAATTCAACCTAGAAATAATCTAGAGTGAAAAGTATTTCTCTCATGAACAAGAACTTTTAAAAATCAGATCAAAACCATATATTTTTTGGTGGTGAGAAGAATTTTAGCATGTTTTCTAACCAAAAAAAAATTACAAATCTTTTGGAACATCTAAATCTAATTATTTTAAGAAGGAACAACATCAAAACAACCAAAGTGGACCCAACATGGGTGCTAATAATATTATAGTAGCATCTTCTAGACCTTTTGGTTGTTGGAAATGTGGTGACAAGCACTATAAAAATGATTGTCCTAAACTAAAATCAGGCCAAGCAGCTAATCACAGGGTATATGTTATAGTTGAAAATCATAATGTTGACTTGCATGCCACTTTAATTGAAACTAAAGGTATAATAAATGGGTTTCCTTTGATTATTTTAATTGGTTTAGGCATAATTGAATGTTTTATCTCTCCTTATGTTATTAAGCAATGTAAAATTGAATCCATTTTGATAAGAGAAGGTTGGGAGGTTTAGTTCAGTACCAATAAAAAGGTGCCTATACTTGAATGCTTAGAATAAGAAAACCTTGATCTTGGTGTCTTTAAAACCAAGGTGAATCTATTACTTACACTTTTAAGGTCTTATGATCTCATCTTTGGGATGGATTGGCTACATGAACATCAATCTGTGCTTAATCGTGTGGACAAAAGAGTGTAGTGCATTAATGATATTAGGCAACTTATATATTTGCAAGGCATAGGAGGTCCAGAAAGATGTAAATTTTTTTTATCCTTACAGCTTAAAAGGGTTGATAAAAAGGGATGCAAGATTTATGCAATATAATTATAGAAATTACCCAAGGAAAATGAATTAGTTCATGCATATTTTCCTATTTTGAGGGAATTCATGGATGTCTTTTTTGAGAAAATACCTATTTTACCACCTAAGTAGGAGTTTGATTTTTCCATTGATATAATTCCCAAATATGACCCTGCTTATAAAGCTCCCTACTGCATGAATGTGGCTAACCTACAAGAATTAAAAGTTTAGCTACAAGAACTTTTGGACAATGGAAGGATTTAGCCAAGTGTGTCTACTTAGGGTGATTTTGTAGTCTTTGTGAAGAAGGATGGTACATTAAGGATTTACATTGATTACCACTTTCTTAGTAAGGTAATAATTAAAAACCACTGTATTTTTCCAAAGATTGATGACTTGTTTGATCAAATGAAGGGGCCTACAGTCTTCTTGAAGATTGATTTGAGATCAAGCTACCATCAACTAAGAATAAAAAAAGAGGACATTCATAATGGAACTTTTAGAATTCGATATAGACATTATGAGTTCATGGTTTTGCCATTTGGCCTAACTAATTCTCTTGTAGTCTTCATGAATCTTATGAACAACATGTTTAGATATTTTTTGGATTAGTTTGTGCTAGTTTTTCTTGATGACATTCTCATTTATTCCAAAAATGAGGCTGAACGTGATCAACACCTTTGTTTAGTCTTACAAAGACTAAGAAATCATAAGTTTTATAAGAAACTCTCCAAATGTGCATTTTATGAATCATAAATTCACTATTTTGGCCACATTATATCTAAAGTTGGTATTGTTGTAAATCTAATTAAAATTAAAGTCATACAAGACTGGTTTACCCTTATAAATATGCATGAAGTGCATAGCTTCATGGGTTTGGCTAGTTGTTACCACTAGTTTTTTGAAAAAAATTCTAGTGTAGCCCATCTCATTACCTTTTTATAGTGTAAAGGCACAAAATTTATATATATGCCTCAGTGTGAAGAGGATTTTACCAAGCTAAAATTTCTACTACTAATAACACCTATTCTTATCATTATGGACCCATATGGTAATTTTAAAGTTTGGGCTAATGCTTCTAAGGAAGGATATGAAGGCATATTGACCCGATATGGCAAAGTTATGGCTTACGATCATGAAAACTAAATAATCATGAAAATAATTATCCTACACATGACATGAATCTTGCTTCCATTATTCATGCACTTAAACAATGAAAAAAAATTCTAGTGGGAAAGCATTTTAAGGTGAAGTATGATATTCGTAGCCTTAAGTATTTATTCTCTCAAGATGATTTACATGCATGCTAATACAAGTGGATGGAATTTTGGATCAATTTTGACATGGACATATCATATGTCAAAGGCAAAAAGAATCATGTGGCTGATGCACGCACCTTGTTGCCTTATTAGTTTTACAAGGAAATTTTATAAGTGTTATTTTGGAACAACAATGTGTTGATGAATTCTACCATGATGTAAGAGTAGGTTTGGTTGAAAAACCTATATCAAAGATATTTATAGATTTTTATATTAAAATATATGGCCTTATAAGGCATAAAAATAGAATTTATGTACTTGGTTTAGGTGACTTAATAAATTATATGTTAAAATAACTACATAAAACACCTTATTATGCTCATTTAGGTGTTACAAAGATGATACATGAGTTGAGAAGGATTTATTTTTGACCTTGAATGAAGCATGATGTCACTAATTTTAGTGAAAAATACCTAGAATACCAGTGAGTTAAAGCTAAACATTGCCATCTAGGAGGGATATTGTACCCTCATGATATTATAAGAGAAAAGTGGGTTGTAATCTCACTAGGTTTTATTATGGGGTTGTCTAAATCATGTATTAAACATGATACTATTCTTTTGGTAATTGATAAGATCACTAAAGTCAGACACTTCATTACTATAAATTTGATGGATGATGCTTTTGTGTTTGTGGAATGTTTTTTGAAATAAGTGGTTAGACTTTATGGCATGCTTGAAGTGATTATTTCATATCGTAATAATTTATTTAATTCAATATGTTGGTGTACCTTGATTTTTGCTTTTAGAACATGACCAAATTTTAGTTCTTCATGTCATCTAGAAATAATGGCCAAACTAAAAGGCTCAACTAGGTGGTTCAGGACATGTGCATGCACATCATGGATCAAAAAATTAAATGGTAAAATTACCTTCATTTAGTTGAATTTGAATACAATAATTCTTACCATTTTGAAATAAATATGGATCCATTTAAAAATCTATATGGGCATAAGTGAAAAACTCCTCTTGGTTGGAAGAGCTTGAAAAATAGAGATGTTGCACCTGATTTGGTGCTATAATATGACAAATAGATGGAATTAATAAATCAAAATTCAAAAGTGGCATCAGATTAGAAAAAGAGTTGTGCTAATCAAAAGAGATATCTATGTGAATTCAGTGTGGGTGATAATTTTTTTTGCATGTTAGACCATAAAAAGTTCCATAAAATTTAGGAAAGCTTTTAACATAACTCTATGTTTTATCAAACCCTTTGACATTGTGGAAAATATTAGTCCTATTTCTTACCAGATAGTTCTTCCTCATTCTCTATCAAGGATTCATAATGTATTTCATGTTACCTTACTAAGAAAATATGTACCTAATCCATCTCATTTTTTAGATTGGACGCATTTATAGATCACAGAAGAGGAAAAGATCCATTTGAAACTAGTGAGAATCCTAAAGAATCATAGAATTAAGATGAAAAATAGATACATGCATTAGGTTTTGGTGTAATTGGACTTGCTAAGTGAAATAAGTGCTACTTGGGAAGATAAACATCTTTTCAGGTAGCATTATGCATGTTTATTTGACTAGTCACTGGGATTGCTACCTTTCAACGGGGAGGATGTTATGCCCCCACATTTTTATAATATTTTTAACTATTTAAAATATTATTATTGATGATGTATAACCAAATGTTGGTTTCTTTGCTTAAGTTGTATTATATGGTTAGACTTGTTATAGTGGTATTTGGATTATATATTTAATTTTGCACTTGATGATTTTTATAGATTATTACTACAATTGATAATTATTATAGTTTTATAATTATTTATCAATTATTTGATATGGTATTATTGATGTACTTTTGTGGATATGAGTACCATCTTATGTGCTAGGTAGATGTTGGCAATGGTACAAAGTAAATTCTAAGTGATCAGATAAGTCTAACAGGTGTTGTTATTTTTCAATTTCATTTCTATCATTGGACATCTTGATTTATTTGTTGACTATGTCATTGTCACAACATTTATACTTGATGCATTTCATTTATATACTATTTTATATCATTGTGTTTTTTTAACTTATTGACTTGGAGTTGTTATGTTTTCCATAATTTTTTCCTTATGGCCACAACAATTTCTCTCACCTCTATGAGTAAATCTATCTACCTGCTCCTTCCATGTGAACTTTGTTATGACCCTACATGTCTACTTGGATTTTACTTATTAGATGGATTTCCTAAGGACCTACCTAGACCTACCTATGACACCCCCTTAGACTATTACCTAGACTATATAAAACCTTATATTAGAAAGGTGGTGGCATGGTATATTATGTTTCATGGTTATATCATGTGAAGGCATTAAAATTTATATTAAATCATTATTTAATTGTTAGTTGATGACATAGACTTTGAATAGGGTTATGGTGTTAATTTGTTTTATTAATGTTAATGGGGTTTATTATTTTTAACTCATTTGATTTAATTGGTTGGTTATCAGTTAATGGATTGACCATTCTGGATAGGTCATTTAATGATTTTTGTATTCAATGGAAAATTTTGGTGGGGATTATATTAAGGAATATTAGCAAGGATTTCTCTCTCCTCACATTGAATGTGGACATTAAATGGGTATGGGGAATTGGATGGAAAACATGGAGAGTTAGGTGGTGGATGGAAAGAATTGATAGGGTTAGGAATATGAAAAGAGAATGGATAGAATAGTAAAAGATCTCAACTAGTTTTTTAATGTAGCCATGTTGTATTTTTCACACACTGCTTGGAAATAGAAGGTTTATGCATTCTATCTTTCTAGATTTTTCAGATTTTCACCATTTCATTTTTTGGGTAAGCTATATTTCATCTGTGCCTAGTTATTTTTTCATTTATAGAAAAATCTTGAAAAATAAAGAGGTTGCATATACAACCAAAAGTCTTAGGGCTTTCAGATGTATATACAGACCTCTATGCAATTCAATATGAACTAATATTTTGTATTTTACATATAAATTTTATATATATATATATATATATATATATATATATATTGCCCAATTTTTGTATCAGTTGCATTATATTTGAATCCTGACTTTGATCAATTTTACTATAAATTGTGTGTATTTGTGAAAGCTTTATGGGTTTTATATTTTGTTGGGTTTGTCGACTCTATGTTTAAATGGAAGGTCGATGGTTTTATTGTTTTGTTTTATGTATGATATATATTCTTCTAGATTTTTTTGTTTCATGCATGTGTGGAATATTTGGTTTAATGGATCATTTTTTTAAACCTTGGACTAATATTTAATACCTATATCTGAATGGTTGTGTGTTTGTGTTATTTGAGATAGTATGTTGGACTTGGTCCTTGATAGTTAGACTATGCATTTTGATTATATTTGACTATGTATTTTATTATATGAAAGGATTTTTTTTTTTTTGGTTCTAGGCATGAATTATTAACTGGTTTTAAGTTGGTTTGTTTGAATAAACATGTACTTGTATATGCATTTGTTTTTTCATTTTAAAATGACCTTGTATTCATTTTATCCTTATGGATTCTTGAGAAAAATGTAGGTAGTTGTACTGGGTTTATATACTTGACTTTTATTTCTAGAATGAATTCTTATTGGGTTATTTATTTAATAGGTCATGATGTTTCCTATGACTACATGCAAAAATATTAATAGTCATTTGAGTTTCCATAATAAGTGACTATGTTCTAATATGAGCTGTGGAAGGATATTTTTATTTGGGTTTCATTATTAAATGATTGATAGATTTTTACATGTTTATTTGTACATTGTTTTAGGTTTTATTAATGGTTAGCGACCATGTTATTTCTTAAGGTTGAGTCACATATTATTTTAATGGCTTCGTTATCTAGATATTAAAATGGACTCTTTATAGTAAAATAATTCAACTCAGTTTTTGTGGTATATCTTTGATTGCATTATATATATATATATATATATATAGTCTTGATTGGTTTGTTCATTGGGCCTTTTGGTGGTCTTTGTTTCTTTAATGGCCTCTACATATTATTTGAGGGCATGTTATTAATTTTGTGCATTTAGTTCTAAGTAAATTCCTACATATGACTTATTGATTTGCCTCTATTGAGTTTCGACATGAATACTAAGTGTTTATGTTGTGATAAAAAATTTGAGGATGTCAAATGAAGTCTACTAGAATTTCACTTGTATATATTGAATACAAGGTTGTGAGTTTGAACCTATAAGTGTTATTATTTTATTGAATTATTTTATATTATTTTTGGTTTAAATAATTGTGGATGTTATATGTTTGAGTTTAGTAAATGACTTACCTAGATTATTATGTTTAGTTGTAATCATTAAGTTGTATGTTGTACATTTTATTTTGATTACATTTTCATTGGGTCACCATTCCTAGATCATACTTGAAAAATTAAGTATTTAGTTAGTATGTTGTATACCTAGGGTATAAATTTACTGTCAGAATGGCTATGGTTAACCACATACTTGGATGTGGATCTAAGCTAGATATCTCATAAGTTATAGAATGTATTAGTTGTTAATCAATTTTATATCATTCGATATCCTAAAAAAATTATCTCTTCTTCTAATTTATATTGAAGATGGATTACTTATTCCCATCTTGCCTTGGATTGGTGATTGTTGTCTTTTGTTGTGTTATATTATTTTTGTCAAGATGTCCACTGGTTCAAAATTTGATTGCTCATAACTCTCTTCACATCCATAGTTACTTAAACCACCATATTTTTAATGGTTTGGGTGGTAAGGACCACCGATGGTTGGACTCATAGGGCTGGTTTGGAGGGCTTGTCTAATTCAGTCACTTATTGATCTAAGTTTCTATGATTTTATGAACATGTGAAGTAAGTTGGTAATAAATTAATTATGTTAATTATGAATTATTTACTTAGTTAATTATTTTTAAATGTTATTTGATTTTAGGCATATTTAATATTTTATCTTGATTTAGTATTTATTAGTTATGTTAGTACTCACGTATGTTGATAATGGAATATGAAAAATGAATGGAAGGCTTAAATATTTCTAAAAGGGTAATAAGCTGAAATAATATAAATTGATAAAGGTAATTCCTTTCATATATATAAAGTTACTAAATTTTGTATTCCCTTCTTATTATTAAAGCATTATGTTAATAATATTAATGCAAAATTGCTCTTTTAATTTTTGTTATATGATTATGTTGAGATAGATTATTGTATGTTGCAATTTAGAATAATCTTGACTCTATCAATATATTATTGGTTTCTTGGTTTAATATATGATCTTGATATCACATCATATTTATTTGATGTTTCTCATAAGTAAGTATTTACTTAGAAAATTAGGTAATGTTATTTAGAATAATATAAATTAAAATTAATAAGCAACATTGAGCATTCTATTGATATTTATAATATAAAAGTAATATTTTGATTTGGTCATATAGATGCTTAGACATATACATATATTTTCTTGAGATAGAAACATATAGACTTTGATTAACAAAATAAACTAGATTAATGATTATTTTCACATATTACAATAGATACTTTTGAATTCATTTAAATATAAAATATGTATGGAACATGGAGATTTCTTAGTTGTTTCAACTATGCATGTATTATTCAATTACACTAGTTATTGGTGCATACAAAATCAGAAATAAAATCATCACCTCTAAAATACATTTCATACATACCTAGTTGCGTATAAAGGTATGTATACTACATATATTAAATATGAAAATCATTACTTGTATTCTTTCATTTAATACTAAAGTATTCATGTGATGATATATTTATCTCACTTAATCAAGATGTTTCATAAACATGAATAGAATTACTAAGTGGGTATGTTTATTACAAAGACTGCATGAAATAAGATTAAGTTGAAAAGTCTTAAATGAATTAATATAAACTTGATGTTGTAACTATGTTAAATTACAAAATTAAATAAAATGAGTTAGATGAATAGTGTTTTTTACTTTGCTTAATATTGTATAAATACATGATGGAGGCATGCATATTTTTTTTATTTTCATCTCCTTGGGTTGCATGTGATTTTGCTCCCTTTCTGATAGTTGAATTTTCTTGCCTTTCTACCCCATGGCATGCCCAATATAAATTTCTATAAATTTTTTATGTGGAACATTTTATTTGGGTTCCACTCAACTTGAAACTCGACTGAATTTTAGTTTGTATGAGTTGTGTGCATTCTATTGTATGAAAACCACATGCTATTCATGTACTTACAAATCATCTAGTTCATTTAAATACAAGCTTAGTTATACTTTTTCAATCTAGAATACGGTGGTTTCTTATACTTGTTCATAATGAGATACATTTCCTTAGATGGTAATGGAAATTATTATATGAAAATAATTAATTCCTTTAATAAATTCCTTTATTATGAATAGTTAAGATAATAGTGGTTTATTGGGTTAAATAAATTCTAAGTTAGAGAATATCTAAAACTATTATAATATTATATGTGTTCTTTCTTTTAAAATGATTAAAATGGTTAATAAATAATTGTATGGATAATTTGGATATATTATGTTTTGAACTCTCTCTTTGTCTTATTATATCGCATGGGCTATGTCTATATAAAGTCATTACATGGATTCAATTATGGGCTATCATAAAATTTATTTGATGAATGATGATATTGATAATAATTATATCATTGTCCTTTATTATAATAACTACATCTATACTTATTAATTGAGTCTTATGTGAACTATTAAGGAAATGGTGTGATAATCTTTAAGGCCGCGAGATGATTATGACCTTGGTTGGTAGCACTGTGAAGCCTTGAATATCAATTTATTCTTGTTGTTTTATCTTTTATTAAATCATATTTTTAGTACATATAAAATATGTATGTGTTTAATTGATTTCTAGTTGCTTTTATAATTTACTTATCTGAAATCATGTTTGATTATGAGGTTAGGTCAATAAAGTAATATGTGCTCCTAACGTAAAATTATTTTTAATGTAAATGATAACCTAGGATGTTAGAGTTATCATTCCCAATAAAAATAATCCTAGAACTTGACCATCATTGAGTGAAATTAAAACCCACTAAGGAGAGAGGTATTTACCTAGGGTTAAGAACCTATAAATGGTCGTATGTGGAAGTACGAGTTCCACATATGGTACTTAGATATTATTTGTGTATACATACATTGATACACCCTGAACCCCATAAACATCTACAAAGGTAAGATGATTCCCCATAACACCTTTTGTATGTAGTTGCCTCTAGATAATTACATCAGTTCACCTCCTTCAATTTTGATTGTGTGTATGTGAGTGCACTAAATAATTATTGCTTACATCAGCAAGCAAGGTATTGGGTCCAACACACATTGAAAAATGTACTTCGATATACAATTCCAATTTTTTATTTTTTTATTTTGGGGGGGGGGGGGGGTTATTTCATAATTGAATTTCCTAAATTTAGTAAATAATAAGAAAGTATTATTTTAAGAAGACATGTTATACAAGTAAAATCATATCATAAACCATTTCCATAAAATTATTTTAATAATATAGAGTGCTAGTGGAAAATGTTTATTTGTGGATGGGATATTTATTATTGTCAAAATTTATTACAAATGTTTTTAGTCTAAATGGGTAGTCATTCTACCTAGATAAATCCATGTGTACTTTTATTTGTAGCCTTCACTAATATATATATTGCATGCATATGGGTAAAAATATTGAGGTTAGTTGAATGATTATGGAAACATTATAGGAATTTTATAAGGATCTAAAATTTAATCATCAATCATATATTAACCTAAATTTTCATCTTTAAGATAGTCATCACTAAAATGGGCTAGAGGGACCCTCTTAGCTAAATGGAAAGAATCATGTGTATCAACTCAATTGTTTGATTGTATATTTTAAATCATTGTAAGTATTTAAGCATCACCACATGAAATATATGATAATCTGACATGAAATTTTAGGTATTATAGTTCAAGGTGGTGAAATTGGATGAGTTGTAACTCTAAGAACCATAGTTGTAGGAAATATAGCTCAAAGAATGAGAACTATAGATTCAATAACTATAATGGCCATAAATATAAGAGGTTTAACTCAATAAGACATGACACAATGTTACATGATTTTCTAGTTAGGAAGCTCTTTAGGTGCTACATCTTGTTGTCTTTGATGTTTTAGGGCTAACTAATAAGGTGTGGTATGAATAGTAAAGACTTTGTTATAAAACAACCCCCAACAATTTTTTTTGGAATTGTATATAAAAGTATGTTTTGGATGCATGTTGGAATCAATTACCTCACTTGCTAATACAAGAAAAAAATATTCAGTACACTCACATATGTGTAATTGGAATCAAAGGAAGTAAATTAAGGTAATTAGCTAGAGGTAAATACATATAAAATGTGTTATGGGAAAGTGTGTTACTTTATTATATATTTTATGAGGTTTGGGATGTATTGGTGTATGCATAAATAGATAGGACCTAAGTGCCATATGTGTCACTCATACATCCACCTAGTATTTTTTCTATGTCCTTAACCCTAGGTAAATACCTCACTTTTCTCAGTGGGTTTTGATCCCACTCGAAGATAGTTAAGTTAAAGGATTAGTTTAACTGGGAAGGATAACTCTAAAATCCTAAGTTATCATTTGGGTTAACATAAGTATATGTTAAAATTATAAGTTAATAAATTTATATTTAAACATGATTCATATAAGAAAACATAATCAACAACCATACATCAATTCAACACATGTAGATTTTTAATCATTCATGTAGCAAAAAATGTTGTTTTATAAAGAGAAAGTAGATTTAAAACTCAAAGTTTCATAGTGCTACCGACTAAAGTCATAAACACCTCACGGTCTTTGAGGTCACCACACCACTATTTAAATAGTTTAAACACCATTTATTTACTAACATAAATTACATTAATGAGGATAAAGATTAATAATATAGTTATGATCAACATCATTATCCTATAAGCAGTCTAGAACAATTTCATATAACCATTATATTATCATAGTCAATGTGATATTTTTGAAATAAGAGAGATTAAGACATTATTCATCTAAGGAATCTAATCCATTAGACTTAAATTATTTGGTTTATTTAAGAGAAGAAAAGCTATGTATTCATTTAATAACTAAGACATTTTAGATAACTATATAAGAAAGAAATCAATTATTTTCATGTAATGTTCTCTTTATTATCTAAGTAAATGTATACTTAATAAACCATCACATTCGACATTAAACTCATTTTTAAAATAGACTCTAAGAGGGAAGCAAGTGATTTATAACAACATAACACAACAAAATCAAAGCAAACATAATCCAATTGAGTTTCAAGTTGAGTGGAACCCAAATAAAATATTCTACTTAAGGAACTCCTACAATGTTTTTGTTGGACAAGCCCAAGGCAGCATGGTAAGTAAGTTCAGCTATTAGAAGGGAAAGTGAAATCACATACAACCCAAGTTAAAGATCTCAGCAATCATACAAATTGTGGTTATATAATTTTGTAACATCAATTAAGTAGCCACATTATCTAACTTGATTATTTTTTCATATTGATTTGTAATGATGATGTTATCTTAAATCAATTTAATATATTTCACTTAATCACATGATGATTCTATGCAAAAGTATTACACATGCTTATGAAACATCTTAATTGAGTAAAGGGATTAAGTTAACCTCAATTTATTTCATTATTTAAGTTAAGAATTAAATTAATAATTTTTAGATCATATATATGTAGCATACATACTTTAAAAAATGAAATTAATAATTTTTAGATAATTTATATGCAACATACATACCTTACATGCAACCAGTTATGTATGAAATTTATGTTAGAAGGAAGGATTCTAGTTTTTTTCACATGAACTAGCTATCAAAATTTTGAATAGTTTACACATTTTTGAAAGGACTAAGAGATCCATATACATGCATCTATGTAATCATATTTACCATATATAATTTGATCGACCAAAAGTGACTATTAAGCTAGTTTCCATACCTAGATTTAAGACTTTATATTGTTGAATCAAAACAACCTAATATATAATTACATGACTATATAATATAAACATAAGATTTATTTATTTATTGGAATGAAATTTTCAATTCTCAAATCAAATATACACAATATGTGGTTAATAAAACTTACATAATTACCTAAGTAAATCCTTTTAAATATAACATTCATAGATTAATTCATATATCCAAGTTATCTATTTAAATCAGGGAAATCAAAGTGATAATGATTATATATATTATCCACATAAAATAATTTATAATAATATAACTTAGATATAAATTAACATTGGAATAGTAATTCTTCATTTGATAACAAAATGATTAATCAATATGAAAGTTAAAACCAGAAGCTTAATAATTTAATGCAAGTAAAGTAAATCACTTTTAGCCATTAACCATCTTACCCTTAGGCAATGTTCAACTTCCATTTTAGTTTCACAACTTAGTAATAATGCAAGTTAACATTTAACATGGTCAATCTATATAGTAAAGATTGCATACTAACTAACTAATTCAATATCAATGCTAACAAAGTATACTAAGTAATTAAATACTGTATGATCTTAATATAGATGTTAATAAAATATCCTAAGTAATTAAACATAACTAAAAAATTAAATTATTACCATCTTACTTTACATGTGTGTGAAATCACTCAAGCATGGAGTTGAAAGTAAATGAACTGAATAGAACAAAAATAATTAATCCCTGTTTAATATAGATCGAAAGTAGGGAAGGTTAATATTGACTACCAAATGATATAGAATGGATTTAAAATTAATTCATTATATAATATTTGAATTAACCACCATGAATTCCTATCCAAGTTATGATCAACCTTAACTATCCCAACTACCTATATATACTAGTATTTAATATACCCATTTTTAATCATTTAGGTTTGGTCTAAGAATGGTAACTAGACAATAACACAACCAAACAAGTAACCAAATAGGCATCAAATAAGTTACTTAAATTATTCAAACTAAAATAATAATTCAAATCAAAATAAAACCAATTATTTAATACAAATAAATTAAACTCCTTCAGACTTATTCGAATCCCATTTTACCTCATAGATTATAACCACATATTTTCATGCCAATTTTAATAGAGATGAGTCTATAAGTCTATGCAAGATCCAACACCTAAAATAAATAACTTAAACATGCCTTCAAAAAAAATAGGCCCAAATTATTAAAACACAATCAAGTTTAATTACCAAAAAATATTCCAACTTTGTGCCTCAAATAATCACATTAAACATGAATCATAGTCATTTTTTTTAAACACCCAAAACTTATAAACACAACATAGTGATATGGAACATAGTTAGATATAGTTGAGAGACCCCCTCAAAGTTAAATACCATGGCCAAAGTCACACCATTGAATTCTAAAACATAATCACAAAATCCAATAATGATCGGATGTAGTCACCAATAACAAAACCAACTCAAAGTATAAATTCAAGCCATATTACACACACACACACACACACACACACACACACACACACACACACACACACACACACACACACACACACACACAATAGCTTAAATGCAATTAAATAGCATGGTCATCATAATATGTAAAAATAATAATCATAATCTAGTTTATTATCAAAATACAATGGTCAAAATGCAGTTCAAACAATTTTTAAAAGCCACGGCATAAACACAGCTAACTTAACTTACTTATTAATGCCTTTGAAAACTTAATATAAAATATAAAATAGTCACCAGTAATACTACCAATGACAAAAATATAAACACAATCATATATTAAAACCCATTTGACCGTATCAAAGATTCAATTCACAACACACACACACACTCACACACACACACACACACACACACACACACACACACACACACATATTACATAGTCAAAGACTCCACAAAATAGCCAAGGTAGGTCATAATAATGTAACCATGAGAATCTAACATAGGCAAATAACATAAGATTATTTACTATGGCCATGAGATTGGTAAAATAATAGGAAAAACATCCCAAAAAGGATCTATATAAATTAACCCTTTTCACTTCATGATTTGAATATAACAAAAATAAAATATAAGAACAAAACACCATCAATCATTCCATAGTCAAGTTCAAACCAAGTATCAAGGGTTAAATTGAACATAGTTACACTACATAACATATACCAAAATCCCATCACCCATAATAATGGCATCCAAAACAAGAACCCTAGTCACATAATATAAAGGGAAACATAGTCTAAATTTTTTACCAAACCAACCTTCAGGGTCTCAACATGTCTCGAAAGAAAATAACATACTTATTAAAACCAAGCACCCAAACAATACCCATTCATTATTCCATAACAATATATGCATAGATGCATTTGGCCAACCAAGATAAAAACACATCAACTTAATACTTGAAAGAATGAAACACATAGCTATAATAAGTAGTAAAAGGATACATGTTCCCATCAAACCAAAAATACCATCGACCATTGTTTAACACATAATAGGTGAGCCCTATGGGGTATCAATTCTATATAAACCAATGAAACCTTCCATGCATAGAGAGTCAAGTTTTAGAGAAAGCAATAGATTTAAAACAATAAGACACCCACACACACACATATATATATATATATATATATATATATATATATATATATATATATATATCGGTATATCAATTCCTTGGGGATTTATGTATGCATCCATAAGTCCTAAAACTTATGGATGCATAATAAACCCTTTATCTTTATTTCTAAAATTTACACAATAAAATAAATTACTAGACAAAAAAACATAACACACATAATATTGTATAGAAAAAAGAAAACCCAAAATAGAAACTAAAAACCTCAAATCCTTCCAAGCAAATTGATGTGTCTTCAAAAATCTCACATGGATACTATAAGAACCAGTCCAATTCCCATTATTCTCTCCTATCTTCTTTCATCTTCCTAACCTCATCAACTTCCTCCATTCACCATCTAACTCCACATTCATTTCATCCATTTTACCCACATCCATTCAATGTTTGCATTGAATGGGTGGAGAGAGAATCCTCCTCCATTATCAAAGAAAATCCCCTACCAAATTCACTATAATGGTCATTAAATGATCCATATGGAGAAATAGATCCTCAATCCAACCATTGACCAATAGAAATGTAGATTAGTGATTAACATCTATGCTTAACACAAATCAAATTGTATTAGTAACATAACCCCCATAACGTATGCCAATCACCATATTAAATGGCATTAAAATAATGACCCTTACAAGATATCAATCTAAGTTGATTTAAAACTAAAAAATTTAAACTAATTAAACCATATTTAAATGAAAGCCAATTAAAATAATATAATTGAGCCATTTTAATAACATACTACCACCTTAGTATATAAGATGTTTATAAAATTGAAGGGTTAGTCCAAGGGGGTAGGGTGTCAAGGGTTCCAAGGGTAGGTCAAGGGTAGGTCTTAGGTAGTGCATCAGATTAGGTAATTAGGATCCACTTAGGTGTGTGGAAGTGAATGGAAGCCTACACAGAAGGACAACATAGAGTTG
Organism: Torreya grandis; assembly: GCA_037957365.1. Lineage (NCBI taxonomy): Eukaryota > Viridiplantae > Streptophyta > Pinopsida > Cupressales > Taxaceae > Torreya > Torreya grandis. The sequence continues at coordinate 308,984 of JARHVA010007632.1, read as the reverse complement.
AGTGCGAAGGTGGAATAAAATATTGTGGCCAAAACAATAGTAATGGTAAATAATGGCATGTGACAAGGATAAAGTATACCAAATTCAACAAGGTGAAGTACAATAGAAACCAACAAAAAATACAAGGGCCAAAGTTAACTAATGACATAATCAATGACCAATAAATATGTTTAAAGTACATAAAACAAAACCAAAAAAGTATACCTTTTGGACATGTCCAATTTACTTAGAATCCCTTTGGTTTCAGGAGTATAGCTGCCAACATCTACCTAGATCATGGATAGAACCTATAACCACTGAAAAATACATCAATCATACCATATAAAAAATTGATAAATAATTATAGATTCATAATTACATTAGCCATAGTAATAAGTACATAAAATCATTAGGTATAGAATTAAACATGCATCCCAATACAACTATAAAAGGTACCATCATATAATCTAACTAAAGTAACAACCAATAGTCAATTTAACAATAATAATAACCTTTTTTTTAACATTATAATAGATTATAAAAGACAAGATCATGACATCATCCCCACCTTGAAAGGGAGTTGTCCTGGTGAGTTAGATAAAAATTCATACATAATGTTTCCTCAAAATATGAGCATCTTCCCAAGTATCACTCCTTTCACTTAATGGGTTCTATTACACCAAAACATACTATATTTCTCTATTATGCAATTTAATGTTGTGATGGTCTAGGATTATCACTAGTTCCAACTAGATATTTTCCTCTTCCATGACTTGTAAATGAGTCTAATCCAAAACATGAGATGGATCATATAATTTTTTAGCAAAGTAACATGAAATACATCATTAATCCTTGATAGATAAGGAAGAAGTACTAGTTGATAAGTAATAGGACCAATATTTTTCATAATGTCAAAAGGCATGACAAATTGTGGAACTAAATTATAAGCCTTACCAAACTTTATAGAACTTTTCTATAGTCTAACAAATAGGAAAACTTTGTCTCCCAAATTAAACTCATGTGGGGTTCTCTTTTGATCTGCATAGCTCTTTTTCCTATCTAAAGTTTTCAAATTCAACCTTATTAATTCCATATACCTATCATATTCTAGTGGCAAATTAGGTCTAAAAATAACTCTATTTTCTAAGTTGTCTAAACCAAATAGAGTTCTGCATTTATTCCCATATAAATCTTCAAATAGAGCCATCTTTATAGAAGAATGATATGAAATATTGTATGCAAATTCAATTAAATGGAGGTAATATTCCCATTTAATTTGTTGGTCCATGATGTACAGAGCAACATAACTTCAACCACTTGGTTAATCCTTTCCATTTGTCCATTCATTTCTAGATGATATGAAGAACTAAAATTTAGCCTTCTTCCAAAGGTTACAGTCAATGTATGTCAAAACCATGAAGTAAATAATTTATCATGATTTGAAATTATAACTTCAGGTATGCCATGAATTCTAACCACTTCCTTCATGAAACATTCTACAAATATAGAAGCATCATCTATTAAATTTTTAGTAATGAAGGTGCCAATTTTAGTGGCCTTATCAATAACCATAAGGATTGTATCATGTTTGTTGCATTATTTTGGTAGCCTCACAATAAAATCAAGTGAGACTACAACCCACTTATCTCTTACAATATCATGAGGGCACAACAACCTTTTTGGATGGCAATACTCAGCTTTAATCTTATGGCATTCTAAGTATTTTTTTATAAATTTAGTGACATCATGCTTCATTTTAGGCAAAAAATAGAATCTTTTCATCTTATGTATCATCTTTATAACCCCTAGATGAGAATAATAAGGTGTTGTATGCACTTTTTTAAGCACATAATTTCTCAAGTCACCTAAGCTAAGTACATAAATTATGCATTTATGCCTTATAAGGACATCTATTACAATAGAAAATTTAGAAACTCTCTTTACTATAGGTTCATTAGCTAAACCTACTCTTACATCATGGCATAATTCATCAGCAAGCTATTATTCTAAAATAGCACTTCCAAAATTTATTTTTAACACTGACAAGGTAGGAAGTTATGTGCATCTACTGAATGTATCATCCACATGATTTTATTTTCCTTTGATATATGATATGTCCATGTCAAAATTGATTTAAAATTCTAGCCATTTACATTAGTGTGAATTTAAATAATATTTATAAAATTAATAGTCAAGACTATGGTGATTAGATTTCACCTTGAAAGGCTTTCCCAATAGAAAATTTATCTATTGTTTGAGTGCATGAACAATGGCATCAAGATACATGTCATGCATAGGTTATATCTTTTCATGATCCTTCAAATTTAGTGACTCATAATCCATAACCTTTCCATCTTGGGTCAAGATGCCTCCATAGCCTTCATTAGAAGCATCATCCCAAACTTCAAACTTACCATTTTGGTCTAGGATGATAACAATAAGTGTTGTTTTAAGCAACACTTTCATCTTATTGAATGCCTTCACACACTGAGGGGCCACATAAATTTCATATGCTTACACTATAAAGAGGTAACAAGATAAGCCACACTACAAAAGTTTCCAACAAAAATTTAGTAATAACTAGCCAAACCCATGAAGTTATGCACTTCATGCACATTGATGGGAGTAGGCCAATCTTGAATAGGTTTAATTTTCATGGGATCAACAATGATTCCCTATTTATAAATAATGTGTCCCAAATAATGAATTTTAGATTCATAAAATACACATTCAAAGAGTTTTCCATACAACTTATGTTGTCTTAGTATTTATAAGACTAAATGAAGTTGTTGATCATGTTCAACCTCATTTTCAGATTAAATGAAAATATCATCAAGAAAAACTAGCACAAACTTATCTAATAAGTATCTAAATATGTTGTTCATAAGATTCATGAAAGTTGTAGGTGCATTGGTTACGCCAAAAGGCAGAACCATGAACTCATACTGTCCATATCAATTTATAAAAGCTATTTTATATATGTCCTCCTCCTTGATTCTCAACTGATGGTAGCCTGATCTCAATTCAATCTTAAATAAAATTGTATCACCCTTTATTTGGTCAAACAAGTCATCAATCCAAGGCAAAGGATAATGATTTTTTATTGTTACCTTATTTATCATGTAGTAATCAATGAAAATCTTCAATGTATCATGCTTCTTCTTCATAGAAACTATCAGAGCACCCCAAGGGGACACACTTGGCTAGATGCTTCTATTGTCCAAGAGTTCTTATAGTTAAACTTTTTACTTTACAGGTCAACCACATTCATGTGGTAGGGGGATTTAGAAATAGGGGCAGATCTAGGTATGATATCAATGGAGAAATCAAATTCCTTCTTAGGAGGTAAATTAGGTAGTTTCTTAGGAAGACATCCAAAAACTACCTCAAAATAGGAAAATATGCATGTACTAACCCCTTTTCCTTGGGTAATTCTTGTAGTTGGACTGCATAAAACTTATAACCTTTCCTAAAAGCTATTTTTAGATATAAATCTAAGAGTGTTTTATGTCTTACAGACACTTGCATGCCTTGCAATTCCATAATTGGGCCAAGGTTATTGACGCACTACACTCTTTTGCCTATACAATCAAGCATGGTTTGATGTTCATGAAGTTAATCCATCGTAAGGATGAGATCATGAGACCCTAAAGGCATGGAAAAAAGATTCACCTTGGTATTAAAAACACTAAGATCTAGTTTTACTTGTTCTAAACACTCAAGAATAGGCACTTTCTTGCTGATCTGAACTCAACCTCCCATATTTCTCTTATAAAAATGGGATTAATATTACATTTTCTTATAGAAAAAGAAGAAATAAATCAATTTGTTGCACTTGAATCAATCAATATAGTCAAGGGAAAACCACTGATTTTACCTCTAGTTTCAATTGAAGCAGCTTACAAATCAACATTATGATTATCAACAGTAGCATATACCCTGTGATTCATTGCTTAGCCTTATTTTAGTTTAGGACAGACATCTTTATAGTGGTTGTCACCACATTCATAGTAACAAATAGGTTTATAAGATGATACTAGAAATGTATTAGCACCTGCGGTAGGTCTATATTGGTTTCTTTGATGTTATTCTTTCTTATAATAACTAGACTTGGAGGATCTATGGGACTTGAAATTTCTATTTTGATTAAAAAGATTGCTAAAATTTTATTGCCACCTAAAAATATGTGGTTCTAATCTAATTTTTAAAATTTCTTGTTCATGGGATAAAGTTTCTTTGGTTTAGACTACTGCCTACTTATCTTAAATACTTGTCTTAATTTTTAGTGAGACTTTTATTTTTTCTTAGCCCTGTAGGATAATCAAATTACTATAGCCAAAGTCCTTAGGTTCTTCATATTAACATCATGTATCAATATTTCCTTAATCCCAAGTTTAAACTTAATAATCTTGGTTTCTTCATCATGCATATAGTTCACATGATACAACAAATTTAGAATAGACATGTTTTCTTCATTCAAAAGCTAAAAATTGGTATTTTTTGGTCCTTATAATTCTCATTCAAGTATCTTTTATGGAATTGAGTCTCAAAAATAGACTAAGATAGGTTCAAGGTCTGATATCCTTTAATTTCATAAAGGTGTTTCCACCATAAAGTTGTAGGACCAACTAGTTGGCAGGCTACCACCCTAGCTTTCACATTTGATGGCATATTATGCATGCTGGAATATTTCTACAAGTATACTAGCCATGGATTGGTTGTGTCCCCTGATTCCTCAATCAAAAATGTATGTGGTGGAAGCTTCTTTAGCTATTTAATGATTGGGTCAATTATGGTCAAAGTTAATTCTTGAATCACAAGTCCTTTTACTTGACCCATTTCTAATTTGGGTACTTCTTCTTGGGGTATACCTTCAAGATTGTTCTATATTTGTTATTGGTTATCAATTTTTTATTAAAAATTATTAAGGGATATCAATATCCCATTGAGAATCCCCTCATACATATTTTTTGGATTCCCAACAACTATTTTAGCATTGGATACCTCGATATTGCTATCAACGTTATTCATGGAAAGTGTTTCTTGGTTATGAATGGGGATATGACCATGATGACCCATTCCTCATCCTCTACCTTTTCCCCTAGTTGGGTTGACACTTAAATGGTTCCCACAAATGTTTCCTTTTCTTATTCATGTTCTAACCATCTTGAGAATTATAAGTGATGACTCAGTAGATTATAAAATTAAAATTTGAAAACTCACTCCCAAAGTTCCCTACAGTAGAAAATTACTTTGATACTAGATGAAACAACCCCCAAAAAAATAGAATTATATATTAGAGTACATTTTAGATGCTTTTTTGACCCAATTACCTCACTTTTTAACACACATGATAAATATTTAGTGTACTCACATATGCATAACTAGAACTGAAGGAGGTGAACTAAGGTAATTAGTTAGAGGTAAATACATACAAAAGGTGCTATGGGGAAACATATTAATTTATTATATTTTTTATGGGGTTTAAGGCATATCAATGTACGCATACATAGATAGGACTTGAGTGCCATTTTTGGCACTCATACTTTCATATAGGACCATTTCTAGGTCCTTAACCCTAAGTAAACACCTCACTCTCCATAGTGGGTTTAAGTCCTGCTCAAGGATGGTTAAATTAAAGGATTAGTTTAATCAAGAAGGATAAATCTAACATCCTAAGTTATCATTTGGGTTAATATAAGTATATTTTAAAATTAAAAGTTACTAACCTTATATTTAAACATGGTTCAGACAAGCAACCATAATAAGAAACCAGAAGTCAATTCAACACATGTATATTTTTAATCATTCATGTAGAAAAAAATGTTGTTTCATAAAGAGAAAGTAGATTTAAAACTCAAGGTTTCATATTGCTACTGACCAAGGTCATAAACACCTCATATCCTTTGAGATCACTATTGTTGTAGGCATTTTTCCTATTGAATTTTGTCTACACAGTTGCATTAGCTTGTTTAGGGCTCTAGAGGTCATTTGGATTATTTGGGAAGATTAGTACCACATTCACTAGAATGTGTGATATCTTTCCTTCTTCAACCTATATATACACCTCTATTCCTTTTTATTATTCGTTTATCATGATATAGAGTATTTTATTTGATTTTATTCCTTTTGCAATAATCTTTTATGCTTGATTTCATTTACTAGCAACTTTATTGTGATCTGCACTTGCTCGACTTGTGAGATCACTCCATCATGTGCATTCATTGATTTGGTGATCTTAGCTACAACTCTTCTATGGTATCAAAGTGATAATCTATTTACATGATTATCTAATTTGTTATTTTGTAATAATTGTTTTGAAATCTAGAGTTTATTTGCATATTTGTGAGGCAATTTTTAGAGGGTTTACAAAAATTTTTGGGTTAGTTTTTTGAAATCTCAAAAACCTCAGGATTAAGTGACTAAAAAAATATAAGTGTCCTTTATATAGGGGTAATGCTATTTTTGGACATGGGATATGTTATTGGCTTGGTCTCTCATGTGTTTGTAAGTAGATTTAATTGAATTGGTTCCAAACCATGACTAATCTACATTGGTTATAAACCATAACTTTTAAGGGTTTGTATGTCAATAAGAACCCTTGCATGAGTCAATGACCTATTCCTTTGTGGGTTTTTAAGGCCTATACATTGGCCTCCTATAGTCAGATCTATTCCTTAAAAATAATACATCCATCTTTGGTCTAGTCATTGGCATACCATTGCCTATTTAACATTTTCTTTGTATTATGAACTATGCTTTCGGCTAACAAGTGGGTTGAAGATTAACTAGATTTGCATTTTTTTGTGTGGTTGGTTTGTATTTATTTGAATTGGATCTTAGAATTAATATTCATCCATGTAATAGGATATTTACCTATGGGATCAACTCATTAATATTGACTTAACCATCTAGATCTATTGCCTCAAAATCATAGTTAGTAAGCTGGAATCAACAAGCAAATAAATAACCATGTCGAGCTTCTTGCCTTACATAGATGACTCTAATCAGTAGCTAAGCACATGGAGCATTCCCTAGATCTAAATTTTAGAGTGATATTAGGTATTATTTCTATTATTCATGACAATATGAGTGATACTACTGTGATTGTTACTATTGTTAAGATTTTTAGTAGTGTTGGCATCATAATACTATTTTGACTATGACTGTTATTATGGTTGTTAGTAGTGTTGGCACTGCAATACTACTATGACTGTGACTACTACCATAAGACCATGTGGACTTTGACCAAGCAACCTTACATTGGAATTCCCTATTGACAAATTATCTACGTGTTTTTCCACCACTCACCATTTATTGGTTCTATCATGCTCCTCAAGACTTGGCTTCAGCTTTGTATTAGATCTGCCAGGATTGCATAGTAGCATCCTTGTTTGTAGACTTTAGGAGTGATAAAGGTTTGATTTAAGGTTAAAATATTTTTGAGGGGGTGTTATATTTTTTGTTGAGGCATTAAAAGCTAGAACCCTCCCAGATTTGTGTTGAGGGTGTATAAGTTAGCAAATAATCTAGAGGCATTATAGGCTTTGGCATAAAATTCTTAGCTACATAGAACACATAGTGAATAAAGTCATCATGATTTGGAAAAAAAATCATAGATACTGGATCAAATGGCATCCTTATGATCTTTTTGTAATATTTTTCTCTTGGTGGCTTTTATGCATTCAAGCAGCTGAAGCCTCTTAGGTGTAGATCTGCATTGCCCCTCCAATGGTGGTGCCTAAAACTCTCATCTTTGCAGACATGGAAAAAATATATCTCCTTGAAAATTTGAAAGTTTAAAAACCTAAAATTTCCATATAATAATTAAAAATAAAAGCATTTTTTTATTTTAATTAAATATATTTTTAATTTTTAATTAAAACACCTTCGAGAGTGGCTTTTTCACAAAAGTACACATAAGGGTGATTGGGCAGATTTTTTTTAATTTTGTTAACTTGATAAAGACCATGGTTTCATGCCAGTTCTAATGAGTAGTTAGAAGGCATATTTTACTTCTCCCAAGGATACTATTTCTAAGTTTGAATTTTATGTTTTTAGTCAATAGACGTATTTATGGGAAATTATATTGTTTATATCTTACAAATGATAACTCAAAATTTAGTACCATCTTTTGAAAAAGTGTTTATTTTTTTATTTTCCATGAATTTGTTTAATTTTCCTTGTATAAAAAATTACTTTATAAAGTGCCAAAATTTGGGGGGGTTACTTGTTGATTGTCTCGATGAAGTTTTTTGTGGACCTTACATTCTCTCATGTACACATTCAATTTTTCATAACTATTATATGTGCCCATTTAGTGACCAATTACACATATTTATCTTGTATCTTGGATGCATTATCATTAGAGTTTGACATCTATTTGGACGTGCATTATCACTTGTGCACTAATTACTCTCATTTGACTAGGCTCATTTTTGGCATAGTCTGAAGTCCATCTATGAGCATGCACTATTAATCTAGATGAAGAGAGTTGTTTTATCTCCAATGATACTTCTTGGTAAGGGAAATTATGTTTTCTAGCATGCTTACATAGAACATTTGCTCACATGCAAGGATCATATTCAATTTTTTTATGGATATATTCTTGCACCCACTAATCTTTTTCAATTTAATAAGTGGGCTAATACTTATGACAAGTTTTTTCCACTCTGATACTACATATTTCCATGGATATTAATTTCCATATGGAATATATAAAGTTTCCATGCACTATTTAGATCATCATATAGCCCCTTTTCGGTGATCCAATTAAGACATACATCACACCTCCTCTACTTCCTATTATCTATTCTAAGAATATTATACTCTCACCTCATTATTTTATTTCCTGTGATGATAAATCCATGGTGGATAGTGATTTTCCTTCTATATTTCCCCCATTATAGGAAGATATTAATCTATCAGACCTTAGTTATCTCATTATAGATTTTATATCTATTCATGTGCTAATTATTTCTCTTCCAAAGCCTTCACAACCTTGCACTTCAGAGGACTCCACTATTTACAATATGAGTATGCCTATTGTGAGCATCGATGACTCATATCTTCTTGTGTATTTTCTTTCTTCAGTTGGTGAGTCATGCTCTAATCTTTAAATGAACATTATTTTAGCAAATGTTCCATGTCATTCTTACGAATTATTTACTTCAGTGGTATTACTTTCAAATTCTACACACATTCTTTTCTTACCTATGCCAGATATATGATTTGGACCACATTCAAATATCTTCATACTGCTACCTTCATCTTCCATTGTGGAATGGGTAGACTTTTAGTACATACATCATGTTATTCTTTTTCCAAAGGAAAGAAACATTGTTTAATACAGATGGAGCTTCTACAGTCTTCAAGTAGAGGATATCATCATCTTATGATTTTTAATTGGATTAATAATTTCTTTATCATCATCATTTGAGGGGTATTTTAGTCTCCTCTTCTTCTATATCTCTCTTTTTAGGTGAAGTTTTTCGTATAGGTTTTCTTCTTTTCTCTACTTTATGAGAGACTACTTTATACATGGGTACCTTATTAGGCCTTGTTTTTAGGACTCATTTTTTGTATCATCACCCACATAAACCATAATTAGGGGGGTGTTGGTGTAGGCTTTTTTCCCACTAGCTTTTAACTGCACGGTTGTATTGGTTTGCTTAGGATTATATAGGTCATTTGGGTTACTTGGGAAGATTAGTACCACATTCATTAGAATGTGTGATATATTTCACTCCCCAACCTACATATACACCTTGATCCCTTTATATTATTAATTAAACATGATATAGAGTATTTTATTTGCTCTTATTCTTTTTAAAATATTCCTCTATGCTTGATTTCATTCACTAGAAAATTCATTATGATGTGCACTTGCTTGACTCATGATATCACTCCATCATGTGCATTCATTAATTCAGTGATCCTCGCTACAACTCTTTTAATCACTGTAGCACTATTTAAATATTTCATACATCATTTTTTTACTAACATGAATGCCATTAATTAGGATAATGATTAATGATATAGCTATGATCAACATCATTATCCTATAGGTAGTCTAGAATAATTTCATATTAAACCATTTTATTAGCTTAGCCAATGTGATAATTTTGAAAAGAGATACTAAGACATTATTGATCAAAGATATCTAATCTATTAGACTTAAATTATCTAATTTATTCTAGAGAAGAAAACTTATGTATTCATTTAATAGATAAGATATTTTAGATAACTATATAGGAAAGGAATCAATTTTTCCCATACAATTTTCCCTTATTATATAACTTAATGTATATCTAATAAAACATAACATCCATCATTAAACTCATTTTTCAAATAGACTAGAAGAGGGAAGCAAGTGATTTATAATAACAGAACACAACAGAATCAAAGCCAATATAATCCAATCGAGTTTCAAGTTGAGTGAAACCCAAATAAAATGTTCCACTTAATGAAATCTTACAATTTTTCTATTGGATAAGCCCAAGGTAGAAAGGCAAGTAAGTTCAACTATGAGAAGTGAAATTGAAAGGACATACAACCTAAGTAAAATAAATCAACAATCCTATAGATTTTAGTTATATGATTATGTAACATAAATGAAGTAGCCACATTATCTTTCTTGATTATTTCCTCATATTGATTTGTAATGATGATTTTATCTTAAATGCATTTAAGATATTTCACTTAATTACATGATTATTCTATGCAAAAGTATTACACATGCTTATGAAACATCCTAATTGAGTAAAGAGATTAAGTTAACCTCAATTCATTTCATTATTTAAGGCAATAATGAAAGTAATAATTTTTATATAATATATATGCAACATACATACTTTAAAAAATGAAAGTAATAATTTTTAGATCATATATAAGCAACATACATACCTTACATGCAACCATGTATGTCTGAAATGCATGTTAGAAGGAAGGATTCTAGTTTTTTTTTGCATTAACTAATTACCATAATTTTGAATAGTTTGTGCATTGTTGAAATAACTAAGAGATCCATATACATGCATCTATGTATTCGGATTTACCATATAGAACGTGATAAACCAAAAGTGACTATTAAGCTAGTTTAGGTGCCTAATTTAATACTATACATTGTTGAATCAAAACACATACTATATAATTAATTGACTAAATAATCTAATCAAAATATTTATTTTTTTATTGGAATGAAAATCTCAATGTTCAAATCAAATATACACAATATGTGGTTAATAAACCTTACATAATTATCTAAGTAAATCCTATTAAAGATAAAATTCATAAATCAATTCGTATATCTATGTTATCTATTTAAATCAAGGAAATCAATGTGATAATGATTATATAGATTACCCACATACAAGAATATATAATAATCTAACTTAGATATATATTAACATTGGAATAGTAGTTCCTCATTTGATAATAGAATGCTTAATCAATATGAAAGTTAAAACCAAAAGATAAATAATTTAATGTACCTCAAGTATATCACCTTCATCCATTAACCATCTTACCCTTAGGCAATGTTCAACGTCTATTTTAGTTCCATAACTTAGTAATAACAATGGTTAGCATTTAACATGGTTAATCTATATAATAAAGATTTCATACTAACTAATTCAATATCAATACTAACAAAGTATAGTAATTAATTAAATAATATATAATATTAATGTTAATACTAAAAAAATGTACTATGTATTTAAACATAACTAAAAAATTAAATTATTACCATCTTACTTTATGCATGTGAAAAATCACTAAAGCATGGAGTTGAAAGTGAATGAACTAAACAAAACAAACCTGCCTAACCAACCCTATGATCTCAACCATTAGTGGCCCTCACCACCCCAACCATTGGCAAGATGGTGATTGTCATAACTAGGAACATGAAGGGAATTTTGAGTAATCATATTTCTAACCAAAAGACATCTTTAAATAAAGAATTCAAGAAGACAACTATACCATTTTGAGGTGAGACATAAATAGTTAATCTATCTTTAATATGGATCAAAAGTGGGGAAGGTTAATCATGGTTGCTAAATTATATAGAATGGATTTAAAATTAATCCATTATATAGTATTCAAATTAACCACCTTGGATCCACTTCCAAGTTATGATCAGCCTTAACCGTCTCTACTACCAATATATACGGGTATGTAGTATACCCATTTTTAATCATTTATCTCTAGTCTAGGAATGGTAACTAGATAATAACACAATTAAACAAGTAATCAAATAGACATCCAATAATTTACTTAAATTATTCAAACTAAAAAAATAATTTAAATTAGAATAAAACCAATTATTTAATACAAAAAAAATCCTTATGACTTCTTTGATGCCCATTTTACCTGGTAGATTATAACCATGTATATTCATGCCAATTTTAATAGAGGGAAGTCCATAACTCTACGTAGGAGCCAACACATAAAATAATAAACTTAAACATGCCTTCAAAAACAACAAGCTCAAATTATTAAAACAAAATCAATTTTAATTCCCAAAAAATATTCCAAACCTATGCCTCAAATAATCACATTAAACATTAACCATAATCAATTTTTTAAACACCCAAAACATATAAACATATTATAGTGATATGGAACACAGCCAGATATAGATGACAAATCCCCTCAAATTTAAAGACCATGACCAAAGTCACACCATCAAAATCTAAAACATAATCACAAAACCTAATAATGATCAAATGCAGTCACTAATAGTAAACCAAACTTAAAGTATAATTTCAAGCCATAATATATATATATATATATATATATATATATATATATATATATATATATATATATATATATATTTATATATACAATCAACACACACACACACACACACACACACACACACACACACACACACACACATGACATCTTCGATGGAATTGAATAATATAGTCATCATAATATGTAAATGAAATAATCATAATCTAGTCAATTATCAAAATATAATGGTTAAAATGTAGTTCAAACAATTTTTAAAAGCCATGACATATACACAACTCACTTAACTTTGTTATCAATGATGTTGAAAACACAATATAAAATATAACATTGTTACTAATAATATTGCCCAATGAACAAAATATAAACATAGTCAAAGATTAAAACCCATTTGGCCTTATCAAAGATTCAATTCATGATACATATATATAGATTATGTAGCCAAAGACTCAACACAAAATAACCAAGATAGGTCATAATAATGCAACCATGAGAGTCTAACATAGGTAAATAACACAAGAGTATTTATTATGGCCACGAGCTTGGTAAAATAATAGGTGAAACATACCAAAAAGGAGCCATAAAAAATAACCTTGTTCACTTCATGATTTGAATATAATAAAAACAAATGATAAGAATGAAACATTGTTGATCATTCCATAGTTGAGTTCAAACCAAGTATTAAGGTTTTAACTAAACATAGTTACATTGCATACCACATACTAGAATCCCATTGCCCATAATAATGACATCCAAGATAAGAACCTAGTCATATAATATAAAGGGAAAAATAGTCACTATTAAATACCAAACCAACCTTCAGGGTCTCAACATGGCTCAAAAGAAAACAACATACTTATTAAAACCAAGCACCAAAACAATACTCAGTCATTATTCCATAGGACTATATGCACAAATGAATTTGGCTAACCAAGCTAAAAAAATAGCAACTGAATACTTGAACAAAATGAAGCACACAACTATTGTGAGTAGTAAAATGATACATGTTCCCAGTAAACCAAAAATACCACCGACCATCATTTAACATAGAATAGGTGAACCCTACGAAGTATTAATTCTAAATAAACCAATGAAACCTTATATGCAAATAGATTTAAGAACACTCAATTTTTAAATAAATTAATAAATTTAAAATAATAAAACACTCATATAGTCATATATATATATATATATATATATATATATATATATTTGTGATTTATATTCAAATGATATATTGGTATATCGATTACTTAGGGGTCCGTGTATGTATCTCAAATCCCTAAGACTTTTGACTACATAAGCAACCCTTTATATTAAATTCCAAGATTTACACAATAAAATAAATAACCAAACAAAATAAAATAACTCACTCAATATTGTAGAGAAAATTGAAAATCCAAGATAGAAACTAAAAACCTCAAATCTTTCCAAGCAAATTATTGTCTCTAAAAATCCTACATGGCCACCATAAGAACCAGTCCAACTCCCACTATTCTCTCCTATTTCTTCTATATTCCTAAGACTATCAAATTCCTCCATCCACCATCTAATTACCCATTCCTTCTATCCATTTTTCCCATACCAATTTAATGTTTGCATTAAATAGGAGTATAGAGAATCCTCCTCCATTCCCAAAGTAAATCCCTTGCCAAATTTACCATAACGGTCATTGAATGATCCATATGGATAACTCAATCGTCAATATAACCACCAACTAATAGAAACATAGATTAGTGACTAACTTCCATGATTAACATAAATCAAAGTGGATTAGAAACATAACCCTCGTAACTTAGGCCAAGTGTCATATTAAATGGCATTAAAATAATGACCACTGCAAGCATTAAATATAACCTGGTTCTAAAATAAAATATTTAAAGTAACTAAACCATGTTTAAACCAAATTTGATGCCAACAATATAATTTAGCCATTTTAATAACATGTTGCCACCTTAGTATATAATATGTTTATAAATATGAAGGGTTAGTCTAAGGGGGTGGGGTGTCAAGGGTTTCAAGGGGTGTAAAGGGTAGGTCTTAGGTAGTGTGTCAGATTAGGTAATTATGATCCACTTAGATGTGTGGAAGTGAATGGAAGCCTACATGGAAGGAAAAGTTAGAGCTGAGTGTGAAGGTAGAATAAAAGATTGTGGCCATAATAATAGTAACGATAAATAATGACATGTGATAAGGATAAAGTGCACCAAAAGTAATAAGGTGATGTATAACAACAACCAACAAAAATCACAAGGGCCAAAGTTATCTAATGATATAATCAATGACCAATCAAGATGTTTGAAGGACAAAAAATACATCAATTGTATCATATTAAAAATTGATAAATATTTATAGATAGAACCTACAACCACCAAAAAATACATCAATTGTATCATATTAAAAATTGATAAATAGTTATAGATTCATAATTATATCAACTATAATAATAAGTCCATGAAATCATTAAGTACATTATTAAACATTAAATCCAATACCATTGTAATAAGTAAAATCATATAGTCTAACAGATGTAATAATGAATAGTCAGTTTAACAGTAATAATAAAAATGTTTTTAACAATAGAATAGATTATAAAAGGTAGGATCATGACATGTTATTATGAAAAAAACTTAAGAAATCGATGTAATTTATAAGGGATAATTCTCATCTGATTTATCCATGGGAACCAAAGTAATAAATAATATTTTATATTATCCAATAATACATATAACTATACTAAAAGTGTGTCATGACCTTTGGTGACTGGTAATCTGATACCCATAATTTGTGTCCTTTGAGACTATCATAATTATTAAGAACCATGATTATAGTAAGTCTTATTAATTATACCTTATATTATTGATGAATGAAATTGTATGTAAGATATGGATTCAACCATTTTTTCCCACAATCTCTTTTGTAATCATAAAATGTGAATTAAAAAAAAACATGTATAAATAGTGGAAAATTAATAGTATTAGTAGCTGAAATATTATGGTAACATAATTTTATAGATGGATTTTGCATTCATTAACATTGTATTTCTCTGTAGCATCATGATTTGAAAGTGAATTGTTTAATATTTTAAATCATTAGTTTAGTGTAGGAACTGATTCATTCAATTTATTATAATTCCCTTTCACTTGACTAATATTATCATCAATTATATTTTGTATCTTATGTTTCAATATATAACATTGAGTCATAACATGTCATGAAGATATATGGTACTCAAAACATGAATTCACATCATGGTTTCCAAACAAAGGTCAAAATGCATCAAACTTATTTTTTGGAGATAATGATATCATGTTGTTTTCAAGCACTTGGTCAAGCTACTTATAAAACATTATAAATTTCATGTCTTGTTCATTTCAAATAGTTGTGATATTACATTTAATACATTTTTTCCTCATTATTATCTTAAAAATTGTGAGTATCACTAGACTTAGATTTGAATATTGGTTTACCTTTATATCTAGAGGTGGTAGAATTAGGATCATTTCACTGACATTTAATCATTTTTTACACTAAAATTTTAATCTCATAGTTGTGACTATATGAAAAATCTCATTAAAATATGGATATATGTTAAACATGACTTTGTATTTTAGAGGTTAAAAGAAAATTATTGAATAAAATAATTTTCAACTCACTATTAGATATTTGGTGAGATATTTTTATAAGCATCATTTTGAATTTAAGTGTATACTTATTTAAATTATCCCTAGGTCCTTACCTATTTTGAGTATGTTGATAACATGTAATCGTTTGGCTAATGTTGATAGAAATAACATATGAAGCACATAGATAGGGAATATAACCAATCCAATGAATATTCTTTAATATTTTTATAAAATATATTATTCATCAATCGATCATCATGTAAAAAATAAAGACATTAAAAAAATAAATATCATCAATAGATCATTATCCTCATATTCTTATTCACCACATAAATTTTAATAATTCACACTTTCATCAATTGAATTATCAAAAATAAAATAACGATTTTGAATATCACTAATTTTTAAAAATTTTAATTCAAAAAATCATAATTATCAAGCAAAGGAAGTTAAATCAATTCAATAGTAGTACCAATAAATATAGCACTTCACCTATTAGGGATTATAAAATGTATCCCTCTTAATTACAACAAGATGCAAACATGATATAAGATAGGTTTAATGATAAATAAATAAAGAACACACTAAAATATAAAAACTAAATTATAAAAATTTAAATAACTCCCTTAAGTGAAGAGAGAAATGATAATTTAACCCTAATGTTGTGCAAGAGTATTGAGTTCACCAATATTTGAGAATAATATTTGAAAGGTGAATGGACACAACAACATAGGCAAAAAGTATAATCAATCACCATAACCAAAATGTTAAAATGAGATATGAAAGGTGAGATGACACCCCAGAAGTAAAATGAAATCATAAGGTTGATTAGTTTATAAAATGGGTTCACTAAAATATTTTACTAGTTTAGCACATAATAGGGATTACACTATGAAAATACTTTAAAATTATGAGATATTTAAATTTATGTTAAATAAAATAAATCAACGTATATTATACCTTAATAGTGTTTAAATAGAATAGATAAAAGTATTATACACGTGTAAATTACACACACACGCACACGCACGCGCGCGCGCGCGCGCACACACACACACACACACACACACACACACACACACACACACACACACACACACACACACACACACACACACACACACACACACACACACACACAAGTGATTGATAAAACATATTTTGGTTTTAAACCAACTGAGATGTTAAGAATAAATTATAAAGAAGGCATAAAATATCCTATGAGAAGTAAATGATGTTTTAAAAAATGGGAAATTTTTTATGAACCACCAGTTATGAAATGGGGTAGAATCCTTCATTTATTATTAACTCGATCTATCGATTGTGACTTTGGGTTAAGATTATATCCTCTTTTATTTTTTTAGGGCATAAATATTCTATGATGATTCATCTATATATTATGATAATATTATAAGTTTTTATTTATAATATTGATACATATAACCATCATAAATTGGTCTATTTTATTGTAACCCTAATCTACCAAAATCTTGTAAGAATATATATAAATGTGAAAATTTAGTGGCTTTGTTACCCTCTTAAGCATTTTCAACTTTATATCTCACACTCGTAGAGTTAGGTATCGATTTAGTTTTAGTATTTATTAGTGTTTCTAATCCAAAATTAATGAAATGATTTTACCTTTTATCTATAGATAATCAAATAAAACTATTTGATAAAGTATAACCTTCTCTTAGTATAAATGTGTTGACACAAAATAGATGAGGGTAGAATTAGATTAATGTAAAAGATTATTTATAAGTGTATAATAAATTGAATCAATGCGCATAATGGAAAATTAGATATATAATATTCTAATGTCTAAATTAACTTAGTGTACATTCTATATAATATTTTTAAATTCAAATTTAGACACAATGTGTGAAGGCTAACCATAGACAATGGTGCCAACCAGAAATAAATAAAAAGTGAATTATCCCAGAGTAGAAATGACCCATTAAATGAAAAATGATAAAATTTTAAAACTATTGAATCTGACCTTGACATAATTATTAAACTACCAATTATGACCCATAAGGAAAATTCTTGAAATAAAGATCAAGCTAAACAAAAGATGATTGAATGAAATCATATTGTTGATGACTAGCATATATGAGGTTATTGTGAGAAAATATATACAATGAAAAGTTATTAAGGATATAAAGTATATGTAAAGTTTTCAAAATATCCAAATATACAAAAATGTGACAAATGTGATAAAGTGTGACATAGACACAATGGAAAATGGGATTGTACCAAAATTCGGTATTTATAGTTTAAGGGAAAGAGTTAATGAGTTTTGGCATCAATGACATAAATTGGATATATATAAAGATGGATGTATAAGTAAAGGTTGAATAAGATGGCAGAAGAATGGAACAAAACACTATGGTCAATAATACCCAAAATATATAATGAAACATAAGTTTTAAAATATATTGATAGTAAGAAATAACTAAATTATAATTCAATGTCAAACATATATAAAATTGACTAAAAAATCACATGTCACCTTGGATACATGCTTATATATTTATAGGTAAGTTTTTTTTGGTTGTATTGGAGCATGTGTGTAACTTTAAATGGGTACAAAAGCTTATTCAAATTTTTTTTTATAAGGTTGTCAGGTGGTACAATTTTTTGAAGAATAATAAGGTTACATTATCCAAGGGTAAGTTATTCATTATAGTAGATGTGTTATACCAACATGTCCTTTGAAAAAAATGTGAAATGAAATTAAAATAAAATAAAACACTCAATGACATAAATTGTGTCTTAAAAGTTGATGAAATAGAGCAGATGTACGTGGATAAAATAAGGTTTATGTTTGGATATTCTTTTTTGTATTGAATAATTATGTTTTACATGAGAAGCATACACCTAGTGACTTCATTCTCATTTATTTTCTCAACATGGATGATATTCACATGGTCTTTTAATACCTATGGCCTATTAAAAGTATTATGTAAAAAGTGCATAATAGGATAAGTTTGATGAATAAAGTTTTATTGAGATGATATTGAAATTAAAAATATATTTCACTCAATGAATCAATTTATTTTACTATCATGAGAATTAAATTTTGAAATACACCAATATAATGATGAAAATTTCTAAAAAATAATTCAAATATGAAAAGTTAGTTTAAAGGTTATGTAACTGAAAATATTTCAAAGAAACTTAAAATGTAAAAAATTATGAGTGTTTGAGTTATTAATTATAGAAATTAATTATTTGAATTCAAAAATAATTATTGATAGATTATCTCTAATATCAAGTTTAAAATTGTACAAATGTGACAGTAAATAATCTAAAATATTATAAACTTATCATAGAAAAATATATCAATAATTACTTATAAACATTAGTCTAAGTGAGATTATATGTTTATATATTATATTAACTTATCATTATTTATCAACATTGTTAAAATAATGTAACATAAAATGATGAAAAGCTATTATCAAAATTTATCTAAATTGTTATCAAATTTACAATAAGAAATACTATCGATTTAAAGTATTATCAATTATAATTCAAATAAAATATAAAGTTAAACATGTATTCATCTAAAGAATAAAAGAATATAAGAACATAACTAAAAAAAATAACCAACAAAATCTAACAACAAACATTGATAAGCTAAATCTTGGACTGTGATGAAAATGGCAGAAAGAGAGAAGGAAGGTGCACGGGGGAAGGAGGGCGCAAAGGGGGAGAGCGTAGGTTACAACTATAGGGCAGCATTAGGAGTGCAGTAGTTAGCCCAGGGAGTGCAACAGTCGGCCCAGAGCCTGAGGAGTGCTAGAATGGTTTCCCCCCCTCTGTTTCTAGGTCCATGTGATGTTAAAGAGCCAACTGGCATGAGACTTCCCAAGGTCAATGGATGCCTGGAAAGATGCAAGGAGAGGCCCAAATTGGTCATACCTATGGACATGATTGCTAAGGATATCAAATATTATACAAATCATTCTCTATATTGCAAATTTTTGGGGCTCAGGACTTCATTCCAGTTCTTGGAAGTGTGGGCTCAGAGGATATGGGCTCTGAAAGGAGAAATGGATATCACAATGTTAGCCAACAATTATTTTATGTTCACTTTTACCTACTTGACTGATTGTAGCAGAGTCTTTACTGGAGGTCCATACTTTCACAATTAGGTGGGGTTGTTTATCAAGCCGTGGCATGCTGGTTTTATACCTTCAAAGGAATTTCCAAACCATGTTCCAGTGTGGGTGTAGCTGCCTCGCTTTCCAATGGAATGTTGTCATGAAGATACCCTATAATTGCTTGCATCCCTCCTAGGAACACCAATCAGTTCATCAATGTCAATCCTTGGGAAAAAGGTAATGACTTATGCCCGGATTTGTGTTAAAATTGATCTTAGTAAGCCAATACCTAATGCTATTGAAATGAGTACGAGACCCTTTTCCTGGGTACAAAAACTAGATTATGAAACTCTTCCCATTCATTGTCATCTTTGCCATGCTTATGGTCACTTGCAATGATGGTGTCCCAAATCTAAAACCTTTGAATCTCAGCCTGCTCAACCTACTTGTAATCCGCCTGGAACTGACAAAGGAAAGGGCCTGATTCTAGGTGAGGCACCAAAAACTAATGGTTTTATCCTAGTTAAAGGTCGATATAGAAGTAGGGGTCAAAAATGGTCTTTGAAGGAAAGATAGGTAGATGACTCACTTCACAGATTTGAAATTCTAGATGACCTTAACCAACAGGAGGTGAACCCAGGGTTGATGATTTTGGATCAGCAGATTAAGGGCCCAGCCCAGGGGAACAATGTTTTAGTTGATTTAACTAAATCACAAGATGTTGGGGATGGGCACATGGATATGGACTAGCAGATGTTGATATCAGATGTTTTGACTTCCTCAGTTGTTCCCTCTAAATAAGATGGGAATTTATCTTTAACAGGGAAGTCTAGAGAATTAGGAGTAACAAGTAGTAGTAAATGTTCTCCTCACTTGGGACTTTTGCAAAATGACCTTAAGAAGGGTGGGGGGGAGAAATCAGTCAAGTTTGGCAGGAAAAAAGACTTGGAAAAGATGAAACTAATGGGAGAGAATTTGGTGGAGTCTAGGTCAGTGAAGACTCTGGATGCTCACTTTCTAAATCCTTTGAAATGATTGTACTATCCTAGAATGTAAGGGGTTTGAATAGCAGCCCTAGAAAAAATGATGTTCACAAATTGATTAGAAGTCAAAGACTTGATGCCCTTTTTTTGCAAGAGACTAAGCTTTCAGTAGATGCTATGTCCAGATTAGCACCTAAGTTATGGAGACAAGGGGACTATCAATGCATTGGGGCTAATGGATCTTCAGGAGGATTGGCTTGCCTTTGAAACCCCTGCAAGATCAGCCTCATAGGATGGTTGTCCTCTATGTTTTCCTTGACTATGATGGCTTCTAGCTTTAAGATGGGGGAATTCATCCTTCTATCCAATGTCTATGCCCCTACGGACTGGCGGGGTAAACAATCCCTATGGGGCCACATTAGTTTTGTCCGCAAGTTGGCTCTCCTCCAACCTTGGATTATGGCTGGAGATTTTAACGCTATTTTGGATTTGACTGAAAATTGTGGTGGTATGACAAAGCTTGAGCCCTCTTCTTTGCTTATGTGAAATTACATTGAAGTTTTGAATTTAGTCGACATTTGGCCCAACAATGGATAGTTTACTTGGAATAATCAGAGGACTGGCCCACATTGCATTGCTGAGAGACTGGATCATTTTATGGTTTCTGGCTATTGGTTCAGGGGTATGTGGTCTACAGGGTCTAAAATTTTGGATTGGAGAGGATCGAATCATTGGCCTATTAAGTTGAACAGTGTTTCAAGGTACCAGCCTCGCTCTCCTTCCTTCAGATTCCAACTCATGTGGTTGTGAGATCAATCATTGTTTGAATGTGTGGCCAACTGGTGGAGGTGGGGCAGGCCTGCCCATGGTAGGGTGATGTATATTTTTGTTAAATCACTGTAGTTTGTGTATTATAAACTTAAACAGTGGAATCATCAAAGCTTTGGGAATACTTTTCATGCTAAGGCTGATGCGCAGGCTAATCTTGATGGTATCACGAGAATAATTAGGGAGGAAGGATTGACTAAAATCTTACTTCAAGACAAAGCTCAGGCTATGAAAGACCTAGAGGAATGCGAGCTATGGGAGGAAGTTTTTTGGAATCAGAAAGCTTGGATAGAATGGCTCCAAGAAGGTGACAAAAATACTTCTTTTTTCTTTCAATCATCCAAAGCCAGGAGGCACGACAACTCTATCTCTGTCTTAGTCAATGAAAGAGGTGAGTGGCTTAATTCCTTTCCTACAATGTTAGAGGAGGTGGTGCAGTATTTCTCTACTCTTTTTAGGGAAGATGCGAATGAGTAATTATTAGAAGAATTACATGTTCTCTACTACATTCTGCCCCTGTTGACACGTGAAATGAATGAGAATTTAATGAAGGATATCACACTTGGGGAGCTTGAGGCGACTATTTCCTAGATGAAAAAGGGGAAAGTGGTTAGTCCTGATGGCTTCCCAGCTGAATTCTATCAAGAATTCTAGGATATTATCAAATTGGATCTTTTAGCTATTGTTCAAGAATCTTAGCAAAATAATCAAATGCTTAAGGCTTCAAATGCAACTTATCTCGCCCTCATATCGAAATGCGAAGGAGCTGATAGGCTAAGTCAGTTTTGCCCTATATCTCTTTGTAATGTTGTTTATAAAATCATATCTAAAATCATAGTATAAAGGTTAAAAACTGGGCTTAGTGATGTGATTTCTAAAGAATAGAGTGGTTTTGTGGAAGACAGGCAAATTCTTGATGGTATTGTCATAGCGGTTGAGTCCATTCACTCCATGGTTAGCTCCAAGGATAAGGCAATGTTTATTAAGTTAGATATGGCCAAGAATTTTAATAGGGTTAGATGGTCATTCCTATGGAAGGTTCTCAAATATTTTGGTTTTCCAGATGAATGGACCCAATGGGTCATGAGTTACATTTCCTCAGTTTCCTTTTCAGTGCTTATCAATGGGGAACATACAGAGTTATTTAATGCCTCTAGGGGGCTGTGACAAGGAGATCCCTTGTCTCTATATCTCTTTCTTCTTCTTGCTAAAGGCTTGGGGAAGATGATTAGAAGGAACTGAGAGGATGGGCATATTCAAGGCTAGCGATGGGGGGTGAACTCTTGGCACAGTCTCACTTGTAATTTGCTGATGACACTGTTCTAATGGGCATGGCCACAATGAGTGAAGCTACCAATTTGCATAGGGTGTTGGATGTTTATCTAATGGCCTTAGGGGAAAATGTCAATGAAGATAAGTCATCCATCTTCTTCTTTAATACACTGGCTCCCATACAATAGTGAATTTCTTGGACTATGCATTTCCAGATTGGGACTCTCCCCTTGATTTATATGGGTATTCCTATTACAGCTAACCATATATGCAAAGAATCTTGGCAGAATATTTTGGATAAATTTTAGGTGAAGGTGAATCATTGGACTCACATGTAGCTTTCTTTTGTGAGCCATGTTTAATTAATTCAATCTGTGGTGCAGGCTTTGCCCATTTATAGATGTATGCTTCAGGTTGCCCCAGTGGGAATTATTAAGGAATTTGCTCAATTACTAGGCAATTTTTATGGGCTGGTACTTTGATGACTTCAAAATGGAGCTTAGTTAGATGGGACATGGTCTGTAGTCCCAAACAACATGGGGGGCTTGGCCTAAGGTAGACGGACTTAAATGGAGTTGCTTTGGTGGCTAAGCTTTATTGGCACTGGTGTAATGAACAAGACAAGGCCTGGGCCAAAATTCTCTCTCAGAAGTACTATTTGGGAGCCACTCAGAGTGATATTCCTCATTATCCACTCATTGGGAAAGGTTCAGCAATATGGAGGACTCTCAAAAAAGGGGTTGCTCTTATTAAGGAAGGCTTATTCTAGATTTGTAAGCGGGGATCCAAGGCTCTTTTTTGGATTGATTCTTGGGATGGTAACCCTCCCATTCTTTCTCAGTTCCCTAATCCGTTGAACCTTTTCCAGAGATTCCTTGATGCTAGTTGGTCTCAGGCGAGTGAATTTAAATCATACATTTCCTATGAACAGCTGGAGGTGGCAAAATAGAAAGCACCTAAGGTTTGGCCAGTTTTTGGAACATAGGAGGAGCATGATGAGCTATTGAACCTCCTTTCCAAATGCTGATGTAGCTCCCTCTAGGAGGAAGATGAGCTTGCTTGGTCTCCCAATCCTAAAGGAAATTACATAGTTGATTTTGGATATCAGACTCTATTATCTCAGAGATTAGGCAGGGGAAAAGTGCAATGGTGGAGACAGGTCTAGAATAAATTCTCATGGCCAAAATGCAACTGATTTGTTTGGTTGTTGGCTTGGAACAAGTGCTTGACCTGGGACAATCTCTGGAAAAGAGGCTTCTAAGGTCCGTTTGTTTATGTTATGTGCAGAGTGGCTGAGGAGGATTTTGCTCACCTATTTTTTCATTGCTCCTTTACTTTGCAACTCTGGCATTATTGGTGGGACATATGGAAGCGTCCCTATCTCCATGTTTCATCCTTGGTCAATTTTTGGAGTGGCGTGGGAGAACCCCCCTCAAGGATGGATTTTGTACAGAATGTTTGGTTAGGGGGCCATCTTTTTTCTATGGTAGCTCTGGTTGGATAGAAATAGGTGGATATTCTAGAATGAGAGGATTATGGTGCAACAAGTATGGTAGAAAGTTGTAGGGATTATTCAGGAGACTGTGCAAGCCAAGAGTGAGGTTTGTCTCCCTTTATCCAAATAGGACATTGAGGTGGTGGCGCACCTAGCATTCCAGTGATTTACAGGTAATTTAGTTTGTGTCAAGAGAGGTTGATAGGGCAAAGAGAAGATTCATAGGGATGGTCAGTGGCAGTACCCTCCCAATGGGTTTCTCAAGATCAATACGGACGGCTCTTCTAGGGGCAATCTTGGCCTTGCGGGTACTGGTAGGATAGGTAGAGAATCTGAAGGTATAGTGATTTTTCTCTTTGTGGTCCATGAGGGGACGTAAACCAACAACATGATGGAAGGCCAAGCTATTCTCTATGCTCTTGAGAAGGCTTAGGTGTTGGGTTGGCGTAGGATCATTTGCGAATCGAATTCTCAAGTCATGATCAACCTGCTTGTTAAGAGGAAAGTGTTGGATGTCAATTGGCAATTGGCTAGGATTGCACAGTAGATTTTGAGAATTAGCTCACTCATGGATACAATTAGGTTTGTTCATATTCCTCGTGAATGGAATAGAGCAGCAGATTGTTTGGCAAAATGGGCATCTGAGCATTTAGATGGTGGTAATTCTGAGGATTGGAAGTCTCTCTCCCTGGAGCTTCATGTTTCTATTCAAATTTTGCTTTCTACATTCAAAGAAGAATTAAGAAACTAAGAGATGGTCAAGGCTTGATGTGTACCTAGATATAGTCTGTGCACTGTAATCCAGACACTGTGAGAACTCCTCTTTGGCTGTGGAGGAATGACACCTGCAAAGAAAGAGACTTGGACAAAGGAGGTGTTAGATAAGGAGATGGTGGGTTGCCAGGCGAAAGCTTGATCCCAGAAGCATGAAAACTTCTTTAAGGGAGGTCAACCCACTAGTCAATAGAAAAAGAGTCTAATAAAAGATAGAATGTCAAAGTAATGATAAAAGACTAAAAATCAAAAGGGAAGCAAAGGCTTACCTGAAAGATGCTGTCGGCCTGGTCACAGTCACTGATGTTGGTGGTCCTACCGGCGTCGGTTGATAAATGTGCTGACGTCGGTTAGTCTACCAACGTCGGTGGGGGAAGAAACTGGCGTCAGTCGGGGCAGTAGGCTTGAACGGGGTCTGGGCAAGTTTGTGGTCCGTGGACAGGGTCTGGTCAGGGTCTGGGTTTGCTTGAGTGGTCTGAGACAAAGTTTTGGGCTTGTTTGAATGGTCTAGGGTCTGGGTTTGAGAGTCTAGTTGAATGGGTAGACTATATGGTCCGAAAGAGGACAGAGGAAATAGGGAGATGGGATTTAGCTCTGGTCTGGTCTAGGGTCATAAAAGTGTTGAAGGGGGGAGATATTACCTGAAAGCTATAATTCCAAAGACAATGAAAACATAGACAATATACATACCTGTGCCTGCCGGAAGAGTGTTGTTGATGTCATACCTGTTGTTGACGTAGAACCTTGATGTTGAGTACCTATTGTGCTTGATGTTGTAGAAACCTGATGTAGAATACCTATTGCTACACCTGAGGGAGAGAGTGAGAGGCTTGGCTTAGAGATTAGCAGATTGGTGGATAATTGAAAACACCATATTCTAGATTCATGATTAGACGCGTGATTTTGTGATTTTTTGTGATTCTTGTGATTCGAGGGAAATTGTGATTGGGCTCGTCAAAGATTCAAAAAAGTTGGTTAAGTATAACCAACGTCAGTGATTCTGCCGGCGTTGGCCGACACTTGACTGACGTCGGTGGGGTTAGAACAGGCAAAAAGAGCCACTAAGCCATTTTTCATCCGCCAAGTGCCTTATCCATTGGAGAATGTCGAGGGTTGGGTTAAATATGCATGAGAGTTTGTTAGGTGGTTAGAGAGAAGTAGGAATAGGTCTTGGGTGAGTCATAAGGTGGGAAATGGTCCAAGGTGAGGTGTCCTAGGCGAGATGTCATGGGTGATGTGTCCAAGGAGGGGGGTTAATTCAAAATAAGTTTATTATTTTAAATTAGTAATTGCATGTTTTAGGAATGGGTTAGGAATGGACCAAGGGGGAAGGTGGCCAAGGGTTAGACACTATTTAGGTGTCTACATTTGCCCCTTTTTGTCTTGTTGGTTGTTCTGGACGAACTGCAAGGCAAAAATAGGAGTTGGTTGCCCCAAGTGTGGGATGATGTGGATTGCCCCGAGGTATGGATGAGGTATTCCCCCTCAAAACAGGAGTCAAGGAAAGGGAACCTGATGTCGGGTGCTGATTTGACAAAAGGTGGATGAGAAGGAGAGTGAGGGTGAACGCTGTAAAAGTCATGATTGCGCGCATACCACTTCACGGGACAGGTAGGTCAAATGGTCGCAGTCAAAAGGTCGAGGAGTGCCAAAATTGAAATAACTGGGCCCCAGCATTAGTCGTAGCTGATTAGGTTATTCAATCGAAGCTGAAGCTCCAATGGTCATTGTGTTTCAGGTATCTCGGGCTCAAGAAGTGCTCCCAAAAACACGAACAAAGTCACAAGTAGTGCGGATCAACTGGCTTTCGATCCTATACTTGTGAGGGTCCAAAAATAAGGTCTGCGAACAATTTTGCTATCTATTCATGATGTAGCATGCGTGAAAACAAAACCAAGACAGAGTTGTCTCAGAAGTGGTCAGGGTCTAAGGAGATATGCGTGATCTCCATGGTCGTTGGTCGGGTTGAGATATAAGTGATCTCAAATGGGCCCCATGAGGAGTCAGAAATGACTTTGACATTGGCAGGGCTAGTTGAAAGGTCGACGTCTTGAGAGAGACAAACGAGCAAATGGGTGGACAAAGGAATGGCTGAGCTAACCTCAGAAGACTGAGTGCTGCCTACATAGCCCCTGTTGTTAGGGCCTCAGGCCAATGTAGTTCTCCCTAAAAGGGAGGAATGGTCAAAGGGATGGAATTGGTCTTGGTCGAGGTCAAGGTGAGGAGAAGATGATGTTACAGCCTTTTCCAAATGGTGTATTCTATAACGTTAGTCGCGGTTCTTCATCTCTAACAATTTTCCATATTCGTGATGGATGTATGCTAAAAATGAATTGAGGTCTATTTATGCTTCAGCAAGTAATGGTTTATGCTTAACATAAATTGGGTCTGGTTGATAATTTCCATGTGCATTGGTATCCATAGAAACTATGTGAAAAGGACAATGATGATGATGATGTCATGATGTAAATGTTGAGGTTGGTTTGGTTTGAAAAAAGTTTGGTTGAATGTGACCAAAATAGAAAAAATAAGTGAAAGGCTAATTGCTCTTTCATTGACAAAGACCAGAAGGGATGGCATGGATAGGGGTTGTTAGAACAAAAGCCCCATTCATGCATTACATCGTGGACTAGGAGTTGTGCGAGAGAAGTAATCGAATCACTTGACGTTAAGTGAGCTCGAAGTCCCTTGAGTATGTTGGGGTGATAGGATGAATTATGTGATATGAGAGGATGGGGTAACCCTTTTTTGTGGCAGGAAGAACCTTGCCCCTTTTATAGGTGACCCAAGAACGACTATAGGCATGTCCATGACTTGATAACTTGTCAGTCATTTTTTTTTTTAAGAGAGCAGACTAATCAATGCGGGAAGTCCACATAAAGATGTCACTTGTTTGGAGGTCATGTTGTGAAGCTGATCAATGCAAGAAGCTTCAAAAATAGGTGCTGTCTGTAGCAAGATTTAGTCATAGCCATCCTTTGAGGGAGTGGTCTATATTTTTGCTTTAAATGTTTGATATGACTTGGCCTAGTTGTCCTTCAAGGGATCAGTCTAGTAATACAACAATTGTGTAGCTGTCCTTCGAGGGAGCAGTCTACATTTAGAGAGTTTATGACCTTTGATATGATAGGTATTGAAATATTTTGATATATGTGGGTTGACTGAAGTTTTTAGCCATGGACGAGCCTCTAGAGGTTTAAGGGTTCCCTTTTATTAGGACAAAGCATTATTGCTTTCCAAAAGGGTTGACGAATGTTGGGAAACAAGGTTGAAAGGAACAGGAATGACAATGACAAGGGGTTGCTCAAGGGATGAGCTCAAGTAAAACGTCAAGTGATCAAGTACTCGACTAATAGTGGAATGGTCAAAGATGCAAAGCATAAAAAGGGGCTCAAGGTCTGATAAATTCCTAGGCCATGCTTGTGCGTTATGATAAGGTCTGAGTCAATTGGGAGTGGACTTGCCCCATTTGCCTCTTTCCATATTGGTCAGGTGATTGATGACAGCTTGAAGAAATGATAGGTGTTTGGTTGGTCAAAGTTTGATAATTGAAGTTTGGTCGATGTTTGGTTGATGATGGTTGGGGTCATGATAAGAAGGTTGATTGATGGTTGGTCGAGACTTGGTTGAAGTTTGGTTGAATGTCTGGTCAAAGTTGGTCGAATGTTTGGTTGACTGTTTGGTCAGGGTCATGATAAGGTTGGATTCCCCCAGTTGCTTAGGGAGAATGTTGGATAAATTGGTCAAGGTCGGTTGAGGCTTGGTGGCTAAATGGACTGTGTTGATGTCAAATAATGGGGTCAAAGGCGGCAAAGGGATCATAGTCTGGCATGGAGATCCCAATTTAGGCGATGAGGTTTGAGAGGCATAGGTCGGTGTTGATAATTTGTCAAAGAGGTAGTCAAGAGGGTCCTTGATGAGAAGGGAATCCTTTCTCCATTGTTGATGAATGACAGCTTTGAGAGCGCAACAACGCTTAGTGTCATGTCCCAGAGTGTGATGATAATGACAGAATTTAGAGTTGTCGAACCAAGATGGCCTTGATTTGAGAGTTGATGAGTGGGGTGGTGTTGAAGGTTTGTTGATAACGGGGTCGAGAAGAAGAGTGTCATTTCCCAGACATTGGCAAACGATAACCTTGAGGGCACAAAAATGCTTAGTGTCGTGTCCAAGCATGTGATGATACGCAAAAATGCAAGTGTCATCAAACCAGGGCGGTTTTGGTCCGAGAGATTGATATGGTTTAAGAGGCGGGAGATAGATGCGAGAGGACTGCAACAATTGCCATAACAGCAAAGCATAAGAACCTGCTAATGGGTCTGGATGTTTTGTCACAGTGGGGATTGATGACTTTGGTTTGGGATGCGTAAGAGGCATAGGTCGATGGTTTGGAAGAGATATATGTCTGAGGGGTTGAGGGAGTAATGGAGGCAACTTGCCTCTGTGAAGTATGGGAGTAGGAAGAACTCCTATTAAAGTGGATGGATGCGGGCCCAAGATTGAAGGTAATGAAGAAGGTGGGGGAGGAGTCCTCCGGTGTGGTTTAGTGGCCTTCTTTGATATGGTTTGAGGGCCATTATTGCGAGAGGCGAGGTTAGATGTGGGGTGAACACCAAGATGTTCAATCTCTTTTGGTAAGGTGGGCGCTTGTGCGGGTTTGGGCTTAGATGTGGACGGAGGTGAGTGAGATGTAACAATCTCAGGCAAAAGGCAAGAGGAAACTGTGACTGGGTCTTCTCTTGGTGGAGAAGAAATAGGAGAGTGTGGCTCCTCAAGAGAGAAGAAGGCAGGGATGATCGTGCCTTCTGCTTGTGCTTGAGGAGTAGGCAAGGTAGGGTCTTCGAATGAAGGTAAGGCTAATGGCATTGGCATGGTCGAGGTGTCCTCTAGTATGAGAGAGGTAGATGGAGGACTAATAGGAGAAGAAAGTTCTTCATCCTGTGAGGGAGGAGGTTGGTCAAGGACAAGAGGCAAAATAGTGTTGATTGTGTGAATATTATGGTCATGAGAGTCATTAGCCATGGTTTGGATGTTGTTTTGAGTAGGTGGATGGTTTGGAAATGGTTGTTTGAAGATGTCAATGTTTTGATTTGGCGGGGCGTTCAGGTTATCTAAAATAAGATTCCCCTTGTCGATCATGTCTTGGATGATGTTCTCGAAGGTTCGGCAATTGTCAATGTCATGGCCGTGGATGCAATTAAAGTGATAGAAGTCGGCCTCCCTATACCATGTAGGGAGGGCTTTTTGAAGGGTCGAATTGAGGTGGTCAGATTGGAGGGAGATTGAGGACCCCCTACTTGAGTAATTTTTCCAAAATGGAAGCGTATGATTCTCCAAGTGGAGTGTATGAATGCTGAATGTACCGTTGTTGGAATTGTTTGGTGATGCTTGGAGATGTAGAAGGTTGAGGGTAATTAGTTGTCGTTGAAGATGGTGATCTAATGACCACAGTGTTGGCCACTCCTTTGGGTTTGGAGTTGGCAGAAGAAGAAGGTCTGGAAGAAGAATGGTCATTGGTTTTTGCATTGATATTACGCAATTTGACCTTATCTTCTTCAATGGCACGGAGTTCAAGCTTTCGAGCCATGGTGAAAGCTTCGTCGAAAGTGCAGAATGTTTGAATTTGCAAGGTAGAAGAGATGTGCCTGGCACATGCTCAAGAAAAGAGCTCGATGAGCTCAGGTTGAGGTAAGGAGAAAGAGAGTTGGTTAATCAGGCCCCTCTAACGAGTGACAAAATCGACTATTGATTCGTCATCAAATTGCCTGATGGAGTAAAGGTCTGTGATTGAGACTTGTTTGGTGATGTTGATAGAAAAATGGTCGAGAAATAATTGGACAAGTTGAATGAATGAAAAGATAGAATGTCTGGCAAGTGAGCTATACCAATCAAGGGTGGAGCCAGAAAGGGACATAGGGAACGTGCGTAAAAGTAATGCATCGTCGTGGGCAATAAGATAACAGACATGTTTGAATGCTCGTAGATGTTGCTGTGGGTCCTCCTTACTCTGAAAGCAAGCAAATTTAGGAAGCTCCCATTGGTTGGGTTATGGTCAGATAGGGACAGAAGGATGAATGGGCTCGTTGCAAATTTGCTCATATGAGAGAGCATTGCGTGAACCAGAGATAGAGGTCTCGAGACTGGACATTTTATCCATCAGCATTTTAATAAAGTCTACTGATGGATTGGTGGATGGAGCACCCCCTAGGTTGTAGGATGCTTGAAAGAGGCTAGAGGAGGCATACGACGTAGTCAGTTGTACCAGTAAGGGAGCAACATACAGATGACTAGTCGCAGGGACATAAGTGGAGGCCAAAAGTGGTTGAGTTATGAAGGTCGAGGGTATAAGTTGATTAGACACCGCCAAAGGTAGTTGTGTGATGGCAATGGTAGAAGGATAGGTTGGCACTCCTGTATTCATGGGTGCAAGAGTGTGAGGGGTCGAGACAATCAAGTTCTGGTATGATGTAAAACTTGGTTGAATTGCATGTGGTTGAGGGGGTAATGGAACCCCGATGGAGGTTGGTCTAAAAATGGATGGGGAGGCCAAAATTTGTGTATTGGCCATGGTCAGGTAAATGGTTGAGGTAAAAGGCTGGGTAGCAGATGGTGTTAATGTCATCACCGTTTCACCTGAAAGGTCTCATGTTGGGTCTCTCGTGAGATAGTTTTGGAGGGCTGCGGCATTGAGGTCCAAGAATCTTTCAGAATCTTGGTCCCCTTCAGGGATGATGAGAATTTGAGTTGGGTTTAGTCCTGTAGGAGTTCTTTTAGTCTCTGAGTGGAACTCCATGATAGGATTGGTTAGGGACGAGAGAGCATGGTCAAGAAGAGGGTCAAGTTCTAGAAACTATGTGTTTTTAGTTTCAGAAACTCAGAATGAGGTTTTGGCAGAAAAAGGGGTCAGGTTTTAAGTTGTTGTTTGTGAAAAAAAGAAAATGGACAGTGACCGACGTCGGTATAAAAACCGATGTCAGTTAAGAAGACTGCCAATGTCGGTCAGATGACCGATGCCGGTACAGAAAAGTTGCCGACGTCGGTTACAGAACCGATGTCGGTTACTTTGTTCTCCAGAAACTCAAAAAAAAGTTTTTGGAAATGGGGAAGACGTCCTTACCAGCTAAAAAAAGATAGATAAAAATAGAAAATAAGATGATGACAGACAGAGCCTAGCGTTAAATCCCTAGAAACAATTTTATTAAGATCGTGTGGCTTATGCCTTAATGTGATATTTGAGGAGGTTGGCTTTTAGAAGGGTCCTAGAATAGGTAATCTAAAGATGGTTTCAGGTATTGTTTAGGCGCTCAAGAAGTCTGTATTAGGTTTGGTACGTGGCCTGGTGCTAAGGAGCAAGCTCTCCTCACTTCACGAGCACAGTGATAATCTGGTCTCGCTTAGCCAAAATATACCTTGCCTAGAGATTATCCTCCGCCAGAGAACGGAGTGGGCTTTCCCCTTGGTGATGAAATCCAAGTGAGATTGCCAGGTAGGGGTAAGGTATCCGCTGGGGGATGAAATCCCAGTTGGGCCTTGTCTCAAGTAAGTTTTATGTTTGTTTTAGTGCATGTGGTTCGGTTGTGTAACATCAAGTGATCTACGATTTATTCAATATGCATTTTGCTAACTACTAAGTGTGGACTAATGCAAGCACAAGCAGAAATGGAATGCAAAGTGTTTTAATGCCCCAAGTCAAAATGTGAAGTTTAGATGAAAAACAAGTTGAGAAAAGGTGAAGAAAATGATTCTAGACTAGTCTAGAAATGCAAGAAAGGAAAGAAAATTCTTTTTATTCTTGCTTATGATGTCATTTAGAAAAGAAGAAAGAGGTGAAAAGGGAGGATCCTAATGCACCCTATATGAAAAAAGAAGGAAAGGAACCCAAGGAAGGCCCTTAAGGGTCCCACTGGGCGTGCCAGAATGTTTCTATTCAAATTTCGCTTTCTACATTCAAAGAAGAATTAAGAAACTAAGAGATGGTCAAGGCTTGATGTGTACCTGGATATAGTCTGTGCACTATAATCCAGACGCTGTGAGAACTCCTCTTTGGCTGTGGAGGAATGACACCTGCAAAGAAAGAGACTTGGACAAAGGAGGTGTTAGATAAAGAGATGGTGGGTTGCCAAGCAAAAGCTTGATCCCAGAAGCATGAAAAACTTCCTTAAGGGAGGTCAACCCACTAGTCAATAGAAAAAGAGTCTGATAAAATACAGAATGTCAAAGTAATGATAAAAGACTGAAAAGCAAAAGGGAAGCAAAAGGGAAGCAAAGGCTTACCTGAAAGATGTTGTCAGCCTAGTCACAGTTGCCGACGTCGGTGATCCTACCGGCGTCGGTTAATCAAGGTGCCAATGTTGGTTAGGCTGCCGACATCGATGGAGGAAGAGACCGACGTCAGTCGGGGCAGTAGGCTTGGATGGGGTCTGGTCAAGGCTTCGGTCTATGGACAGGTTCTAATTGTGCAGAATGCTCTATAGATGGGTCTGAGACAGAGTTTGGACTTGGTTAAATGGTCTGAAAGAGTCTTGTTTTAGGCTTGGTTGAATGGTCTAAGATCTGGGTCTGAGAGTCTGGTTGAATGGGCAGAGTGTATGGTCCGAAAGAGGACAGAGGTAATAGGGAAATGGGATTTGGCTCTGGTCTAGTCTAGGGTCATAGAAGTTTTGAAGGGGGGAGATATTACTTGAAAGCTATAATTCCAAAGATAATGAAAACACAAACCGTATACATACCTGTGCCTGCCAGAAGAGTGCTGTTGATGTCGTCCCTGTTGTTGATGTAGAACCCTGATGCTGAGTCCTTGTTGTGCTTGATGTTGCAAAAACTTGATGCAGAATACCTGTTGCTGCACCTGAGGGAGAGAGTGAGAGGCTTGGCTGAGAGATTAGCAGATTGGCGGATGGTCGAAGACTGAAGATTGAAGGATTCGTGATTAGACGCGTGATTTTTGTGATTTAGGCGAGAAATTATGATTCAGGGGAAATTGTGATTAGCCTTGGAAAGAGGTCAGAAGTCGGTTTAAGTAAACCGACATCGGTGATCCCGCCGGTGTCGACCGACAGTTGACCGACGTCGGTGGGTGCAGAACGAGTAAAAGGGCCAACAAGCCCGTTCTACATTTGCCAGGTGCATAGTCAGTGGAAGAATTGTTGAAGGTTAAGATAAATACACACGAGAGTTGGTTAGGCGGTTGGAGAGGAGTAAGAATAGGTCTTGGGTGAGTCATAAGGTGGGAAATGGTCCAAGGTGAGGTGTCCTAGGCGAGGTGTCATGGGGATGTGTCCAAAGAGGGGGGGGTTAATTCAAAATAAGTTTATTATTTTAAATTAGTAATTGTTAGGAATGGGTTAGGAATGGACTAAGGGGGAAAGTGACCAAGGGTTAGACACTATTTAGGTGTCTACATTTGCCCCTTTTTGTCTTGTTGGTTGTTCTGGACGAACTGCAAGACAAAAATAAGAGTTGGTTTCCCCAAGTGTGGGATGATGTGGATTGCCCCGAGGTATGGATGAGTTATTCCCCCTCGAAGCAGGAGTCGAGGGAAGGGAACCTGATGTCGGGTGCTAATTTGACAAAAGGTGGATGAAAAAGGGGTGAGGGTGAACGCTGCAAAAGTCGTGATTGCACGCATACCACTTCACGGGACAGGTAGGTCAAATGGTCATAGTCAAAAGGTCGAGGAGTGCCAAAATTGAAATAACTGGGCCCCAGCATTAGTCGTAGCTGATCGGGTTATTCAATCTAAGCTATAGCTCCAAATGGTCGTCATGTTCCAGGTATCCTGGGCTCAGGAAGTGCTCCTGAAAACATGAAAAAAGTCACAAGTAATGCGGATCAACCGGCTTGCGATCCTATACTTGTGAGGGTCCAAAAATAAGGTCTGCGAACAATTTTGCTATCTATTCGTGAGGTAGCATGCGGGCAAACAAAACCAAGATAGAGTTGTCTCAGAAGTGGTCAGGGTCTAAGGAGATATGCGTGATCTTCATGGTCGTTGGTCGGGTTGAGATATAAGTGATCTCAAATGGGCCCCAGGAGGAGTCAAAAATGACTGTGACATTGGCAGGGCTGGTTGATTGGTCATAATGAAAGATGAAAGGTCGACGTCTTGAGAGAGACAAATGAGCAAATAGGTGGACAAAGGAATGGCCGAGCTAACCTCAAAAGACTGAGTGATGCCTACATATCCCTCGTGTGAAGGGCCTCAGACCAATGTAGTTCAGAAAAAGGGTCCAAGTGGTAGACAGGTGGTCAAAATGGTCGATAGATTGGTCTTGGTCATGATGAAATGATGAGGAGAAGAGATGATGTTGCAGCCTTTTCCATATTGTGTAATGGTGTATTCTGCAACATTGGTCGAGGGGTCTTTCATCCCTAGCAATTTTCCACAGTCGTGATGGATGTATGCTAACAATGAATTAAGGTATATTTATGCTTCAGCAAGTATTGGTTTATGCTTAACATAAATTGGGTCTGGTTGATAGTTTCCATGTGTATTGGTGTCCATAGAAACTATGTGAGAAGGACTGAGGCGATGCCTAATGTCATGATGAAAATGTTGAGGTTGGTTTGGTTTGAAAAAAAAGTTTTTGGTTAAATGTGACCAAAGTGGAAAAAAAATAATGAAAGGCGAATTGCTCTTTCATTGACAAGGACTAAAATAATGGCATGGATAGGGGTTGTTAGAACAAAAAGCCCCATTCATGCATTACGTCGTTGACCAGTGTTGTGCTAGAGAAGTAATCGAATCACTTGACGTTAAGTGAGCTCGAAGTCCCTTGAGTATGTTGGGGTGATAGGATGAGTTATGTGATATGAGAGGATGGGGTAACCCTTTTTGTGGCAGGAAGAACCTTGCCCCTTTTATAGGTGACCCAAGAACGACTATAGGCATGTCCATAACTTGATAGCTTGTCAGTCATCATTTTTTTTTTTTTGTTTTTTAAGCGGACTGATCAATGCGGGAAGTCCACATAGGGATGTTGTTTGTTTGGTGGTCATGTTGTGAAGCTGATCGATGCAGGAAGCTTCAAAAATAGGTGTTGTCTATAGCAAGATTTAGTCATAGCCATCCTTCGAGGGAGTGGTCTATACTTTTGCTTTAAATATTTGATAATGACTTGGCCTAGCTGTCCTTCAAGGGATCAGTCTAGTAATACAGCAATGATGTAGCTGTCCTTTGAGGGAGCAGTCTATATTTAGAGAGTTTATGACCTTGGAATATGCATCCCATGTTTATATATATTTGATTGATTTGGCTGACTGGACTTTTGGTCATGGACTTGACTATAGTGGTTTAGAGGGTTTCCCTTTTATTAGGACAAAGCATTCATGCTTGCCAAAAGGGTTAGGATTGAGGGTTGAAGGAGATAGGAATGACAATGACAGGGATTGCTCAAGGGATCGAGCTCAAGTTAAACATCAAATGAATAATTACTTGACTAACAATGGACTGGTCAAAGAGGTAAGACATAAAAGGGGCTCAGGTTCTGACCAAATCCTAACCCATGATGGTGTTAAGGTCCGAGTCAATTGGGAGCAAACTTGCCCCATTTGCTTCGTTCCAAATTGGTCACAATGATTAATGACGGTTTGAAGAAGTGATAGGTGCTTGGTTGGGTGGTGTTTGATAATTGAAGTTTGGTCGAGGTTTGGTTGATGCTGGTCGTGGTCATGATTAAAAAGGTTGGTTGATGATTGGACTATGTGTGGTTGAGGTTTAGTCGAGGTCATGATAAGGTTGGATTCCCCTAGTTTCTTAGGGAGAATGTTGGATAGATTGGTCAAGGTCAGTTGAGGCTTAGTGGTCAAATGGACTGTGTTGATGTCGAATAATGGGGTCAAAGGTGGCAAAGGGATCATAGTCTGGCGTGGAGATCCCGATTTAGGCGATGAGGTTTGAGAGGCATGGGTCAGTGTTGATAATTTGTCGAAGAGGTGGTCAAGAGGGTCCTTGATGAGAAGGGAATCCTTTCTCCATTGTTGATGAATGATAGCTTTAAGAGTGCAACAATGCTCAGTGTCATGTCCCAGAGTGTGATGATAATGACAGAATTTAGAGTTGTCGAACCAAGATGGCCTTGATCTGAGAGTTGATGAGTGGGGTGATGTTGAAGGTTTATTGATGATGTGGTCGAAAAGAAGGGTATCATTTGCCAGACATTGACGAACAACAACCTTGAGGGCACAACAATGCTCAGTGTCGTGTCCAAGCGTGTGATGATACGCACAAATGCAAGTGTCATCGAACCAAGGCAGTTTTGGTTTGAGAGATTGATATGGTTTAAGAGGCGAGAGATAGATGCGAGAGGACTGCAACAATTACTGTAACAGCAAAGCATAAGAACCAGCTAATGGGTCTGGATGTTTTGTCGCAGTGGGGATTTATGACTTTGGTTTAGGAGGCGTTGGTTAATGGATTGGAAGAGATATATGTCTGAGGGGTTGAGGGAGTAATGGAGGCAACTTGCCTCTGTGAAGTATGGGAGTAGGAAGAACTCCTATTAAAGTGGATGGATGCGGGCCCAAGATTGAAGGTAATGAAGAAGGTGGGGGAGGAGTCCTCCGGTGTGGTCTAGTGGCCTTCTTTGATATGGTTTGAGGGCCATTATTGCGAGAGGCGAGGTTAGATGTGGGGCGAACACCAAGAGGTTCAATCTCTTTTGGTAAGGTGGGCACTTGTGCGAGTTTGGGCTTAGATGTGGACAGAGGTGAGTGAGATGTAACAATCTCAGGCAAAAGGCAAGAAGAAACCGTAACTGGGTCTTCTTCGATCAAAATGGGTGGAGAGACTGGGTCTTCTCTTGGTGGAGAAGAAATAGAAGAGTGCGGCTCCTCAAGAGGGCAGGAGGCAGGGATGACGGTGTCTTCTATTTGTGCTTGAGGAGTAGGCAAGGTAGGATCTTCGGATGAAGGTAAGGCTAATAGCATAGGCATGGTCGAGGCGTCATCCAGTATAAGAGAGGTAGATGGAGGACTAATAGGAGAAGAAAGTTCTTCATCCTGTGATGGAAGAGGTTGGTTAGGGACAAGAGGCAAAATAGTGTTGATTGTGTGAATATTATGGTCATGAGAGTCATTAGTCGTGGTTTGGATGTTGTTTTGAGTAGGTGGATGGTTTGGAAATGGTTGTTTGAAGATGTCGATGTTTTGATTTGGTGGGGCATTTGGGTTATCTAAAATAAGATCCCCCTTGTCGATCATGTCTTGGATGAGGTTCTTGAAGGTTTGGCAGTTGTCGATGTCATGGCCGTAGACGCGATGACAGTGACAGAAGTCGGCCTCCCTATACCATTTAGGGAGGGCTTTTGAAGGGTCGAATTGAGGTGGTCAGATTGGAGGGAGATTGAGGACCCCCTGCTTGAGTAGTTTTTCCAAAATGGAAGCGTATGATTCTCCAAGTGGAGTGTATGAACGTTGGATGTACCGTTGTTGGAATTGTTTGGTGATGCTTGGAGACGTAGAAGGTTGAGAGTAATTAGTTGTCGTCGATGATGGTGATCTAATGACCACAGTGTTGGCCACTCCTTTGGGTTTGGAGTTGGTAGAAGAGGGAGGTCTGGAAAAAGAATGGTCATTGGTTTTTGCATTGGTATTACGCAATTTGACCTTATCCTCCTCAATGGTGCAGAGTTCAAGCTTTCGAGCCATGGTGAAAGCTTCATCAAAAGTGTGGAATGTCTGAATCCATAAGGTAGAAGAGATGTGCCTGGCACATGCTTGATAAAAGAGCTCGATGAGCTCAGGTTGAGGTAAGGAAAAAGAGAGCTGGTTAATCAAGCCTCTCCAACGGGCGACAAAATTGACTATTGATTCGTCATCGAATTGCCTGATGGAGTAAAGGTCTGTGATTGAGACTTGTTTGGTGATGTTGATAGAAAAATGGTCGAGAAATAATTGGGCAAGTTGAATGAATGAAAAGATAGAATGTCTGGCAAGAGAGCTATACCAGTCAAGGGCGGAGCCAGAAAGGGACATAGGGAACGTGCGTAAAAGTAACGCATCGTCATGGGTAATAAGATAGCAGGCATGTCTAAATGCCCATAGATGTTGTTTCAGGTCCTCCTTACTCTGGAAGTGAGTGAATTTAGGAAGCTCCCATTGGTTGGGGTATGGTCGGATAGGGACAGAAGGATGAATGGGCTCATTGCAAATTTGCTCATACGAGAGAGCATTGCATGAACCAGAGATAGAGGTCTCGAGACTGGACATTTTATCCATCAGCATTTTAATGACAACCACTGACGGATTGGCGGATGGATCGCCCCCTAGGTTGTAGGGTGCTTGAAAGAGGCTAGAGGAGGCATATGACGTAGTCGGTTGTACCAGTAAGGGGGCAACGTACGGATGACTAGTCGCAGGGACATAAGTGGAGGCTAGAAGTGGTTGAGTTATAAAGGTCGAGGTTATAAGTTGACTAGATACCGCCAAGGGTGGTTGAGTGGTGGCACTGGTAGAAGGATAGGTTGGCACTCCTGCATTCATGGGCGCAAGAGTGTGAGGGGTCGAGACAATCAAGTTCTGGTATGATGTAGAACTTGGTTGAATTGTGTGCGATTGAGGGGGCAATGACACCCCAATGGAGGTAGGTTCAAAAGTAGATGAGGAGGCTAAAATTTGTGTATTGGCCATGGTCGGGTAAACAGTTGAGGCAAAAGGTTGGGTAGTGGACGGTGTTAATGTCATCACCGCTTCACCCGAAAGGTCTCGCGTTGGGTCTCTTGCGAGATAGTTTTGGAGGGCTGTGACGTTGAGGTCCAAGAAACTTTCAAAATCTTGGTCCCCTTCAGGGATGATGGGAGTCTGAGTCAGGGTCGGTCCTGTAGGAGTTCTTTCAGTCTCTGAGTGGAACTCCATGATAGGATTGGTTAGGGATGAGGGAGCATGGTCAAGAAGAGGGTCAGGTTCCAGAAACTGTGTGTTTTCAATTTCAGAAACTCGGAATGAGGTTTAGACAGCCAGAAAGTTGGATTTTAAGCTTGTTATTTTTGAAAAAAAAGAAAATGGACAGAGACCAACGTTGGTATAAAAACCGATGTCAGTGAAGGAGACTGCCGATGTCGATCAGATGACCGATGCCGGTACAAGAAAGTTGCCGACGTCGGTTACAGAACCGATGTCAGTTACTGTGCTTTCCAAAAACTCAGAAAAAAAGTTTTTGGAAATGAAGAAGATGTCCTTACCAGCTCAAAAAAGATAGATAAAAATAGAAAATAA
This sequence comes from Torreya grandis, assembly GCA_037957365.1. Classification (NCBI taxonomy): domain Eukaryota; kingdom Viridiplantae; phylum Streptophyta; class Pinopsida; order Cupressales; family Taxaceae; genus Torreya; species Torreya grandis. The sequence goes on along the minus strand of JARHVA010007632.1, from coordinate 267,949 downwards.
GATGATGATAGACAGATCCTAGCATTAAATCCCTAGAAACAATTTTATTAAGATCATGTGGCTTATGCCTTAATGTGATGTTTGAGGAAGTTGGCTGTAAGAAGGGTCCTAGAATAGGTAATCTAAAGATGGTTTCAGGTATGTTAAGGTGCTCAAAAGTTTGTATTAGCTTCCGTACAGGCCTGGTGCTAAGGAGAAAGCTCCCCTCACTTCACGATTCCAGTGGTTAGCTGGTTTTGCTTAGCCAAAATATACTTTCACTATAGTTTAGCTCTGCCAGAGAACAGAGTTGGCTTTCCCCTTGGTGGTGAAATCCAAGTAGGATTGCCGGGATGGGGTAAGGTATCCACTGGGGGATGAAATCCCAGTCGGGCCTTGTCTCAGGTATTGTTTAATGTTTGATTTGTGCATGTGAAGTCAGTGGCCTGGTGCTTGTGGTAAAATATACCTTGCCTAGAGATTAGCCTCAAGTGAGTCTATGATTTATTCAATAAGGTATCCGCTGGGGGATGAAATCCCAGTCGGGCCTTGTCTCAATAAGTTTTATGTTTGTTTTAATGTGGTGTCTGTGTAACATCAAGTGATCTATGATTTATTCAATATGCACATTACTAAGTGTGGACTAGAAATGCAAGAAAGCAGGAAATGAAATGCAGTATTTTTAAAGCCCCAAATTGAAATGTTAAATTGGAATGAAAACAAGTTGGAGAAAGGGTTGAAGAAAATGATTTTTTTACTAGTCTAGAAATGCAAGAAAAAGTAAGAAAAAGTTCTTTTTATTCATGCTTATGATGTCATTTAGAAAAGAAGAACGAGGTGAAAAGGGAGAATCCTAATGCACCCTATATGAAAAAAATAAGGAAAGGAACCCAAAGAAGGCCCTTAAGGGGTCCCACCGAGCGTGCCAGAATGTTTTTATTCAAATTTTGCTTTCAGATTCAAGGAAGAATTAAGAAAATAAAGAGATGGTCAAGGCTTGTGTGTACCTGGATGTAGTCTGCGCACCGTAATGCAGACGCTGTGAGAACTCCTCTTTGGCTGTGGAGGAATGACACCTGCAAAGAAAGAGACTTGGACAAAGGAGGTGTTAGATAAAGAGATGGTGGGTTGCCAAGCAAAAGCTTGATCCCAAAAGCATGAAAAACTTCTTTAAGGGAGGTCAACCCACTAGTCAATAGAAAAAGAGTCTGATAAAATACAGAATGTCAAAGTAATGATAAAAGACTGAAAAGCAAAAGGGAAGCAAAGGCTTACCTGAAAGATGTTGTCGGCCTAGTCACAGTCGCCGACGTCAGTGATCCTATCGGCGTCGGTTAATCAAGGTGCCAACGTCGGTTAGGCTGCTGACGTCGGTGGAGGAAGAGACCAGCATCGGTTGGGGCAGTAGGCTTAGATGGGGTCTGGTCAAGTCTTCGATCTGTGGACAGGTTTTGGTTGTGCAGAATGCTCTGTAGATGGGTCTGAGATAGAGTTTGGACTTGGTTAAATGGTCTAAAAGAGTCTTGTTTTAGGCTTGGTTGAATGGTCTAAGATCTGGGTCTGAGAGTCTGGTTGAATGGGCAGAGTGTATGGTCCGAAAGAGGACAGAGGTAATAGGGAAATGGGATTCAGCTCTGGTCTGGTCTAGGTTCATAGAAGTGTTGAAGGGGGGAGATATTACCTGAAAGCTATAATTCCAAAGACAATGAAAACACAGACAGTATACATACCTGTGCCTACCGAAAGAGTGATGTTGATGTCGTCCCTGTTGTTGACGTAGAACCCTGATGCTGAGTCCTTGTTGTGCTTGATGTTGTACAAACTTGATGCAGAATACCTGTTTCTGCACCTAAGGGAGAGAGTGAGAGGCTTGGCTAAGAGATTAGCAGATTGGCGGATGGTCGAAGACTGAAGATTGAAGGATTCGTGATTAGACGCGTGATTTTGTGATTTTTTGTGATTCTTGTGATTCGGGGGAAATTGTGATTGGCTCGTCAAAGAGTCAGAAAAGTTGGTTAAGTATAACCGACGTCGGCGATTCCGCCGGCATCGGCCAACACTTGACCGACGTCGGCGGGGTTAGAACGGGCAAAAAGAGCCACTAAGCCTGTTTTTCATTCGCCAAGTGCCTTATCCATTGGAGAATGTCGAGGGTTGGGCTAAATATGCACGAGAGTTTGTTAGGCGGTTAGAGAGAAGTAGGAATAGGTCTTGGGTGAGTCATAAGGTGGGAAATGGTCCAAGGTGAGGTGTCCTAGGCGAGGTGTCATGGGTGATGTGTCCAAGGAGGGGGGTTAATTCAAAATAAGTTTATTATTTTAAATTAGTAATTGCATGTTTTAGGAATGGGTTAGGAATGGACCAAGGGAGAAGGTGACCAAGGGTTAGACACTATTTAGGTGTCTACACTTCACTTTAATCTAGAACGTATTATGGAGGAAGATAGGAAAGCTCATATCAACATATAGGTGGGTTTGTCCCTAGTTTTTCTGTGCTTGTTGTTTTCCTTTGGGGATTTCGGTCCCCCATTCTTCTTGTAATGCTCTTGTTCTTTTATTAATATATTTTTACCCTTTTTATTAAAAAAATTGATAAGCTAAAAAATATAAAAAATAAATTAACTGATATGAGAAATAAATTATATTAAAAAAACAAAGTTTAATAAGTAAAATATATAAAATGTAAATAGTATTTTGAGAAAAAGTGAAAAATGAAGGAGATATCTAATTAAGAACTATTTATTCTTTAATAAATTAACATAAATGTTATGTAAAATTAACTTACACATATTAATAATATTTGAAGACTATGATCTGCTACACATATAATTATATGTAGTATTATTTAAATATTCTGTCATAATTGAATAATTATTTTTTAAGTAACATTAAATAATTAAATTAATTATAAATTAAAAATGGTATATATATTTATATTTTAAATAGAATATTATTTTTTATTTGATAGGGTAAATGAAGTATTATTCAATTGAATTCAAATACAATAATTATAAATAATATGTGATTACAAAAAAAATCTATTATCACTAAACGATTAAATTTTAAGAAGCATCAAATAATTAAACTAACTATAAATTAAAAATTATATATTCTTTTATGCTTTAAATAATATTTAACCATAAAAATATATCATTAATCTCCCTACAAACAATTTCTAACTCATAAATATAAACTATTATAAATTAATTGATGTATGAAAATAACTTAAAAATAATCTTTCAAAACTATATATCTCCAAGACCCTTCAAAACTATTTGTAATAAAATATTTATGATTTAAAAAAAATTATATATAAAAAAAATAACTTTATGATAAACATAGATGGCTTGAGGTTATAAAAAAGTGACCATGCCAAATTTAAAGGAAAAAAGCTAACACCTTGATCAGTTTATAACTTAAGAATGAGTTCTATATAACTGGACAATTATTTTATGATAATGATTTAAATGAATTCATCTAAATTGTTTTAGAAAATAATTAAAAAATGAATTAATGATAATAATTATCAAAATGAATATTTAATGTGTGGGGTTTACAATATATATTAAAATTTAGTAATTTTTAAAAAATAAATAAGAATACATTTTTTTTACCATGAAAATTTACATAATTTAATGTAATATATTAAATAATCAAAATAATGTTCTAATTCTATTAATATTTAAAAATATGTAAAACAAATTTCAATTTTAAAGTTTAATAAAAGATTTAAATAATTAAGAGATATCAAATCATTCCATATTACTAAGATGTCATTTGAAAACATATTTATTTTATTTCAAAACTGTAACTAAATATTTTTATATTAACTTCTCTGTTCCAAAAATAAATATTCATTATATTTATAGAAGTAACAAACCCATTATCAATTGATCAAAGAATGATAAAAAAAAAAATTGTTTCCAACTTCTATGCAATAAAATATACCACCACAACCAAGCTTACCAAATATTTACACAATCATATTTCAAACCAACACTTTGAAAAATCCACATTTAGCAAAAATAAAAACATATTACAGGTTAAATTACTCACTATACAATTAAAATATTTTTTCTATAATTTTTTTAAAATATATTATGATACTTTGAAATATTATTCATAAATATAATCATTTTAAAGAACAAAAACTTAATATACAATAATCATCTAAATACATTAAAAGTAAAAGTAAAAATTTTAACGTTTACATGTATTTATCAATTAAAAATAAGCTCTCATTCATTCACAATATATTTTTAATTTTTATTAATTATTTATATTTAAATAAAAATAAATTTCATCAATAATTAACCAATAGAATTTTTTTTTAATATCTAAAAGTGTAGATATCTTACATATTAACCCATAAAAACAATATATATAAATATTCAATGAAATAATTCCAACTACCTTTCTCCAATTCTTAAAAAATAAAAATATTCCAATGGAAACAATTTATAAGTTTTGAAATATAGAGTTAAAATCAATTCATATATTAATATTAAATTATAATTAAAACTTTTTAATTTTGAAATATTTATTCAAATGTTAGAAATAAAATATGCATTAAAATTTGAAAATTAAAATAATTTATTTCTTTGAATTTCAATTATTTCAATTCCCAATTAAAAAATTGAAAAAAAACCAAAAGTTCATTTCACGTGCCCACAATTACTAAGAAATAATAAATTTATCAATACTTTCATGTGGGTTTAGATTCTTATCTTTTCTTTAAAAATAAAATAAAATTGTAACTTACAACACAAACTGTTTCCATATTTTCTTTTTTAACTCCTAAACACAATCTTTGGAAATTTGTGAACTTTTATACCAATCGTTTCCATATTTATGAAGGACAAAATCATTAATATTTATATAAACTTTGAATCGTTTATTTATCACAATCATTTGACTAATATTTATAAAACTTGAATTTATTATAATTATGATAAAAATAAATTTTAAGGTGAAAAAAATAACTACATATTTTTTAATAAATATTTGATTTCAAATATAAAAATAAATTTTTATTTTTTTTCTTTATCAAGTTTCATTTTAAGAGGTTTTATAGAAAAACTTATTAGAAATATTTGGTGAATCTAGAAAAAATTGACTCGTGGGTATGACGAATCTCTCGAGCATGATAGCAAACGACTAAAATGAATGGTTGAACCGAATGGTTGAACCAAATAGTCTAGCTGAACAAATGAGATGAACCACTTAAAGAAATGACTAAACTAAAAAGGCTAGTTGGACAGTTGAATAGTAAAGCTAAACCAAACATCCAAGCTGAACAGTCAAGTTGATCGACTAGACCAGATGACTGAGATGGATGGTTGAACAAGATAGCCGAACTGAATGGCTAAGATGAATGCCTAGACTGGACAAATAAATTGGATGGATATGTCAGATGGCTAAGCTAAACGACTAAACTTGATGGCTAAGCGACACAGCTTAACCGAATTCCTAAGTTGCACCAAACGATCTAGTTGAACGGATGAGCTAAACCACTGAAAAAACAACTAAATTGGATGGCTGAACCAAATGGTTGCATTGGATGGCTAAGTCAAATGGCTAGGCCAAATGCCTGAGTTGTGTGCCTTGTTTAAATAGTTCCACCAGATGATGAAGCCAGACGATTTGACTATTTGATGCATTAGTGGGTGACTTGTGCGTCTGGTCTACTATCCAGTTGCCCAGTCTCATCCCATGCTCTATAAATACTCACCTCTACCCTCATTTCTAACATTTTGTAGAACTCATTTCTCATCCCCATGGGAGAAAAAACATTTCATAGCAATGGAAAGAAAGTTTCTTTTCAAAAATCTACTATGCCCACACATCATGAAGCTTGTACAACAACCAAATGCATTCAATGATTGGGTTCAAGAATCCATCTTTAGTGGCCTCCTCTACATGCCATAATATGACCTCGACACCACCCTTTAGAAAATGCTCATGTACTCATATGACCTGAATGAGAAGATCTTCACCTTACAAGTCAATTGCAGAATGATTTTGTTTGGTACTTTACCATAACATATTCACAATCTCACAAGTTTTCCATTTCACAATGTAACCTTTTTGAGTTCCAAATCACAACTATCAGATGACAATAGAAATTACTTGGCCAAAAAATTTGATTTTCACATCATAAAAATTGGTGTGTACTTATTAATTTGTTTGTATATTTAAAATTCAATTTTCATCTTTTACGATCTAAAGACTATAATCCTCTTTTTGTCTTTCATTTTAGATAGTCAGAAGAGGGGCATCTATATCGAAGACAGTACTCACCCTTTTTTGAAATCAATGGTTCAATTTTTTCAAGCCAGAATAGTATTGCAAGGAAGAATCATAGATATTCAATATTGGGCACTGTTTTACATTGTCCATACTATTTTCAACTTTAAATATGAATGGTGCTCTTTCATTTCCTTTAGAATAAGGCTTGAATTGAATTCTACTACTAGTAATCCCAATTTCAATATTTCTTGTTCCAATTTTATTCTAGCATTATACTATGAAGCCTTCTTTGACCTCCAAAAAACATAGGGTCCAACTGTGCTAGATCCGAAAATGATGATAAACTCTTTGTCTATGGATGAGCAAGAGGTTAGTTAATTTGTTCATTTATTGATCTAGATTCTAGGGTTTAATGTTTGTCTATTTGTTCAATGGTTACCAAGGTAAATATTAATAATTATTTGATCTTTGTTTCTTACAACTGATAGGTAAGAATGTGTGCATTCAAAAAATAATCTACCTCAAAAGGACACCATGCAACTACAACTATGGTTCAAGATTCTATAGATTTAGAGTCTGTAGAATCATCCATGCAATCTTATCAACTTGTGAAACATCCATGAGTTTCTTCAGTGTCCTCTCCACATGCAGGTTTGCTATTTAAAAATTTCAAATGAGATTTTAATTTTCCAAAATTAATTACATTGATTTAGTTATTTTTTTTATTCTTATAGTTGACTCGAGAGTAATTCAGATGGTGAAACAACCACCAGTACCATCACAATAAATAGTAACATCTATTATCCCTTATCAACCCTTTGTGGAAGGTATTGTACATTACATATTTTTTTTTCTTTTTTGGATTTTGATTATTGTATTTTAGACTAAATGTTTGCATAATGTAGCAACTTAAAACACCCCTATAGATGTCACTCATAATACACCATGTACATTGGAGAATATTCCATCTACAAATACAAGTATTAAACTTTTAATTTCAATTTTTCATACAACTTTTCTTTTTTGATTTATTTATTTTCTAAAATAAATTATATTTTACAAGCCATCCTCTATTTGTGAGGAAGATTATGTCATCGTCTCTACCCCTAAACACATTTTATAGAAGGGGGAAGGCTCTTCCATTAACACCACTGCAATAAACAACAACACTACAAATATCAAGTTCCCAATTCCCCTTTTTCTCTATTGGAGGTTTATCAAGTATGCATGGGTTAACTTATTTACGAGAAATTGATCTTGAGGATGAATATCTAGGGTTCGATAGTGACACTGATGTTAAACTGATTTCAATCCATATGATTTTATCCAAGAAAATGCAGTACATGTTCATACAACTAGTCAGTAGGAACCTTCAAGTACTTCACCAGATAGTCCCACCCCCATAGAGAATGTTTCAATGTCTGATGATGCCCTTACATACTTTCCATTGACCAATTTGGTAGTAGATAGTATTATTGCTAGTCTTCAGGAGGGAGTAATTGATGAGTTAAAAAATTTACATGTGTGAGAGATTTGGGTGAAGAACTTGATAAAATAGATAAACGATCATTATCACAAGTACTCAGAGCAAGAAAATTTATTTACATTGGTACAATAAGAACCCACAAGATGGATGCTTTGTTTGTCAAAGCTAAATCTAGGTCAGTTACTATTGATAATACTTACAATGATAATGTGTTGATGATCATGCTTAACAAGTTGAAGAATTTGAATGCAAAATCCCAAGCATATTTTAATAAATGGTTGAAAGACATCAACCTTGTTGTGATTGTGAATGCAGAGAAGGAAAAATATCTAGTAATGTATATTCATTTTAATCAATTTTGATTTCATTCTTAATTTTGTTCACATCTAATTACATTACATTTTTAAATTTAGGAAAAATATGAGAACTTGAAGAAATAAGCCGAGGTCCTCAATGTCCATCAAAAAAATGCATGAAAAATTTGCAATCTACCGCTCAATTCAAGGAGAAACTTATTCTATTGAATAAATAAAACTATACACTATGAAAAATCATTAAGGAACAAGGACAAGATCTCGATGCCTTATTTAAGTAGAAGATAGTTGCCAATCCAAGTCTACTTTCTACAAGAGATGCTGAAAAAGAGGATAGAGAAAGTTGTGAATGTCTTAATGTTGTATCTATAGATCTTGAAAAGGTACGGATATTGAAGGACAACAGTGTCATACAAGATGTTGAGATTGAGAAAGTAGCTAAGAAAGTGGTTGTGAAATAAGGGGAAAAAGTGGTTGAGAAAATAGATGAGTAATTGAGATTTTATTTTAAACTTTTATATACATAAAAACATCTTTTATTTTAAAATATAAATTATGAATGACAATTTCAAGTTTGTAGATGCTATGATCAATTGATTGAGTTTTAATAGCAATTGCAATTTGAATTTTACAATGTTGTAAACTTGAATGGTGTTAGGCCCCCTTTTGATATTTTTGATGCACTTGTGAAACTCACATCTCAATATAAATGGATTAATGTCAAAATATTCCTTTAGAAAGTGTTCCACCTAACACAATGATAATATATTAATATTGTGCAATCATCACTTAGCAATAAACACATAAATTCATTTGAAAAAATGCATAATAGTTATTGCATGTTATTATAAAAAGATGAGTTGTTTTCTATGGAAGATCTCTTCTTTTTTATATTTAGATTGTTTCTTGAGTAAATCATGATTTGAGATGCATTTGAGGCCATTAGAAAAGAACATTCATGTTTGGTAGATGTCTATGTTGAAGATAATATTTTGATAGTCAGTAATAATGAGGATTCATCAAAGTTGTAAATATGTATACTTGATTGTGATCATGAACTATAGAATAGGTTAATGGATTGCTTAATGTTATGAGGATGTGTATAGATAAGGTTATATTTTATTTGATCACTTTATTCTAAAAATAATCAATGTTAAGGACTCGAAACATTTGCACAACTTTTTAAATATAGGCTATCTACTATGTAGGAGTAGATAGCCTACACTACCCTATAGGGCGGTACTATATATGCCCTATCTAGTACCGAAGTAGGGTATACATAGTAGTATATATATAGAGTATATATGATTATATATGAAGTATATATTCTTATATGTAGTAGTATATAGTATATATATAAGCAATATTATATATATATATATATATATATATATATATATATATATATATATATCACAAAAGTGATTTCATTGTTACATAAAATATCCAAGGTTTAGGAATATGTTCATTGAATTAAATTTATAGAATTAAATTTAAATCCTAAGCCAAAATGAAAAAGGAACAAGTAGTGTTCTAATTAAAATTTAGGTTCACTAAATTAACTGTAATGTGAAATGTAAGGTATTGAAATTATATAGGATGTTAAATAATAGATTATACAAGTATGACAAAATATAAATACTTTATAAATAAACTTGTACTTTCAAATTGATTTATTTGATTCTATTGTATTTGAATCGACTTTAAGAACATGAAGACATAAATGATTTATAAAATAAAGATCCACTATGTATTGTGACAAGGTCAAAGAAGATAGACGAGATCATAGTGCATCATTGTCTAAACACACTATGCAATGGGTGTAAAAATATGGGTTCATTTGACCTTATCATATAACTTGATCTAATGTAATAAAAAATATGTATCAAAGACATAAAGAACCATATTAACTTATAGTGTTCCCCCTAACACAATAACAATATATTAATCTCTTACATTTAGCACTTAGCAAAAAAAAAGCAAATGAATTTTAGAAACAAATAATAATTATTGCATCTTTTGATAAACATGTGAAATTAAAATTCATAAACTTTATTTCTAAAAGTTTGGTAGTTGAAAGAATTCTCCAAAAACCTGATCATTGATAATGACATTTGCATCCACCATGTCAGTGTCATATTCAATGTCATTATTTACATCCTCTTTTTTTGTCATTGTATTACTGACACCTCTTATTCTAGCTAGATAACTCCATGTTTCCATAGCTCTTTCATATGGAAACATATCCATTGCATAACAGGAAACATATAATCTCAAACAGGTTTCTCAATTTCTAGCCAATTCGTTTCAAAGTTTTGACTTTATGAATGATAATGCATTGAATGCTCTTTCATCCTCCACTGAGCTCATAATCATTTTTTGATAGATCTCATATAATCATAAATATCCACTTATACTTTTTTACAATATACTACTAGGATGATATTTTTCCATAGTCTTGTACTTACCCCATTCTCTATTGGTCCGGGTAGAAGATGATATGATTCAAACATTGTAATGCCAAAATGGGTTAACTGGGATGTAAGTAAATCCTTTCCTAAAATACCCTTAATTTCTACTCCATTCACCTCTATAGATCTATAGAAATGCATTACAAGATAACACATGTATTTTTGAAATAAATTGCTAACCATTTTTTGACTGTTATTAATGTTCTAGAAAATGGGATTGATAATTGCCATCACCTCTAACAAATCATCCCTTGGAAAATGATCTCTGATCTTTGTAGCTAAGTTTTGGGAAAATATACTTAGTTTCATATGAGTTTCAAATAGAACAGTGCCATACAAAATACATGTTATGAGCATTTCTTTAGATTCAGCTCCAACAAGATTAGGTGTTTTGTAGAAAGTGTGTATTGGAATCTCCTTTCCATTAACAATGAAACAAACATGATCATTGGTATTCAACTTAAAATAACTATCAGGATTCTGTAAATTGGTCAAACATTTCCAACTATTAAAAATAAGGCCTTGAAACATTTCATTTGAAGTGTATAGTATGCCAAGAGAATGGCATAATCATTTTCTCAGTTGTATGAAGTCCACAATATAAATGGACCTCTCCTAAGCATGTTTCATTAAATAATTAATTTCCTTTAGCATTAGAATAATTCCACATAAAGTCAGTAGTTTTTCCAAATCTTTTAAATGGTACAATAAATCTTTTGCCTTGTCAATTTCTCTATGATATTTATATATGAAACCTACAAATGATGGATATTCTTCAAAAATTTGGCAAACAGGTTCATACATAGAAATACACCTTGTATCAACATCTTTCAATAGTTTTTTACCATCAGTCACTCCTATTACAAATTTTTGGAACTCTAAAATTATTTTTGGATTGCTTGACATATAAGCATGTAGGTCACGAATGAGCTCCTCCACTTTGGCCACATTACCAAATTTGCTAACCATTTTGTATGCAAGATTTATCCTATGAGACATGCAGTGAATCAGAATCATATATGGGGTAACTATTGTTTATAGCTAAACACACAAACCATTTCTATACCCCTACATAATTAATGCACCATCAGCCCCAACACACACTAGCTTTGTAGCTATTGCATAATTATCCATTCTAACTTTATCTTTCAAATTTGATACAACTAATTTATGAAGATTTTCTGCATTACAATTTTTGAGCATTTTATGAACTACTAGTAGATGAGGTTTCCTTGAATAGTTATCAAAAGTATACACATGAATGAAAACCTAGGTTGTGTTATCAACTACTATTACCTCATCGATGGAAAGTGAGATAAATAGTGATTTATGAATACTTTCTTTCAAATATTTAATGTCAACCATTGCTAGACATTTTTCCATTTCCCAAGCACTACTATCTAACCAATGTGATTATAAAATATCCAAAAATCCATTATGTTGAAATAAAATCTTATAATCTAAAAAATTAGAAATAGGTTTGCCTTTTTTTAGAATATGGTATATAGTATAGAACTGTATGTATTTTTCCTTTAGATGGGATTGCTTGACTTTTCCAAAATCTACTTCAATTGTTGCCCCTTTCTCCACAATATTTTTTTGATGTTTCTTATCATTTTCATGCTCATGTGCATATCTTACATGCATTTATTCTTCTACAGTTTTCCACCTACGTGTTCTTGCTATCACTCCATCTAGGTGTTTCACTGTCTCATATACTTTTCTACAATATTTCTCAATCATTTCTAATTTCAATTGTATTCTATTTTCTTTTCCTAGTTTATAGATACATATTGTACATGTGTATTGTTTTAGATTATCATCAAAAAATTTAGGCTCTACAAGTTCTATGAAGGCAAGTTTTGTCACCCAGTTCACCTTAAAGGACCTTCCAATTATCCATCTACTTCTTTTCCTTTAGGAAGATTTCTGAGTGAAGGTTTCAACAAAACATTGTGTTTGGTGAAATGGTCTGATCTCTTTTGCCACTTTAGTATCATTATCATTTTCATCAAAAACTAGAGGAACGTCTTTGAGTGGTGGCATGTCATCATCAAAAAAATCTTTAGGGGGTGATATGTTATTCTGGTTGATTCTATCTTCTGAGATAACAATGGGGATTTATGTATGTAAAATTATTTTAATATTATTGAACAGTTGAAGTCAAATGTATGACAAACTAAAAAAATACCTATATTTTGAGTGCATTATGATTGTGTGGAATTTTTGGTTGGGTTTTTAAAATAATATAATATGAATGTTTTCCTTGATGATTAGCCTATCCTTTTAGATTTACCATTCCCACTAGATGCCATGATGGCTTGTACTTTTTGGCTCTATCATTTGACACTCCCATTCGGTACTATCATCTAATAGAAGGGTTTCATTGACTTTCATATATGCCACACATCTCTACCATCCAGTGCTTCCATTTAGTGCTATCATTTGGCTATTCTATTTAGCTTGGACGTCAAGCTAAGTCATTCAGTTGGGTCACTCAACTCTATCATTTATCTTTGTCATTTGACTAGGTCATTTAGTACTATCATTTGGTGTTGTCATTCAGCTTTGACATTTAGATGGGTCATTCAAATCTAATGTTTGGTTGGGTCATTTGACTTTGTTTTTTGGCTCTATCATTCAACTAGGTCATTTGGCTAAATCATTTAGCTAGGTCATTCAGTTGGGTCACTTGGATCTGTCACTCGATTATGTTATTAGGTTTTGTAATTGATCTATGTCATTCATTTCAGGTGTTTAGCTCTACCATTTGGTAGAATAGTTGGGCTTCTTGTTCGATACTATCATTCATTTTCTTCATTCATTATTGTTGTTTTGTTTTATGCTTCATTTGTGATTCTGATTGTTCCATTGGTTGGTATAGGTCAGACACTTAGGGGATCTACTATATATATCTAGCGAACGTAAGGGTAATCTTATATATCATTTAAAAGATTGGCGATCTGACCCCCCTTTAAAAATATCCCTAAAATTTTTGTGATTTGATCCCATCTACTAACCCTAAAAAATTACCAAAACCAAAATTCTAGAAATAAAATATTCATGAATTAATGAATATTTTTCGCTACAAAAACCATGTTCTTTATGACTAATCAACTTGATTACAATTATTTTTGATTGCTTTCAAAGATTAAAGAGAACAAAGGTCAATAAAAAATAAAACTAACCTTAAATTTACTCATAATAATTATTTTAAAATGAAATGTATATTTATTGATAAATTATATAGTGTTTTACGTATGATAAACCTTAAAATCCCTTCGACTAATATAATACAATTAAAAAAAAAACCATTAATTTTTTTTTGCTATTTTAAGTTATCCTCCTAAAGTTGTCTTAATAAATCCTAACAAATTATGTTATAAATAAACTACTAAATTTAATATATATATCAAATTATTTAAAAATAAAAATATTTTTCCATTTCTAAACATTCCAAAATAAATATTAAATATCAACAACTATCTTCAATTTCATACATTAAAAAATTAAAATATATCTTCTCATATATCATTATTTTTATAATTTAGAGTATACACCTATAACAAAAAATAGATTAAGCTTAAATAAATAAATATTTTATTCATCTTTTAATCAATAATATAATCATCGAAACAATATATATATATATATATATATATATATATATATATATATATATATATATACTATATAACTCATGTATACACATCAATTATTATAGTTTATGATATTGCATATTTTTAATTGATAAATAAACATATCACAATCATGTATCCATGTCAAACATATAAATAGATAAATTATTCTCAATAAAAATATTGAGGAGGTAAGAGATTGCCATTGAAACCAAAATGTATAAGAAGAGGCAAATAATCATCAAAGGCTTTATATCCAAAAATATATCTTTTTAGATATTTTTCACAACTCTCATCCTCTAAGAATGGCCTTACCATTCACAATAAAATGTAGATATAAAATAGATTAAAAAAAAAAAAAAAAATGTATATATTATTCAATATTGCATATGGATCCATGCAACATAATGTAAGTATTGATAGTGAAAAAGAATAAGAAATAATATAATCTTAATTTATACAAGAACAAGGAATAATATATTTCTTGTATATCAATACTAAATACACTTGTTTATGTCCATAAGACTTATGAAGCCAATAATCGCACCTTATTGTATCTAGACTCAATAATATAATCTCAATTAAAGTTTAATGTAAAATCATAGATTTATAAAATTCACATAATATGTGTGTTCCTAAGTCAATAGACTTATTCAATCTTACTCCTAGAGTGTATCCAAATCCACCTTCTCTAACAATGTAATAAAAATGTAATGATATTTTAAAAATATTATGGTGAATGATCTCCAAAATGTGTGTGAGGGATAACATATTTTACATGTCCCATACCACTTGCACCATTTGAAAACACTTATCCCAAGATCATATAAGAAAATATACAATAAATTTAAGTATTTTTAATATTCCATATAAAAAATGAAAAGATGTAATATTTTTTCTAATAAAAATTAAATCTTAAACATAATTTCATTACAAGGTCACATATAATCAAGCTAACCAAAAAAAGCACATTGAAAACTAATCTTCACATATAATAAAACTTTAGAGCAAAGAGTATTTAAAATATTTCATATTAAGGAAAAGGATACAATTAGTTATGTTGTCTAGTTCTAGATTTAAAGATTTCAGTCTAAAATAATGTAAAGATGTCAGGAGTCTCAACTTAATCATATAAAAATAGGTTTAAATTTTTTCTATATTGATTGAAACATTTATAGGGATGTATTAGGGTGAACCATAATTATATTTTTTCCTTTTATTTTAATTTTTTAAATTTTTCCAATAACCTTACAAAATCAAGGTTTTTCAATCATCTTTATGCTTTTAAGCTCAAATTATCCTCTCCATCTATATTTTTGTGGTTCCATGTTTATTATTCAAATAATTTTTGGATTGACCTCCATTCATTATTAATACATAGTTTTATAATAATTTCATATTAATTTTATTAATATTTCATCAAATTTTTAATATTTTTGATATTTTATAATCATAATCTCAGTTTTTTAAGTTCTCAAGCCATTCCTACTTTTGATATTCTTACATAATTACTATATTTAGATATTAATTTAATATTCATAATTAAACATTATATAATTTTTCATATCTTACTAATAACTACATAATGAATAGATTACATGGACTAAATATCAAGTCCATATCATATATTTATATTTAAACTTACAATTATCATACAATTCATCCTCTATTTTGGAGTTCCACATAATATTATTAAAGGCATGTATTAATTTATAACCACCACTATCAACTAACAAATCTTGATCTATACCAAACTTTACATCATAAAAAAATGTTGACCATTGACAATTGTGAATCACTTATCTCCATATACATCTTATTTCCTAATAGAACATTTCACTTAAAAACTATTCTGATTTAAAAATATAATTATTTAGTATTACCCATTACTTTTGGGACAAAGGAATTTAATTTTATATTAAGAACATACAACCACACAATGGGAGGTTATCTAACATTGATATCAAGCACATATACTTTATATGGAATTTTTTAAGGAAAATAAAGATGAGAGGAGGTTGATTGCATGTCTATAGGAAATGTTAGTTCTACAACCTTCAATGTTTTTATATTATAAAATAGTTTATTATTATCATGTAAGCAATGTTTCTATTTCTATTCACTCAATGTTACCTCACATAAAATGTATAATAAATTTTTTAACTAAAATTATTGTGTAAAAAATATAAGAAATTAGTGAATAAATTTTCTATTGTGTATATTATATAACATATAGATAAATTCAAATAAATTTAAAATAGAGATGATAATTTTGAATGTATAATTATTAATTATTACACTTTGAATATAAAATATTTTGAAAAATTATGTTTCTTAAGTCTACTTGTAATTTTATGATTATTTCATATTATAATAATGACTTTAACCTGAGGTACATTTTATCCTTTTTTATATAATTACATGTAAAATCAATAGTCATATATATATAACTAAAATAATCTTATAATAAATTTTCACATGAAATAATAAGATTCTAATAATATAATATAACAATTTATTAGATTATTTTTTTTTTTAAAAAAAAATTTGACAATAGTTATATATATAACTTTGTGTTATGCTTATATTATCAATTTTTAAAATTTAAAAAATAAAAATAAAATTTTTTATATATATTTTATTTAAACACACTTAATTGTAAAGAAAAAGAATCACAAAAATAAATAATTCTATATGAAAAAGGTGTCCTACCTTAAATCTTGACGAATATGTCATTTTTTTTCACTTGCCACTTGCGCTTGCTCAAAAATAAATTAGAGAAGCTTGACGAATCTTAATTTTTAATTATCCATCTTTCCCCCTTTCTAAACAATTGTATCATTATATTATTTCCTCCCTTTCTCAAAATTCCAAAGGCAATTATCTATGGTATTCATGTCGCATGAAAAATCATATAGCCATTTTAGTTTTGGCTATTGATCAACAAAATCATAGTTATATTAGTCAACATGCATGTATTTAAGGATAAAATCCCACATTGCATGGGTTTCCAGTCAACCTCGTGTATTTTAATATTAAATTCAAATAGATTTGCATGGATGACTCATGTCATAGATTTAAAAAAAATCCTAAAGCGTATGCTAAGGTCATGTCTATGTACATATGTTACTTTTTTATAATTTACAATAAAATATTAAATATTTATATATTATTTTATTATTTTTGAATAAATTAATTTTATCTGGTTAATATATATTATTTTAAATAATTATTTTAATATAATAATTATATCAATTTTGTGAGGAGTCAATTTACCATTTTTTTTTTGGCTTGTTTATTTAATTTCATGCTTTTAAATCAACTGCTCAAGAAATTTAAGGTGTTTTGGGTCCATCCTAACTCCATTTTGGATCTTATCACACAATGAAAGCCACCCTGGATCTTTCCCTCCCTTCCCTTCGTGTGGCACTTAGCTCTTCTTCATTGGTTTCGGGTAATCTGGAAAGCTAGAAATGATTGTATCTTTATTAATAGGATGAGGAACCTTGAGTCCACCTTTTTTCACTTATGTTCCCTAATCACGGGGAATTGGAAGACCTTCACACCTAAATACAAGGTCTTTGGTTCAAATGACAAGTAATTTAATCTTCATAAGTAGAGCCTAACTCAAGACTTTGATTGCTTCAAACCAAAATCTAACAAGAGTCTTACCAAGTGGTCCAATCCAACCTTAGGCTACATGAAGATGAACTTTGACAGAGCCTTCAAATACAACCTAGGTAAGGATGGGGGAGGGCAAGTTATCAGAGATTTTGAAGCCGTAGTTGTGGTAGCATATGCAAGTCCCCTAAGAGTCTAAACTAATCATGTGGTAGAGGTTAAAGCCACTCTAGGGCGTATCTAACTTGTTTCGTGGGGAGAGATTGTGGATCTCATCATTGAGATATATTATTTCAACATATTTAATGCCCTCTCTAGTAAGGTTACTCCTTCTCACACCATTAAACATATCATTGATGACACCAAAGTATTAATTGATCAGTTTGGCAAAGTGACCATAGGCCATATCTTCAGGGAAGGAAATTTGATTGTAGACAAATTTTCTAATATAGGGGTTGGGTACCCCTCCTTGGTCACATGGCATGGGTCCGCCCACTTACCTCCACATTTAATTAAAGTGATTCACAGTGATTTGAATGTCATGTCATAAATTGCATTGAGATTGGTCACACACAAGAGGCTCGATCTCGAACATGCAAATTTTAAATCTCCCTCTAAAAATCATCATAGTGATAAAGTAAAATTAATAGGTACTAGTGCCATCAGGACTAAAAAATATTATCACCATTGCAATATTATTAATCTATCTATGGGGATTTTGAAGAATTATAGTTCTTCTCAAAACTAGGTGGGCAAACATAATGGAAATATTGGGGGTGATAGAGACCGGTTGGAGACATTATCATGTGTTGCAGTTAAAAGCAATATAAGGGTGTGGAGGAATCTTCATAAAGGTGAGCTAACATAATATATGTAATGAATAATTAGGCACAATGTAGAGATGTACAAGGACTTTTCCACCACCTAGAACAAATGCATAGTTTGAGTGCATGGGATAAATATTGTGATCATAGAGGAGAAGATTGCAGAAGTCATAAGCATGAGCTACGAGGGGGTAAAATATTTCAAGGATAAAACCCAAAATCTTGAACTAATACAGACTTTTTTAGAACTGATGCAACCCTAACGACTGAGAAGATAAGTTTCCCTAGACAAAATCTACCCAGACAGTGGCCTAAAGTCTACATTCAAATTATGAAATGCCTCACTCTCGAAAGCAAGTTTAATTTAAAAATTTTATCAACATTTCTTGCTGTTGAAACATTTCCTTGGGATATAATCAACCTCCCATCCTATCTTTTGATGTTTACAAAAATCATTACCATGGCCTAACAAATAATTAATGATAATGACATTATTCATCAAGGTCATATTTTTATCCTGGTGAAAAAATGGAAGCTTTGAGAGAAAAGGATGTACAAGCCCTCCCTAGTGACAAGGATGGCACGTTGGAATAAGATTAAGGATATCTAGATAAGGTAGGAATGGATGAAAACCATAATTCCCCCAGTCAACATCCACATATTTTGGACCCCCCACCCCAAACATCAATTCTAAGAATTGTAAGGGTTATATTCCTTCAACTCCTAGAGGAAAAAGACCCAAATCCATTATAATATCTTGGCATGAGAAAGATGGTAATAAGGGGAAGTAAATTTGTGATGTGAAGGACGTTAACTGGGAATGCAGTAGGAATGTATGAGCCTTTGATGAAAAACTTCAATAAATCGGGAGGGTCATGGTGGGTCTCATGAAAGAGTGGAATAACATAAAAGTTTAAAGTGACAAACTCAAGAAGAATTTTTATACTGAAGTGGAGGAAGTGAAATTTCAAAAGGAAAGAGTTGCAGGGGATGAAATCATTCCAAAAAATATGGAAGATGATCCAAAGAAACTCAAGGACAAGAAGGAAGACAAGACTCCAAAAAATAAATCCACAAAGGGATTGCTTGAAGGCCCAAGCAAGCGGAATCGACAAAGAGTTATAAAGGATAAGCTAAAGGATAAAGAAGGTGATTTGGGATGGAATTTTTCCAATACCATGTATAATATGAGGATTTTTCTGACTAAGTATCTTGTGTCTTTTTATGGTTTACTAATTTTATCTTGTCTAGGTCTTTTATTCTAAGTTGTCTGTTTTGGGTTGGTTAGTTGAAGTCCCTTCTCGTTGTTTATCCCATGGGATTTTTTGTTTCATGACAATGGTTCTATTTTGCTTTGTTTAAAATTTTTGGTTGAAGGATCCCTGTAAAACTTACTTTTTTACCATATCAAATAAAATTTTCTTTTTACCATATCAAATAAAAATTAATTACTCCAAAGTTATACTTTAATTTTATTATTATATTTATAAATGCCTTTCCACAACTTGAAATTACTATTATATTAAATACTATAAGGATTTAAATGGATTATACATTTGTATTGAATGGTTTCCACACCATTGTAATATAATAATAATTATTCTGCAAAACATATGTACAATAAATTGAATTTTGACTTTACATGTCAACTTCGACTTGACATTGGTCCATAGTCTAATGTGCTCTTGAATGGATGCTAAAAATTTAGAATAATGTTCTATTAATAAATAAAATATTACTTACATTTTTTTTTCATATTTAGTACAATCAATTTCAATTTATATCTAATATTGACAAGTCAATTAATATTCGTTGTCAACTTTAAGTTGACAAAGCAATCTGTTATTAAACCTTACAAGACCACTTTGTGAATTTTATTTCAAGTAAAAGAATCAATCCAAATGAATATAATGTCAAAATAAGTTTATTATAAAATACATAATATGTAAATTATAAAAAGTTATAAAATTTTCATAATATTAAAGTGATAAAAACATGTACGATGCTTGAAATAATTATTATTATTATTATTATTATTATTATTATTATTATTATTACTATTCGGTAATCAGTTATTTTTTGACTTGGGAGAACCTTTTAGACCTATGGGAAGCAGTGTCACTTGAGGAGTCAACTACCAATAACAAGGGAGACTCAAACATGAGAACTCAAACTCAAAATACTACTTGCAAACACATAAAATGACAAATCAACATAGAAGATGAAGTAAAAATACTACTTCCCATTCCCAAAGGAATTTATGGATTCTACATATAAATTTGCTTTAAAATAAAAACTCAAACTTATATTAAATTTATTCCCTTTTTTGTTCTCAATAATACATATATCATTCTCTCCCCGATGATACCTTTCATTTATTCTTGTCCCACAACCACACACTCAACACAACAAATGAAATAGTTAAACTAAATAAATATATTAAAATAATATGATAATAATTATCTATATTATAATGATCAACATAAACACATTAATTCTTTTTGACATTAATTAATATAAGCTTATCAAATTTGTTTAATATTAATAAATATAAGAAAATTAAAATCTATCTCATAATCAATATACTAAAGTGAAATCCATCCGATATTAATAATAATTTAATTTTATAAATAAAAATAATGAATAAATACAACAAACAAACTTGTGAGTTCATAATTTATCTATCCATATCATTAAAATCAGCATTTAGTTTCTTAATTTTATGTTAGCTTTTAACATTAAATTCACCAATTACTTTCATTTCTAGTGCTAAGGAAAATAGAATGTGACAATTTGTAACTAAAAAAACATAATCTTTTAATAATGAACATTTAACATCTCAAATAAATATTATGGTTTAATGGAAATTTATTATATTATATATTCAAGGGTTTGGTGTATTGGTGAGGTACATGTAGTTTGTATTTATTAATCTAAGTTTCATTTTCATCGAGTATATGAAAACTCTTTCAACAAGTGGTCATGTAGATACTTTGAAGTGGGGGTCGTACTTCTCCTTGTGGACCAAGAAAAATACAGTGGGGTACTTCGGATGCGAATCATTCGATGAATATTACAAACTTAGGCCAACCCACATATCCCACTTCGAGAAGGTGCTCCCCAATTACTCTGATTCAAAGATCTGGTATATCAAAAGCATTTATCCTAACATTTAGTCCCTATGGTGGTCATGAAATTATAAGGAAGGTGGTCTTTACCTATAAAGTCCCGTGTTCGAGTCTCACTTGCCATTGGTAGTTGACTCCTCAGATGACACTGCTTCCCACAAATCTACAAAGTTCCCCCAAATCAAAAAAGAACCGATTATTGAATATATATATATATATATATATATATATATATATATATATATATATATATATATATATATAACCTTAAAAAATATTGTCCATCTTAACCATAACTTGCCAAAATAAAAATTTCAATCATTATTAAAAATTTGAATGAAAATCTTACAAAATAATATTAAATTAGTAATTGTTAAAATATTGTAAATGATTGATTTTTTTTATTTTATAAAATATGGACCAAGTCAAATGATAAAATCATAGACTTATTCATAGACTTATTTAAAATAAAATCCAATTACATATGTGGTTTATTTTTATCAACACAAAATAAAATCTATCGTATATTCAACTACCAATAAAATCCTATAATTGTTTTCACTCATTCTCATAAAACTTATAAAAACATTTATTATCTAAATAATTAAATAAATAAAGAGATATTATATATTTTTCCAAATAAAATAAATCCTAAATATCAATATATTATGGAGTCTATAAAAACTATTTTATTTTCTTACATTAAAGCAAGACTAAACAAGAATTGGTACAAACAGAAACAATCCCAAATCAACCCACCTTGCTTAAACTTTATGAAAATGAGTGGATAAAAATTCATATCATTCTCAAACCATTTATCCAAAAAATATTATCAAGAAAACTATAGAGGCATACCATTACATAAAAATATAAATAAATACATGAAATGATGAATGGGATGGTGACAATAGTTATCATATTATTCATACATATTAAATATGATGATTAAATATTTCTTCCTAATTCTTTCAATATGCATGTAAAAATATTATAAAAATATTTAAACCTAAGCTACTATTCAATATAAGTATGTTAGTATTATAAAAATATTATTACCTTCGAATTTAAAATCAACTCTAAAGTGCATTTAAAACTATTTCCAACTCTACAAGATGAACTCAAAGCACTCAAATAAAATTAGTGATGCAATATAATCTCACTAAAAATATATCAAAACTTCACTACCTCGTGATGGTAAAAATAACATAATATGAGAAGACCTATTTTTAAACCAATATCGATAGCTTAAATTATAAGGGTTAGTATTTATGAGGCATCACAATAGAAAATACAACCTCGTTCAATAGTTTTGGGAACTAATGGCAGTGTTACCTAAAGGTGGTGCCTAAAATGGAACCACTATATTTTAATAAATCATTTCAAAATACCTCACTATATATATGTACATATGATCACATTTGTTATCAATGCTTGAAAAGGATAATAAATTTATGTACTTAAGTCTATGCAAAGGTTATCCAAGCAAAATTATCCTTAATATATGTTTTAAATTCAAGCTCTTTTAATGTTTAACATTTGGTGTACACAAGAATGAGGGAATGAAATGAATGGTTGACTTACTTGCTAGTGATGTTCTACTACTCTCATTCCCTTAAGGAATCGAGACTCAAAATAGAAAAAAATAATATTTATTAATGCTAAACTATGTCACAAAGAATCTAAACACAAATCCTACTTTACTTACCTCTATAATATGAAGAAGACTCCTTCAATCCAATGACTTGGTTAAAATTAAAATACATTACCTCGTAGGGTCATATCTTTAATATTATACTCTCTAATATTAAATAAGCTCTATCTAATATGTTATACTCTAGATTTGGACTCTTCTCTCTCAAATTTATTGATCTCTCTCTCACTTTCTTTACCTTAGGTGATTGACATAAATATCCAATGCTAGTATAGATCTTGGTGGTGTGACATTGACATCATAACACAATCTTCAAGATGTCTCTATCTTGGAAAATGGTCCACACATCATGTTTTGTTTATCTAATTAGTTTTTTGACATATCTTATAAATATGGTAGAAACCCTCAGTTTCTATTGATCAATGGTTATAAAACCACCATGGTAGTTTTGTAATTACCAATTGCACAAAGTGGTGGTTTTGAAAGTATCACTTGAAGTGGATATTTTTTCATACTCTAAGGAAAATGTCCTTTTAGCCAATATAACATGATTGAAAACATTATTCATGTATTTTCTTTCCTTCTATGAATATTGATGATTATTCTTAATTTGATGTTGATCTTCCTCCACACATGTAACATAAAAAAAAATATGCACAAGAATTTGAACCCATGTTTTTGGATGATGTGAGATAACTTATGAACCTAGATGATCCTACATCAAACACTTAAGGTAAAATAAATTATCCATGAGATCATGCTAATGAACCATCAATGGAATCCTCAAGGCTTGTTTCATGTTTGTAAACATTAGATGCACTCTTCCAAGTTACATCTTCCGATTCTCTATCATTTCAGTTAAATACGTACTCAAATTATTATATTCCTCTTGTATTTTATCCAATCTATGTATCTAATATGGACTCAATATCATCCTTTTCATTCTCTTACAATATTTTCTTCTAATCTATACTTGAATAAACTAAACATGATAATTATCCACTACCTTATCCCTAAAAGTAAGGGTTCAAATCTGATACATTGAAGATGGTGAAATAACCACTCATTTTAGTAGCTCAATCTTTTAATAACTCACTAAGAACCTTATCAAAATTCTAAATGATCATTTTTTTTCCATTTATTTTTTTTTATATTATCTTTTGGGACCTCTCATTACACAAGTGCACCAATACTAAATCCCCATTTTTTGAATTTTGTTTATCTTCATTTCTAATAATCATACTTTTTATACTTTATAATACCCTCTTATAATTTTCTCTCACTTTCATAGCTGCATCATATATAGATTTCACATACTCATATCCTTCAACACTACTCATAACTAATGCTATTCTTAAAACACACACACACACACACACACACACACACACACACACACACACACACACACACACACACACACACACACACACACACACACACACACACACACACACACACACACACACACACACACACACACACACACACACTATAAGGATACAACCATAGATAATATGGACTGGACTCATAGTTGTAATTTTATTTACTAAATTATTATATGAAATTTTAGCTTACATCAATGCTAAATCTCACACTTGGGGATTGTATCCAACCAAAACTCTTATAAAATTACCAAGAATGAAATTCACTACCTTTGTTTTCCCATCCATTCTAAGATGATATAATGAATTTAAATCCAATGTCGTGCCTATTTTCCTCCATTGAATCCTCTAAAAATGTCCAAAAATATAGTATCCCTATCTAATACAATAATCATTGGAAACACATGTAATCTCACAAATTGTTAAAAATAAATAAACTTTCAATGTTCCTAGCATCACTAATATTATTGTATGTTATAGTGTGTAATTTTTGAAAATACATCCACTATGACAAATAATATAGTCATTATTGCAGACATCTAAAATTGGCCATCAACAAATTCATCTTCAATTTTAAATCAATTCTTACCAACGATTGAACATCCATCCTAAGAATGTATAAATGTCTCGAATTTGGCTTCATAACATGTAATTAAAATCAATTTGGCCAAAAAATCAATTAAATATAAAAAATGCCCAAATCAATTAAATCAAAACTTGGAAAATATTCAAAAGTCATAAAAGGAATTAATTAACATGCAAATCCTAATTGAATTCATCCTTGAACAATTAAATGAATTATCAAAAAGTAAAATTTAAAATCAAAGAATATTTTAGGTTTTCATCATTAACTTTTGTGAGTTGTCCAAAATCTAAAATATCTCAAAGCACACCTATTCTATGTTAATCATGAGTGCTGTACACCTTTTAACTCTACTGGGGTTAATTAAGAAAACCTAGGTTAGGATTTAACTAATTCCAAATTGATTTTAAAACCTATAAATACAAGCATTTGCCTCTTTGTTTAGAGATCTTGGATAAAGTAATGTTATAATACAGGTTTTATGACTAGAGTGAAAGCTATATAGTTATAATGTCAAAATTCTAAGCAAAACCACTTCAATCCAATTAAAGCAAAAGCCAAGCTAACCATGGTGCCGAGAGGAGATGGAGATAGCCTAGCCTCATTTATGAAGAATCTTTTTATCACAATCCAAGAAAGCCAAAAAAAAAAACCTCTTAGAACATTCACGGAATTGGTAAGAAATTGTGTTAGTTATTTCCATTTTTAGTTGTGTTTTGTTCATTTATGTTTCTTTACAATGTTCCTCCCTTTGATCTAGGCAAGATAGTGTTAGGCATGTTAATGTGTTTATTTTTACTTTTATTTCATTTTCATTGTGAATCTAACATATGATCCAACCACCCTTCTTATATTCCTTGATCACAAATGGTATGGCTGGTGGGATCATTAACACCCCACATACCAAGGAGATGAAGATGCAAGTCAAAAACTAAGAAATGAATGTTTAAATTTCTTTAAAATTACATTTCTAACCTTTTTTTGGTTATATTTTTATTTCTTTATATTTCTTAGATATACATAGAGATCGATAATGGTCAGGTGTAACCGATATTGGTTTTGCCTAAATTGACTATATTTCTACTCAACTAAGCCCTAATTCTTTATAAACCATTGATGGTTGGATTGCAAGGAAACAATGTTCTTACAACTTGAATTTTGATCCTTTTTATTAGTCTTTTTTGTGATTTTTAGTTTTCAAGGGCATTTAAATCCATTAACTAAACATTGCCTTGCAGGTTTTGTTGATCTTTGTGCTAACCAAAGACTAATCACATTTATATTTTATGGTTTTGCATTTAGGTCCACAAGTGATTGATAAAAATATTTATTGACCAACATTGATTATTCATGATCGACACTGATTCTTTCATTGATTGACCGATGATGGTTATCTTAAACTGGCATCAGTCATCTTTGATTGGCTATAATCACTGTGTTTTCAAAAAAAATAAAATTGAGAGCTAAATTTCAAACATCATTTGCCCATTCAAGAAAGTGATTCAGAGCAAGACATTATTATCTAATAATTTTAGGTTATCGGCATGATTTGGAACACCAATTTTCTTGTTTAGACTAATCAAACATTTAGTTTTGGTCTTTTAAAAGGAATTAATCAAATCTTACACATTTCAATTTGGGTTCTAAAAAGAACATGTTAGATCTTGAAAATTTGGGCATTGGTGTTTAAAATGAATTGGGATGGCTAAGACTTAGAAAAAATTAATTATTAGTGCTTAAAAACAAATGCTTAAGTCTTGAACACTTACGTTTTGTGCTTAAAAATGAACTTAGGCTAAATATTGAGAATTTAGAATTTTGGGATTAAAACAAACATAGATGTTTTTTCTTTATTTGATTTTGTGAAATTACTTCAAGCTTCCACACTTAATCCAAGGGGACAAGTAATGAACATCATCACATTTCAATTTGGTGCCTAAAATCAAACTTCACTTATAATTATTTGCCTACTATTCGTCGATTATTTGTTTTCAAAAAAAAAATAGCACCTGTATGCTCTCCCCCATCCCCTATAGGGGACTCATGGCATCAAAAGTGAATTTTAAATGCATTTAGTGCCTATTACAAGGCATAGAAATAAATTTCCCTAGGCTCTCACCAAACTTGCATGGTATTGGGTGATCTAAAGAAACCCTAAAGTCTTTCTACTAGTATTTGTTTTCATACATTTTGGCTTATGAAGGGGATGCCATTACCTCTCATGGGTTATATAGTGAGGCATTGACCCATGGCTTCATCTCCCAACAATGTTTCAACCATGCTCCATGGTGGGTATACAAAGATAATAACACACATTACTAGAGCTAAGGGGTTGAGATACTAACCTCTCCTTTAGTAATGAAGGCTTGAGTCAGGTCTAGTAAATTAGGGGATACCATTAAGAAGTCCAATAATGGTATTGTCATGCAAAATAATAGACCCTTACATGATAATTTGATCGATATAAAATCAAGTGACATGATGATTCTCTTGTGCTAGCCACACATGGGATCAATTTAGATGATCATAACTTGTAAGTTTTAGTCAACCCCAGTTTTCCACACCTTGATAGGATATAAGATGATATATTTAGTTGTATTTCTATCATTTATTCTTATATTTTTTTGTGTGTTAGATCTTAAAACTTTGTTTTTTAAACCATTCCATGAATGAATTTTTTTGTCTAACATTACTCCATTGTTTGAGGAGGCATTATGCCATCCATTTGACACCTTGATTTAGCTTAGAAAACTTTTATGTCAAAAACATTGAGTATAGAACTTGATTGAGATGGGTAAGATCATGATTCCCAAATTATTTCAAGTCTTGTGTCATATAAGTATTTGAAACATAATATTATCATATGTTTTAGGAGTGATAACACCATTATGCTACCCAAATTATTTCATAGACTTGTCTTGTCTTATGTCCAAATTATCATTGTTTGAACCAATCATTTATGACTTGTTGGATATTTGTTTAGCACAATCATGTTGTTCAAATTTTCCTATCTTATTTGTCATCAAAACCCTAGTTTACCTAAGTTGAGTCTTTGACTAACTTTTAAAACTTTAGATCCAAAAATTGATTGATTTATGTTTAGGCCTCAACACATAGGGGATGATACACATATCTTTATCTTTTGGGTTGGGTAACAGAGGTTAATTATTTATTAAAATTTGGAAAATTTATTATTTATCCCTTTATTTGATAGAATCAATATTTCTTGAAAGTGTCTTTTCTTTATAGTCTTATACCAATCAGATCATGTTTAGTGTCTAGAATCAAGTGCCTAATATTTGCCAACCTGTTCTAAGTTTTTTAGATTAAACATCATATCTTTGTTTCAAGTATATCTTTTGAGGCCATGTTTGGCCAAAATTCCTAGCACAACTTGTTTGAACCTAGATTTTGACTCTGTGTTTGGATAAAAGACCTAGTGACTCTTTTTATTTTCCTAGTTTAGACCTATTTGGTACATCGTTGGACATTAAAGTTTGAAATACTTTTTTTAGGGAATTTTAATTGACCATGTTTGTGTGAAATATTTAATTTTAGGCATTTTATGTTATACTATTTTTACCAAGTCTTCATATAGAGGTTTTGGAGATACAACTCCACCCATAACCAAGCTAGACCTAGTTGAACCTTTTATCTTTTAAGACATAGCTTTTCAAAGTTTGTAGAACTATAATTACATCTTGTTTTGAGAAATTTGCCATATAATTAGCCATGGCTCACTACACATTTAGTGGAACCATGTATAAATCAGGATATAGAAATGTTATCACACAAGATGACTTTATTCAAGACCCTTATGGAGATGATGTTGTTTGGGAGATAGATTTTTATTCACCTTTAAACACTCAAAAAAGGGAACTAAGTCAAGATCCTTTGGCCAATTATTTGGTTATAATGCCTCCATACATGGATTAAAACCAATAATAGATAACCCAATATTTGGCTAGTGTACTTTTGGTTGTAGAACAAGTTCAACAGTAACCTTATTACATGACAATGCCATCAACATATGATCCTAATAGAGATACAAAAGTATGACATGGAAATTTTCCAAGTCTAATAGGAGGGCCTTATAACATGTTTTAAAATATAAATAATGATAAACCCTCTTCTATCAATCCTAATTCCAATGTACTAATACCATATCATGAGTCATATATGCTTGTCAAACAAAGAGGCCTCATAGAGGACCACTTCATTCAAATGTAGATAAAATATTAGACATATCAAAACCTATAACATAAATTTATTCATATTCCCATGTTAAATACATCTCTTATTCAATCACTCCCTTCAATAAGAGTCTTGTTTGAGTTGACAGGTCAAGAGTTAAGGGTTTTGGCTTAATTATGCAAAATAATTCAATAGAAAACATGTCCAATACTCCAATCGTCAAGGAAGTTTATTAAACCTATATGCATAATCATGAGCTAAACATAGTGGATAATATTCTGGTAACATCCAATTTAAACCAAAGTGGTGCCATCACACAAACACATAGTCAACAACAAAATGTGCCTTTAAGTAACTCTACAAGTGGTCTATAAAATCAAGAAGTATGAGTTTATACTTCCCAATATCAGTCAAATACCTCTAATCCTTAATCATATACTTCTTATAACACCTAACAACAAGGATTAAGTAGTCAGCCAATGACTAGTGCGATGCCATAGAAGAATGTGATGTATCTTACTTCACCCTAACATGTGACAAGTAATATTCCATATAGCAAGCACCATCAAACATACCCATGCAATAGAGGCCAAAAATATTTCCACCTTAATAGGGGGAAACCAATGTTCCACCTTGATAGGTAGAAGAAAATATATATCTTTAGTCATAAACTAACATGTCAATCCAAAACCAAATGATGTCTAACCAACAATGTGTAAATATTGGTCAACAACAAATATTGAATATCCAACATGTGTCTACTTCCAAACAAATATTTGGGAAATAAATAGGTTCAAATTTTCCTCATGTACCTTTTAGGAAATAATTACCTTTCATCCAAAATGTGCCACAAGTTCAGTGATAGGGTCTTGGTTCACAAGTTCCTCTCAATTAGCTATGTATGACTAGTCGATAACATGTCATTGTTTAAACTCAACAGACACAATATGACTATATTCTTCCATCCTAACCATAATATCAATATTACATAACCAATACCAACCATAATATCACATAACCATAAGTATAATTTAAACAATCACACCCTAATGCACATGTGTATTCCTAGTCCATTTCTTAGCCAATTCAACATTCCTTAGCAAATGCCTCCATCATACCTCAGTCAAAGTAATCCAATTTTATCTAAATAACCACAACCTAAATAGGCTATTGATCCCAATGGTTTCCTTACACAAGAATTAAAAAATTAAGGATGTAATTGCCCTCATGTAAGTGAGAAAACATACCAAAAAGTTCAAGTTGGATGATGTTTGTTCTTACCCTTTCAACATGGAGTACTTGTAGATACCATTTACTCCAGGGTGTAAACCATCAAAGTTTGACAAATACAAGGGGAAAGGTGACCCCAAGTCCCATCAGACATAATTATTTGTTGTGTGCCAATTAGTGGCCTATAGATACATCTACCTTTTGTTATTGTTTCCACAAAACATACCAAGGCAAGCATTGCAATAGTTCCTGAAGTTGACCAATAATTTAGTGTCTAATTTTGATGATCTCTCAAAAAAGTTTGTACAACACTTATATTACGATCTCAAGAATGAGATTTAATTGGTATATTTAACACAAGCAAAATATAAAGTATGTGAAATCTTCTCAAGCTATCTATAGCGATGGAAAACCCTTGCAAGTCGATTTACCCATAATCTATTAAATAATCAGTTATTCATTGTGTTTACCAAATACACACACACACACACACACACACACACACACACACACACACACACACACACACACACACACACACACACACACACACACACACACACACACACACACATCTTACAATTTGGATTTATAATGTGCACATACATTAAAATATATCATTGAAAAAGGTTTGGTGATTAAAAGATACCTCATCAACAAAGGGATCCTTAAACTAACCTTGTCAAATCAAAACAATAGCTAGAACAAAAACCAAAAAATTGGCCAAAATCAACATCAAGTCCAAGTTCAACCTTCAAAACTGACATAGGACAATAATAATGAGAGACCCAATAAATTTAAACATAACAAGAATGTTATAGTTAACAAAGTAACAAATTCACCACATTTACAAATAGTGAAAACACCATCTACTCTGCTTATGATGCCTTTCTAAATAACTCTGAACCAACAACGTTTTCAGTAGCTGTAGCAAGCACAATAGCCTAGACTAGCATATCCAATACAACAAACATATAAGCATATGCCTTTGTGAAACCCTCCTCTAAGGATAAATGTTCTTACTCATCATTATTTTACTGACTTTGGAGAGCCCATTGAATAAATCTTTCAAAAACTCATAAAAAATAACTTGACTAGATGGCCTATTCAAAAAGAATAAATTTGTGAGGGAATTGACATGCCAGATTGGTATAGGATCAAATAATTCTATGATTTTAATAGGGTTAATAGACATAATTTTTAGTATTATGTGCAAATTACATATGTAATTCAAAATATGTTTGAAAATGGAGAGATCACATTGGATCATGGAGCTTCTACCTCCAATCAAAGCCTTAATATTTATCAGAATCCTTTTCCCCAACATACAAATAAAAAACAAAAATAACAACAACAATGGCCAATACAACATCAATAACAATAGTATCAACAACCAAGGCTAAACCAATAGACTCAATAAAATTAGCAGCAAAACCAACAATGTTAAAACAATAGATAAAACTAAGGCTAGAATGATGTGAACAACCAATAAACCTACCATGAAATTGCACATGACTATAACTCAATTGTAGGCCATAATGTAGGAGGTTTCATTACCACAATTTCCATTAATCTGAGACCAAGTACCAATCAAACAAGACTATTGCTAATCATACCAAATCAACCAAACCGTTTTGGTAATCCTTCCTTGGCTTGGGACCACACACAAGTGAACCAAAAAAAAAGGATACCCATGTGATGACTTTATACTGATAATTCATTTTTATCATGTGACCATGCATAAGTACATCAATAAATGAGACTTATCCTATCTGGTCCCCCTCCACCATCATTTGTTAACAACACTATTCCTTTACCTAATACTAATTATGCAATCATAACTTGGCAGTCAAAGTTTACCATACTAGTCCCACAACCATCCACCACTTGACCCATCATCCAACTAGCTATTCTACCTTAAAAAAATCCCCTTACCACTATCCAAGAAAAGACATTATGGAACAATGAAAAAAGATGCTAGCACAAATCTCCATTTTAGATTTATTGCATATGTCAACCATCCACCAAAATACCTTGATAGAGTTCCTTCGTCAATCCATAGTTCCAAATGACATATATCTTGACAAATTTTAAGTTTTGTTTGGACACCTAGCTCCATACTAATATGTAACCTTCAACCAAAGTGATATGTCATCTCATGGCCTAGTGCATAATAACCCATTATACATTAAAGTTTACATAATGAGGCACAAAGTGAAACGTGCCCTCATAGACAATGGATCAGGTTTGAATATTTTGTATCTAAAACTCATCAAGATTCTTGGGTACATGACAAAAAATATCCAATAAAAAATAATCACCATCAAAGCCTATGACAATGAAGAATGATAATCACAAGGCACTATCAGCTTACCAATTATCATTGGGCCCTTAACCCATGATACACTTTTCCATATGTTAGATCTCAACTTGTCATATAACATGATTTTGGGTAGACCTTATTTACATACGATTCATGTAGTCCAATCAACATTGAACTAGTGTATCAAGTTCTCCTATTTAGGGATAAAGGTTAATATTTTAGAAGATTTTCACCTGTAAGAGCATTGTAAACATTTAGAGTCCAAGTTTAAGAGCTATAATTACAATTTTGTCATGAATCCAATTATTAGATAGGACAAAATGAAAGAAATACTTATTAATTTACTAGAGGCTAACAATATTGACCCTGATATGCTTTATTCCCTTTCCCACATGCCACCTAAAATTTCCAATCATTATACCATCTTGGCTAATGGCCCAAGAGATTATTTGACCCATGACACCTTTCACATTACAAAGCTTCCACATAACCTAAAGTCCTTTGGAAGACCAAAATCCAAACCACTCATGCAATGACAAAGAAAAATAAAAGGCAATCTACATAGTCTACCACCTATCACTTTCATACTAGCCTCTATCCAAGAATAGGATCCTATAAAAGAAGATGAATAATGGTTATATAGTGACAAATTCATTGATTGTTACAAGATTTCTAAACATCCCATTCCTAATCACATTATGGAGAACTAAGACTATGAAGGAGGAAGCCTTAGACCGAATCAATAGGGAACACTTGATCTAATTTCTATGAATAACTATAAAGGAACCTATGGATTTGGATTTAAACCACCTGGGGATGACCCCAGATAACTTATTTGAGTTTTATTGCCAATGACTAATGATGATGATGATGACAATGAAGCAGAGTCTGATCATACCCATTTCAATGACTTATCCCATACCAATATATTTGATAAAACTACCATTTGTACCCTTCAACCTAAAATTTTCAATAATCTATTACCATTATATTATCCCCAACTAATATACTGGGGCCAACAAAAATCCAACGTGTCTATTGATGACTTTCATAGAGATGAGGTCCTTTGAGATTTTCTAGGCCTTAGGGATAATGTTTCATTAGGATATCACAAGAAAAGGTTCTCAATCAAGTTGGATCCTGAAACTTATTTTGGAGAGTGGATGAATACCCTTAGCCAAAAACAAATAAATAAAACATTGGGGTCCCAAAGTGAAAACCTCTTTGAGGCACTTTTCAACCAAGGAAAAAGTAAAGTTAAAGGCTAGTCTAGTGATGAAAACTTGTTTTAGGATCTACTAGATGGGGGTGTTCAACCTTATTTAAATATAGACTAAGAGACCACCAATGATGTACTTGTCTATGGTTTTGAGTTTAGTCTTTAAAAATAATAAGATTTTAATCAAATCATTTAGGATGCCAATGATAATGAGCTTGTCTATGGGTCTAAGTTCAGTCTTGAAGAACAACGAGCCTTTGATCGCATAATCCAAGATTTTACAACAAAATTTGTTACATGACCATCCCTCCTAGTGGGGGATTATGATTCATCATGCCTAGCATAACTTGAAGAACAAGTCCTAATAGAGGATGTTGATATAGTCAAACAATTTAAATCTTTGCCCACTATTCTGACAGATGGTTTGACCCTTCTAGTGGAAGACGCAACAAAGGTAAACATTAGATCTCTAGATGACCCAAATTTAAATATATTAGGTACATCCCTCATTGAATAGGAGTGTGAAGTCTTAATAGACCTATTGAGGGAATTTTTAGATATATTTGCATGGGTGTATTTTGACTTACTTGGTTTGGACCCTGTCTTGGTTGTTCACCACCTTTTGGTACATCCTAATGCCAAACCAATGAAGAAAAATTTATGAAAAATGTATCCTCACATTACTATATTAGTAAATAAATATTTGGAAAAACTCATGCAAGCAAGGTGTATTAGGCTAATCAATTATTATAAATGGATTTCTAATATAGTACCTATTAGTAAAAATACATAAAGAATCAAAATCCGTACCAATTTTAGGGGCATTAACAAAGTTTTCCCAAAGGATGACTTTCCATTACTAAACATTGACATTATAGTTGAATCCATAGTGGGTTATGAGATGCTTTCACTAATGGATGGATTCTTAGGCTAAAATCATATCTAAATAACACAAAAAGACCAACACAAAATAGCATTTACCACTATGTGGGGAAAATTTTATTATCAGGTTATGCCATTTGGTATTAATAATATAGGGGCCACATATAAAAGAGCCATGCCAGTCATATTTCATGATATTATGCATGACATTATTGAAGACTATGTTAATGACATACTAGGCAAATCAAAGACTAGGGTTGATCATTTAGCAGCATTGAGGAGAATATTTGAACAACTATGAGAATATAATGTCAGGATCAATCCTAAGAAATGTGTTTTTGATGTTACTTTAAGAAAATTTCCTGGCTTCATTATATCTCATAGAGGCATAGAATTCAATCCAACCAAAGGACAAGCCATAACAAACATGTCACCACTGGCCAATTTAAATCAACTCTGTAGTTTGTAGGGTAAAATCTAGTCTATTTGACACTTCATATCTCAATTAGTTAAGTGTCATAATTTTACACATATTTTAAAGAAGTGTGTCACATTTATTTGGGATGATGATTATAAAAAAGCTTTTATACAAATAAAGGACTATTTAGTAAATCCCCTAGTTTTATTACCTCTTATGCTGGGAAAACCATTCCTTTTATACCTATTAGTGACAGATAAAGCTTTTCGAGCACTTCTATCTAAAAATGATGAAAAGGAAAATAATATGCCATGTAATATCTAAGTTTTATACTACTCACATATGAGCACAATTATACTCCCATTAAAAAATCATATTTAACCATGGTCTTCACAGCTCAAAAACTAGGACATTATATGTTGAATAATAAGACCATGTTTATTTCAAAATTAGATTTGATCAAGTATATACTATCTAAAATAGATTTACAATGTTGCATGGCCCAATGGATCATGCTTCTCACTGAGTTTGAGATAGAATATGTGAACTAAAAATCCATCAAGGGCAAGTCTTTATAAATCAGCTTATTGAAGCACCCCTTATAGACACAAAACTGCTAACATTCTAATTTCTTGATGAATACATAATGGCCATCATCAAAACACCTCTTGAGGAGTAGTATTATAATCTATATTTTTATTGTTTATTCATAACACATGGATCAAGGGTAGGCCTTTTGTTTGTAACACTAAAAGGGGATCTAATCCCTAAGTCATTCATAATTAACTTTACTTGTACCAACAACATGGCCGAATATGAAACACTCATCATAGGGATTCAACATGTATTAAAATGAAACATATCTCATCTAAAGGTTTATGGTGATTCATAATTAATCATCAATTAGGTTATAGACCACTTTTAGACCAAAGATGACAAGCTAGTTCCCTATAAGGCCATTGTCAACACTCTCAAGTATGAGATAAATGATATCCAATTTGAACATATACCAAGGGTAATTAAAAAAATAAAAAATATAATGTCCACCATTGGGTCACTCATTTGACATATATAAATGACAAAATATTACCAATTTCTCATTAAAAATCTACTCGCGCTAGCTCACAAACTTCAAACATTGCAAGAATATGTGATATTGTTAGTCCTATCTCTACTTGGTATTCAAACCTATATGCTTGCCTACATGACCATGTTTTTCCACCAGAGTTATTCAAAAATCAAACCAAATCTTTCATCCACAATACTAAACATTATACCTTACTCATATCAACCCTATACCACCATAATTTTTATAGAACTCTTCTTCATTACCTTCAGTAGAATCTACATTAATGTTATGGGAAGTTAATGAAGGGGTATGTGGATCCCACATCAGTGGGGTAGTATTGTCTAAAATGATCTTACATACTATTTATTATTAGCCAATGATGGATGTATATGTAGATACATAAGTAAAAATATGCGATAAATGTCAATAGCATGTTAATCTGATTCATGCCCTAGCCAAGACTTTAAAACCAATGTTGACACCATGGCCATTTACCACATGGGACCTTGATATCATTAGGAAGATTAACCCCACATCATCCAATGACCATAAACAAATCCTTATTTCCATATAATATTTCACTAAGTGGGTTGAAGCTATACCCCTCACTAATGTGACTAGAATTTTTTTTTCCAAATTCATCTTTAACCATCTCATTTGCCATTATGGCATCCCCTCTAACATTATATCTAATAATGGTAGATCATTAAAAAATAAGGATGTCAATTCACTATATGTTGAGTACAATATTACTCAACATTCTTCCATAGAATATTACCCTCAAGGTAATGGAGAGGTTGAAACATCAAACAAAACTATTATCAACATCCTTAAAAAAATTGTTAATGATGATGGTTTTGATTGGCACTTTCAAATATTCTACACCCTCTGGGCCTACCATACCAATCACCAAACTCACACAATTTCTACTCCATACTCACTTGTATATGTTACAAAATCTATTCTTCCCATTAAGGTTGAGTTACCATCATTATACATCTCTTTGAAGCATGTCCTAGATGATGAAGACTACCGAGTAGCTTGCCTATAAGAGTTAGAGTTAATTGATGAGAAATTCATGGATGCATTAAATAACCTTCAAGTATATCAAAATTGACTCCATGGATACTATAATTGGTGCATGAAACATAAAAATATTTAACTTGGTGATCTTGTCCTCAAAGAGAACCAAAAAAATAACATATCTGAGAAGAAGCATAAAGTCAAGTTCAAACCCAATTGGGTAGGTCCCTTCATCATTGTTATAGAATATGGTACTAGAGTATAAAGGCTTGCCACACCAAATTGGGATGAAATTGATGAGCCTATGAACATTATACACCTTAATAGGTACTATGCTTGAGTGACATGGTGTATTGTCTATGAGGACCATTTCAAGTTGTACCATATTATAAATATTCATCTTTATAATATACCATTCTGCCATCCTACCATTTTATCAGTCTACCATCCTATAAATTTACCTATCACTTATCCATCCTACCATTCTATTACATCAACTTAACATGTTTTGATCATTCCCTACCTATCCTATTTAACCTTAGTTCTTCCATTAGTTTCATGCCTTCAACATGAAGAATCAAATTAGTTTCAATATTTGTTTCAAGGATTATAGATAAAGGTAGTATTTTGGAGTAGTATGACACCAATTTTTTTAGTTGTATCCTTAGTTTCTTGTTTCCTTCTAAATCATGGTTATTTATGTGAGCCTTAATATATCTACTTACATGGGCAAATCAGTGTCTCATTGGTCTTGTTACTAATTATAACCACCTATGGGAAAATTAGTATCATTGATCTAATCCATTAGATCCTAGTTATCACTACATATGGGAAAACTTGGGGCAACATTTGTTTATTATGCCTTGACATACCAGCTTTGCCATTCCTATGTCATACTATGCCATTATGCCAACTATGCCCATTTTGTTTTAATTGACTACTACATTGGTCAGATTCCCCCATTGTAAGGTATAATTTATATGACTTGAGGCCATTTTGGGAGTCTATGGGCCATGATAAACACTTTTTGAGGTCATCTCAATCCCCCTTAGACATCATAATCTTGCCATTTTGTGAGCTTGAACTGTTTAGTATCTTGTCATTATTGATTGACTCGAGATACTCAAAAATTCCAAAAATATTAAAAAACCATTTAGAAAACTCAAAAACTTTGACCACTTCTTTGCCTTAATGATTTTGGTAACCCTTACTAAGTCACAATAAATTACTTTTTAATTAGTTTCCTCATTCTTTTTGGCCTTTTTATCCCACACTCTCACCATTTTATGAGCTCATTCCCATATTATTCTAACACATCCATCATGTTTTTATTCTTATCATATTTTTATTTTATCCCATTTCTTGAGAGAACTACCTGTAGCTTATCATTTTTTTGGATCATAACATCAATAAAACTATATAGGTAGTGTCCAATTACCTAGTGCATATGGAGACAACTTGGCCACCCTCTTCTTTTTCTTCTATTCCCCCATCTTTGTTTTTTTGTTAAGTTGTCATCTATTTTCAAGGGGCAATGTTCACCATCTTGTTTGTGTTGCATTGTTTATGATAACATTGAGACTAACTATTATTTATTTATTGTTTGTTTATTTATTTGTGTGCCTATTTATTTACTTTCAACACTGTGGCCTTGATTCAGTCTATGTGAGTTCATAGGGTGATTGCTTTCACACTTATTCTTAAATCCATCCATATTCATACATCAACATTTTCATCATGGTTTTTATCATTGGTGCATTATTTTCCCTTGAGTATTGGATCATAGGAGTCAATCCTTAAGCATATTTTTTGCAAGTCATCATGATGTTCTATCATGATGCCTACCATTATGTGATATAATAAAAATTAGCTTCAAGACATCTATAAAACAACTCAATATTGATATCTCCTCAGAACTAACACTAGTGAAATTGCCAATCATATCTTAAATAGAGTAATTAAACAATGAAAAAATTTCAACCTTTGTTAGTTTAGACAATCATCTCCCTACCAGTAGGTTGTCCCAATTCATCTTTACCCTTTATACCAAGTTGTCATCATCATGTTTTCAATAATAAGCTATCAATCTTCTTTTACACTATAGGGGTACAATGCTTATAACCACCTTTAGGCAAACCATTATACACTATCCCACTTACATTTTCAATGATTCTAATTGCCTTTGGGAAAACCATTGTACATTATCCCACTTATTGAGTATAGATCCCTTTAGGGCTATCACATGACCATGTTGGTACATTTTGGGGGCTTAGAGAGCTCCAAGGATGTGGGGAGCACATTTTTCATTTACTCCTCATGTGGGTGAATATTATTAAATGCATATTTAATAATTTTCATGTTGATTTCCATGTTTTTTAGAAGTGGGATTGATTTCCTTATTTTCTAGGGAATTAATTATTTATTAATTAATTTCCATATGATTAGAATTAGTAAATGATCTATTTAATAATTTTTATGATGCATTATGGGAAAATATTACTAAATGTTTTATTTAATAATTTCCATGATGTATTATGCAAGTGGGATGGGCTTTCTCATTACTTGGAGTTGGTTGTTATCTCTTTACATTGGAAGTTGTGCCATTTGGTGGAGAATGGTGTGTTCCTTCTTGTTCAGGCTTTTTGATAAGCTTGGCTAGGTGGGAATGGCATGTTTCCTAGGTGGATAAGGTATCCTTGGATGAAGATGGTGAGTTTCTCCTTGGAAGATGGATTTTTAAATCATTTATTATATATACAGGGTGTGGAGTGACCTTTTAGAGGTTATTGATGATTTTTATTTGTAGGTGTGGCTTTTGAGAGATAGAGTTAAAGTGAAAGTGTATTTAAAAGTGAAAGTGTTCATTTACAGGGTGTGGTATAACATCTTATGAGATACAATATTATGTAGGTGTAGGTGAAAGTGTGGTTTTTTGTGTAGAATTTTCTACAAGAGATTTTTTTTTATCTCTATGAGAGTTTATTGTAATCTTATTTCATATTACTATTTTATTTGAGGAATTTCTTGGTGTATGTAACCCATATTAGGTGAACGATGGTATATCTTTGTTATGTGTTATTGATGGTTTTGTTCTCTCCATTTATGCTTTAATTTAAACTATGATTGAAGGAATTATTTCCACATAACTAAATCTAATTTATATTCACTTAATTCCTAACAACTAGTATCAGAGCTTTGGTGGTGTTTCATCTAAAGTGGTAAATCATAAGAAAGGTTATTATCTTGAGTGGGAGCCATGGGAGAAGAAATTAGATTCAAAGTGGAGAAGTTTGATGGTAAGAATTTGGTTTGTAGAAAATGTATATGGAAGATTACTTGTATCATAAAGAACTTCAACTCCCCTTGGAGGGGAAAGGAGGACAACCTACAACTATGAGTGATGAAAATTGGACATTAATTGATAGGAAGGCATTGGGAGCCATATGGTTATGCCTTTCATCTTTAGTTGCATTCAAAATTGTAGATTAGATAACTACAAAGGATCTCATAAATACAATTTTAAAGTTGTATGAGAAACCCTCAACTTCAAATAATTTTTTTTCTTATGAAAATATTATTTAACATGAAAATGTCTAAGAATGGTTTAATTACTAATCATTTAAATGATTTTAATATAGTTGTAAGTATTATAACTTTAATTGGAATTAAGTTTGATGATGAAGTTAGAGATTTGTGAATTTTATGTTTTTTTCTAGATAATTGGGATAGTTTGGTTGTGGCTATGAGTAATGCGGTCTCTACCAAGGGAATCTTGAATTTTAAAGATGTTGTAGGTGTAATTCTCAGTGACGAGATGTGAAGCAAAAGCATTGGTGAATCATCTTTAGGTAATGATTTTATATTGATACTAGAGGGAGGCAAAAGGAAAAAATTAAAGGCAACCATGAAAAGTGAAAAGGTAGATCTAAATCAACATCTAAAGCCAAGATGATATGTTGGCATTGTGGGAAGAGTGGACACTCAAAGAAAGATTGTTGGTCATTTTGGGATAGAAAGGGAAACATACAGGAAATAAATGAGGTAAATGTGACATTAGGTAAATAAAGTCATGATGCCTTAATTATTTATTTAGATAATTTTACTGAGTCTTAGGTATTAGACTTAGGGGCTCCTTTTCATGCCACCCCACATAGGCATTATTTTTCTGATTATGTTCAAGAGAGTCTAGGACATGTTTATCTTGGTGATGATGAAGGATGTGAGATAGTAGGGAAAGGTTATATTCAGGTGAAAATGTATAATAGGAACATGTGGCTACTTAATGATGTCATACATGTGCCTATGTTGAGACAAAATTTAGTTTCAGTGGGACAATTGGGTAGTGATGGATGTTCAATTGTGTTTACTGCAGACTCTTGGAAAGTAACCAAAGTATGTCTTATGATTTCAAGAGGTAAGAAAGTTGGTACTTTATATTTGATTATTAGTGTTGATTATTTTGATTTAGTTGCTATAGATGGAGATGCAACATGTGGCACTACAAGCTTAGTCATATGAGGCATAAGGGCATGCAAATCTTAAAATAAAAATTGCCTAGTTTGAAAGATCTAGATCTAGACTTGTATGAGAATTATGTGTATGGAAAATAGAAGGGGGTTAAGTTGTTGAAATTTGGACCCATAAAGAAAGAGCACAAGTTAGAGTTGGTACATTCAGATGTATGTGGACTATCTCAGGTATCTTCTATTGGTGGTTCCAATTATTATGTCATTTTTATTGATGATGCAACTAGGAAATTTTGGGTTTATTATATTAAAAAGAAATATGATGTATTAGAAACTTTTAAGAAGTGGAAAGCCTTGG
The DNA here is from genome assembly GCA_037957365.1 of Torreya grandis. NCBI lineage: Eukaryota > Viridiplantae > Streptophyta > Pinopsida > Cupressales > Taxaceae > Torreya > Torreya grandis. Next base: position 225,439 of record JARHVA010007632.1, on the reverse strand, counting down.
TTGAGAATGAAATAGGTCTAAAATTGAAATGTCTTAGATCAAATAATGGAGGTGAGTATTATAGTAATGCTTTCTTTGATTATTATTCTATCAATGGAATCCATAAGCAAAGGATGGTTCCAAGAACTCCACAATAGAATTGTGTCTGAAAGGATGAACATAATAATAATAGAACATGCTAGGAGCATGAGGTTATACGTAGGATTGCCTTTATAGTTTTGGGTATAATTAGTTAACACAACATTATATCTAATTAACATAAGATATTCTATGCCTTTAGATGGAGGCATTCCTGAACAAGCTTGGTCTAGTGAGAATGTTGATTATTCTTTTCTTAGAGTATTTGGATGTGAGGCTTTTTCCCTCATCAAGAAATAAAATATGACCAAGTTAGAGGCTAAATCAGAGAAATGCACCTTTGCTGGATATGGTGAGGATGACTTTGGTTTTCATTTATGGAGCATTAAAGATAAGAAAATATTTTGGTTTAGAGATGTAGTCTTTAATGAAAAATTCATGTATAAGGATCAGTTGTAGGAATAAGAATAGGAATAAAAAGAGTACATAGTATTAGATGACATTGCAGATGGAAAAGTATATAATGAATTAGTTCATGAATATTCTACACAAGGACCCCAAACTCATATGATAATAAAATCACCTAAATGTTTTTCTCCTTATTTGAATTATTTGTTACTCATTGATAATGGAGAACTAGAGTGTTATGAAGAAGCAATGTAGTTAGATGCTAGGATTAAATGGGAACAAGCCATGGATGATGAGTGTGGATATCTCATGGAGAACCAAACATGGGATTTGGTAAGGCTACCCAAGGGCAAGAGTGTATTTCCAAATAGGTGGATCTTCAAAATGAAAGAAGAGGATCAAAGAAGAAAAAGGTATAAGGCCAAGATGGTGGTCAAGGGGTTTGCATAAAAATTAGGTATTGATTTTGATGAGATTTTCTCTCCTATTTTAAAAATGACTTCTATTAGCATTGTTCTTGGTTTATTTGTAGTTGAGGATTTGCACTTAAAATAGTTAGATGTGAAAACTACTTTTCTTCATGGTGATTTGGATGAAGAGTTATATATGAAGAATCCATAGGGATATGAGTTCAAAGGGAAGGAGAAAGTTGTGTGTAGACTAAAGATGAGTTTGTATGGCCTAAAACAAGATCCATAACAATGGTATAAGAAATTGGATAGTTTTATGTTGGTGTAAGAATATCAAAGGTGTAATTTTGACCATTGTGTGTACATCAAACATTTTAATGATAGTTCCTTTATTATTTTATTCTTGTATGTGGATGAAATGTTAGTTGTAGGAAAGAAAATAAAACATATTCATATGCTCAAGAAATAGCTTAGTGACTCCTTTTCTATGAAGGATTTGGATGTAGTAAATAAAATCCTTGGTATGAGGATTACTCATGATAGAAAGTTGGTTTTATCCCAATTAGAGTATGCGAAGAAAGTCTTGGAAAGCTTTAACATGTTATATGTTAAATTTATTGGTACTCCTTTCATAGGCCACTTTAGCTTATCAAAGGAGTAGTGTCTTAAGATAAAGGTTGAAAAGTTAAAGATGTCTAAGGTACCTTACCCATTAGTAGTTGGTAGCTTGATGTATACCATGGTTTGTACTAGGCCAGATATTGCCCAAGCAGTGAGAGTTGTGAGTAGGTATATGAGTGATCTAGCTTATGAGCATTAACAAGTAGTGAAATGGATTCTTTGTTATTTGAAAGGAACCATTGATGTTAATTTATGTTATGGTGGATCAAATACCACTTTGTGTGATTATTTGGACTTAGATATAGTAGGGGATATTGATAGCAAGAGAAGTATGATAGGTTATATATTTTCTATTAGAGATACAATAGTTAGTTGGATTTCCAAGATATAGAAGGTTGTGGCTTTGTCAACCATAGAGGTAAAGTATGTTACTACCACATAGGCTAGCAAGGAGGTGATTTGGTTACTGGAGTTATTTGAAGAGTTAGGGCATGAGTAGGAAGTTAGGAGCCTAGATAGTGATAATTAGATTAATATTCATTTGGGAAAGAAATCTAATTTCCACTCAAAGATGAAACACATTCAGTTATGTTATCACTTCATCAAGATAGATTTGGAGGAGAACTTGGTGGAGCTAGAGAAGATTCATACTAGCCAAAATCTTATGGATATGATGACGAAGGTGGTCACATTGGACAAGTTGAGATTATGTTTAAACTTGGTTGGTCTTAGTGATCATGGAACAGTGATAGATTCTATTTAGGAGAAAAGGTCTCCAAGTGGGAGATTGTTGAGTGTGGAGCCCTTTGGGACTATCACATGACCATGTTGGTAAATTTTCGGGGCTTAGAGAGCTCCAAGGATGCAGGGAGAACATTTTTCATTTACTCTTCATGTGGATGAATATTATTAAATGCATATTTAATAATTTTCATGTTGACTTCCATGCTTGTTAGAAGTGGGATTGATTTCCTTATTTTCTAGGGAATTAATTGTTTACTAATTAATTTCCATATGATTAAAATTATTAAATGATCTATTTAATAATTTCTATAATGCAATATGGGAGAATATTATGAAATGTTCTATTTAATAATTTCCATGATGTATTATGCAAGTGGGATGGGCTTTCTCATTACTTGGAGTTGGTTATTATCTCTTTGCATTATAAGTTGTGTCATTTGGTGGAGAATGACATGTTCCTTCTTAGTGGGGCTTGTTGATAAACATGGATAGGTGGGAATGGCATGTTTCCTAGGTGGATAAGGTATCCTTGGATGAGGATGGTGAGTTTCTCCTTGGAGGATGGATTTATAAATCATTTTTTATTCATATAGGGTGTGGAGTGACCTTTTAGAGGTTGTTGATTTTTATTTGTAGGTGTGGCTTTTGAGAGATAGTGTCAAAGTGTAGGTGTTTTGCAAAGTGTAGGTGTTCATTTAAAAGGTGTGGTATATCATCTTATGAGATACAGTAATGCGTAGGTATAGGTGAAAGTGCATTTTTTTGTGCAACATTTTCGATAAGAGATTTTTCTATCTCTATGAGAGTTCATTATAATCTTTTTTCAGATTACTATTTTATTTGAAGACTTTATTGGTGGATGTAGCCCACAGTGGGTGAACCACAGTAATCTATGTTATGTGTTATATTTGATTTTGTTCTCTCCAATTATGCTTTAATTTAAAATATGATTGAAGGAATTGTTTCCAAATAATTAAATTTGATTTATATTCACTTAATTCCTAACACCACTTGCATTCTCAAAGATTCCACCCAACATTGGGAAAATCATTATGTTATCATCTATTTTGATCCACTTATTTCCTTCTTTTGAGGGACCATTTTCTAACAATTTTTCCAACCTCTCCCTTAATGGGTAATCCTATATTCCATCCATTATCTTTGAATTCGTAAGCATAAATAAAAAATTTATTCTTTGAGAAGACGTTGCTATGCTTACACCTTACAATGCCTTCCCAAATAGGGACACATTGTAAATATCTAAAATTGGCCATCAATGGCTTCATTGACAGCTTTAGATCAATTCTTACAAACCATTGAACATCTAACCTAGGGATTTCTAAATGTTTTGAATTTGGCTTCATAACATGCAATTAAAATCATTTTATCCCAAAAATAAATTAAATAGATCAAATTCCCAAATAAATTAAATCAAAACTTGGAAAATATTCAAAATCCATACAAGGAATAAATTAGCATGAACATCCTAATTGAATTCATCCTTGAATAATTATATGAATTATAAAAAAGGAAGATTCAAAATCAAAGAATATCCTAGGTTTTCATTATTGACTTTTGTGAGTTGTTCAAAATCTAAAATATCTCAAATTACACCTATTCCATGATAATCATGAGGTTTGGACACCTTTTAACTCTACTAGGGTTAATTAAGAAAACTTAGGTTATGATTTAACTCATTCCAAGTTGATTTCAAAACTTATAAATACAAATATTTGCCTCTCTATTTAGAGATCTTGGATAGAGTAATGTTATAATGCAAGTTTTATGACAAGAGTGAAAGCTATAGAGTTATAATGCCAAAATTCCAATCCCAACCATTTCAAGCCATATCAAATCAAAATCTAAGACAAAAATGGTGCCAAGAGGAAATGGATATATCCAATCCTCATTTATGAAGACTTTTTGAGCACAATTTGAGTAAGCCAAACAAAAAACCTCTTACATTATTCAAGGAATTGGTAAGAAATTGTGTGAGTTATTTCCATTTTTAGTTGTGTTTTATTCATTTGTGTTTCTTCACCATGATCCTCCATTGGATATAGGAAATATAGTGTTATGCATGTTAGTGAGTTTATTTTTATTTTTATTTTATTTTCATTATGAAGATAACATATTATCTAACCACCCTTCTTAATTGTGCTTACATCTTGCAACACCTTCCCAAACAAGGGAAACTTATAGAAATTTAAAATTGGCCACCAATGGATTAATACCTAACTTTAGATCGATTATTATGAACCATTGAACATATATTGTAATAGAATCTAAATTTCTTGAATTTGGCTTCATAACATGCAATTAAAATCAATTTGGGCCAAAAAGTAATGAAATAGAGAAAATGCCCAATTCAATTAAATCAAAACTAAGAAAATATTAAAAAGCCATAAAATAAATTAATTAACATACAAATACTAATTGAATTCATACTTGATCAATTAAATAAATTATCAAAAAGGAAAATTCAAAATCAAAGAATATCCTAGGTTTTCATCAATAGCTTTTGTGAGTTGTCCAAAATATAAAATATATCAAATCGCACCTATTCCATGATAATCATGATGTTTGGACACATTTTAATTCTAATGGGGTTAATTAATCAAACCTAGGTTAGGATTTATCTCATTCCAAGTTGATTTCAAAACCTATAAAATCAAGAATTTTCCTCTCTATTTAGAGAGTTTGAATAGATTAATGCTATAATGCAGATTTTATGATAAGAGTGAAAGCTATAGAGTTATAATGACAAAATTCAAAGACAATCCAACCATTGTGACAAAAGGAGATGGAGATAGAAAAGCCGCATTGATGAAGACTTCTTGAGCACAATCTAAGCAAGCCAAACAACAAAACCTCTTGGAGCATTCAAGGAATTGGTAAGAATTTGTGTGAGATCTTTCAATTTTTAGTTATGCTTTGTTCATTTTTTTTTGTTCACCATGTTCCTCCATCTGATCTAGGTAAGATGGTTTTATGCATGTTAGTGTATTTGTTTTCATTTTGATTTCATTTTCATTGTGAAACTAACATATAATCTAACCACCCTTATTGGATTCCTTGATCACAATTACTTCTTTGGGTTTTTGTCATCCCAAGAATGAAATCCATGCTCAAATCTTCCTATGGTAATGGATGATACATCCTAGAATTATGAAATTTTCCATTGGCATGTTATAAAATACAATATATTTACATAGACAATTTTACATCCATTCTCACCATTTTCCAATAATAACACTCACTCAGCTACACAAATGTTTTATCCATATTAAAGGAAACAACTAGTCCTCAAATATTATTATTATTTAATAATTTCTCTCTCATGGAACCTCGAGGTATGCATAAAATCTTTCCTTTGATTTTTTTTATCTTATATTATATACTTCATCCATGGTATTATATCCATATTTTTTGGATTTATATATGTTTCCCATGTATCTTTAAAATCCAAATCCTACTCAAATAACTATTTCATTTTGTCAAACCAAATGAATTATACTCTTAGATATGTTACTACAAGATATATTACATTCAATGCATCAAAAATCTTACTGGATTGTCCACTTATATATTTCAAAATAAAATAACAACTTTTACTGAATTTAACCCATTCCATGTGTAATTTTCTAAACATACCTTGGATATTTATGAACTACATTCCTTGATTATCTATGTATATAAAAAATATGGAAAAAAATAATGCCTTTAGGTTTTAAGAGCTTGTATTATAGCATAAAAATTGTTTTTTTATATACCAAATAATTTTTCTTGGATTATTTTAACTTCTCACTAAATTAAGCAATGGTATCACCTTATTATCTCAATACTTCTCATATTCCTATCCCACTTACATCATAAGCAACTTGAAATAATTTAATATAATTGATTAATGTCAATAGTGGATGTCCCATTAATTTTTATTAAAAATTTGAAATCTATCCTCTAAAAAAATAGTCGCCATGAAATTATTTTCGTCACCCTTCATTTCATTTGTAGTGGGTATGCTTGTAATACTAGATTTTCTAATATATTTATAATAGAAACTTTCCAATCCATGAAAAAATATATCCTCAAACATGATTTTTGATGATGGTCACTCAAATATTTTGCTTACCTTCTTGGGATTCATTCTCAAACCATATTTTGAGTATAAAAATAAAAAACACACTAGCTCCTCTCGCATTAAGGTACACTTATATAATTTTATTGGAAATGTTTCCTCTTACATATGTTTCAAAACTAGCCTCAAATGCATCAAATGTTCATCTTTTGAATGAGTTGAGATTGAAATGTTATCAAAATAAACAATTAAACTCAAGTGTTTTCAATGATCAATATTTTAAAATATTTAATGTTTAAGACATCTATATATAATAATAATGAATTGGGTCATGTTACATATGGATTGTGATATTGATTTTGTATGACCAAAATAATTTAAATTTAAATTCATCACAGACTAGTTAGCTTTGATAAAACTCATCTATTAGGTTATACTACCATATATGATACATTTTAAGATGATTTGTTATAGGTACTAGTGAAAATAAAACTTAGACAATGTATTTTGATGGGTATAAATGTGATTTAAGTATAGGGGACATTATTGTGTTGATTACCCCAAGGGATGTATTATGCAAATTCTATAATTTAACTACCCACAAGATCTAAATGAGTTAGTGTGTTTTATATTTGTGTTGATTACTCACAATTTCCACTAAAAAATTATTATTATTACCTTATTGAGGTTCATTCTTAGCCCATAATTTGAGTTTAAAAATTCAAAACACACTATCTCATCTTGCATGAAGGTGCACTTATATGATTTGACTAGAAATTTTTCCTCTTTCAAATTTTGTAAAACTAACATCAAATGCATCAAATATTATTCTTTTGAATGAATTAAAATTAAATTGTTATCAATATAAAAAATGAAACTCAAGAAATTTACAATATCAAAATTTTTAAATATATGATGTTTAAGACTTATCTATCTATAACAATAATTAAGTAGGCCATGTTACTTATAGATTTTGATCTTAACTTTGTATGACAAAAAAAATAAAAATTAAATTCATCATATAATAACTAAATTTTCTCAAACCTCTTTGTTAGACTACACTACTATAGATAACACGTTTTAATATGAGCTTGTTATATGTAATAGTGAGAATAAAACTTGGACACTGTATTTTGATTAGTATAGATATGCTTTAGATGTAGGGTAAATTATTGTATTACTTAACCCTAAGGGGCATCCTATTACATTAGCATATTGATGAATATTTTCATGTACTAGTATTAATGTAATATATTAGAAATTGATTCTATGACTAAATGTGACACATGCTTTAAAATATTAAATATATTAGATTGCATGGTGATTACCAATTTATCATTAACCAATTAAAGGGTGTCTATCAAACAAAATAACATAAATTAATTCCCTATATAAATTTAATAGTTAGTTTGATCACACAAGTTAATGAGATGGAAATTGATAATATTCCAAAAATAAACAACTGACATGTAGATGTTTGGTTTAGTGTAACTTCCCTCATTCCTATCATCATCATAGATGACCATGTTATATTGAATATTAAAAGACTAAAAAATCCTACAACCAAGTTACAAAATATATATGCCTTATATTTACTTTA